>JAWNLD010000098.1:0-297627 GCA_035041545.1 Drosophila colorata
TCCCAGTTCACTTTTGAGTGACGTTATTCTGCATCCATCAGCAACTTTCCATAATTCAATTTGCTGTGTAGTTGATCTGCCCGTGAAACTGTGTTGATATTATTGTTGACAGCGCAGCCCACGAATAACGCGTTTCGCTGTGACAGGGACCGTTCAGCGCGGGGATCAGAGTCAGGAGACTCCGCTCCTATATATAGGGAAACAGAACCGCAGCCTGCTTTCTCGCGAGAAATCGCGGACAACAAGCGAAAAATAGGAATGGATCCAGACCAGCTTAAGGCTGTGGTGCAGGCCGCAGTGGTCAGCGACTTGGAGGCACAGAGCGTAGTATTACAACAAAGGGATACAGAGCTGAGGGCATCCTTAAACGCTCAGATACAAGAACTGGCAGGCAGAATAGCTGCCACCAACATGGAAACACCGCCAGTTGAAGCATTGAAGCCGGTCGAATTCAGAAACGACGTCCAATGTAATGAGCCATTGGACGCTGTGAAATGTTTGCCAGAGTTTACGGGGTACCGGAGACGTACGCCTCTTGAGGCAAGCCGGTAGCGGCATATGCAATTTATAAACCATACGACGGTACCCGCGCCACTATCAGGCAGTTATTATGTATTAAGTAATGAATTTTGATGACATAATAAACGTCTCGATTTCACATACAGAGTCAAGAGAGGCATTCATGTTATAGAACAAGAAATGAGCCCCTTAGACAGGGCTCGTTGAAAATTTTACAATACTACGACGAGGTGGAGAAAAAGCTTACTCTCATCACCAATAAGGTCAACATGTCTTATGAGCCAAGCATGGCACAAGCGCTCTGTCCAAAGTTTAGAGATGATGCGTTGCGTGTGGTTGTCTCAGGCCTCAAGCGCAGCCTGACGGATGTCCTGTTCGCAGCTAAGCCTAAAGACTTACCGTCGGCCCTCACTCTAGCACAAGAGGTAGAGAGCACAAGGGAACCGTAGAGATGACCCCAAGGCCGTCAGCAAGATAGGAGTCAGGAACAGGGAGATCCGCAACCCAGCGGCTCCAAAAATCCTCACTTCACTGAACAACAGAAGCCGCAGAATCATTCTGAACAGCAGAGCGGTAGGTGGAACAAAGGTGGCGGGTCGCAGGAACCAATGGACGTCGATCATTCCTTGTCAAAGATCCTACAGCCATCACAGGCACCAGCGTACGTCAACTCTAGCGCTCCTCAAGCCTATAAAAGAACAGCCACGTCTGGACGTTCGAGACAGAGCGGACAGAGAAGGCGAAGGGTCAATCATGCAGCTCACGAGCTGGATCAAGACCCAGGGGCTTATGGCTACGCTGCTGCGACAGCGGAACTGGCGGGTCGCCGACGACAATGGTATGACTCGTGCTGCCCTATATTTGTAGAAGAGCAATAGGATCCAGATGAGATTCTCGTCGACACGAGCGCTTTCAAAAAGTACATTAGACACCACGTAACAGTCTAAAAGGAGTGCGCCCAGTAAATTCTTCTTTCTCCACTCACTCGTCTGGCACGGCACCTCTACGGTCACACATAAGTGCCTCGCTATCTTTGTTCGGCCAAAAGGCCACGTTCTTTTTGCATCTCTGATTTGTCGACACTTGATGGAATCTTAGGGCTTGACCTTCTCACGCAAGCAGGAGTGTCGATTTGTCTCTCCTCTGGCCAACTTTCAAGCTGTGGCTCAGTAACAGGAACCAATCGAGTTCCTGCAGGTGCGCGGACGTTAACTTTACAAATGTTGATTGTGCCGACGCGCCCGATGCAGTAAAAGACGCATTTCTTAAGATGCTAAATAGTAGACACAAAGCCTTTGCGGATCGGGAAGACACACTTCCCTACAATACGTCAGTGGTGGCCACTATCAGGACCACTGACGAACAACCAGTTTATGTCCGATTGTATCCCTATCCTATGGGAGCAGCAGAATTTGTTAACAAAGAAATACAAAGCCTTCTAAAAAACGGTATCATAAAAAATCTGTTTCCCCCTATAACAACCCCATTTGGGTGGTTGACAAAAAAGCACAGATGAGTTTGGTAACAAGAACATGCGTCTTGTAATGGATTTCCGAAAACTCAATGAGAAAACCATTGCGGTCAACCATGCCTAACATTCCAATGATTCTTGGGAATCTTGGTAAGGCTAAATACTTCTCGACATTGGACCTGAAGTCCGGCTATCACCAGATCACGCTAGCAGAGCGTGACCGTGAGAAAACAGCGTTCGCAGTTAACGGGGGAAAGTACGAATTTTGTCGACTTCCCTTCGGGTTGAAGAATGCAGCCAGCATCTTCCAAAGAACTGTCGACGACATACTGCGGGAGCAGATTGGCAAATCTTGCTATGTGTATGTCGACGATGTCATAGTCTTCTCGAAAGATGAAGATTCCCATGTCTAACATGTGGAGTGGGTCTTAAAGAGCTTGTACGAGGCAAATATGAGAGTCTCCAAGGAAAAATCGCGTTTTTTAAGAAAAGCGTAGGTTTTCTTGGTTTTGTGGTAACCAGCAATGGAGCCACAACGGACCCGGAAAAGGTCAGAGCAATTCAAGAGTTCCCAGAACCAAAGAATATATTCGAAGTCAGATGATTTCTTGGTCTGCCCAGTTACTGTAGCAGTTTCATCAAAGACTTTGCTTCAATAGCAAAGCCCATATCTGACGTCCTAAAGGGAGACAATGGATCAGTTAGTAAGCATAGATCGCGAAACATCCCGTAAGAATTCTCCGATCTTCAGCGTCACGCTTTTCAAAAGCTGCGCAACATTTTGTCCTCAGAAAACGCCATACTCCGATACCCTGACTATAAGAAGCCGTTTGATCTAACGACAAACGCTTCGCCCCATCTCAATGATTTTCAGAACATTGAGGCCCCCAGAGGTGAACTACGCCGTCAACGAGCGGGAACTATTGGCTATAGTTTGGGCCCTTAGCAAGCTACGTCACTACCTAAATGGTGTAAAAGACATAAACATTTTCACGGCCGTTTTGGAGTTAAGCCCGAACGCCAAAATTAAAAGATGGAAAGCGCACATTGAGGAAACGAATGCACGAATGTTTTATAAGCCAGGCAACGCCCTAGACAAACTAAATGCCGATTCCTGCGCAGCCACAGTTCACAGCGAGCTGTCCCCACACAATCGAGTCGACTGAAAATCCGCTCACTTGTTTCCAAAACCAAATCGTCATTGAAGAGGCACGCGTCACCGCGAAGCGCAAATTCATTCTTTTCGGGGACAAGAGACGTCATGAAGTGAACTTTACTGATGGCGCAGCCCTTCTTGATGAACTCCGTGACTTAATTAATCCAAAATCGGTGAATGCCCTTTATTGCGATCTGCACACGCTAGCACAGGTGCAAGATGGCTTAGTGCGCATGCTTCCAGGCACAAAGTTTTGGAACTGCAAAAATCGAGTTGCAGACATTTTCAATGTAGACGAGAGGAAATTCTCATTGCCGATCATAATAGAGCGCACAGAGCAGCTCAAGAAAATGTTAAGCAAGTCCCCTGGGAGTACTATTTTCCAAAAATGGCAAAAATAGCTAAAGAAATTGCGGATAATTTTAGAATCTGTTCAACGGTCAAATACGATAGACACCCGAGAAAACAGGAGCTAGGGGAGACACCGATTCCCGAGATTTCTTGGGAACTTCTCTATATGGATATATTTTCCACAGACAAAAAGTTTTTTTTGACATGTGTTGACAAGTTTTCTAAATTTGCAGTCGTACAAACAATTTAGTCGCGCACTATCGAGGACTTGAAAGTCCCGCTGCTGCAGCTCATTAATTTCTTTCCGCGAGCCAAGACAATGTATTGCGACAACGAGCCTTCACTGTACTGATACTGTTGTTAAACAACTACGGAGTCCATATTGCTAATGCACCTCCGCTGCATAGCACCTCCAATGGCCAGGTCGAGCGCTTCCATAGCACTCTGGCCGAGCTTGCGCGTTGCCTCAAGCTGGACAGAAACATTAATGACTCAGTCGAAATCATAGTGATGGCTACGGTTGAGTATAACAAGACAATACATTCAGTTATCAACAAGAGACCAGTTGATGCCATCCGTGTGCCCGCAGGTGAACCTCAGGAGGAAATATCAGCAAAGTTAAAGAGTGCGCAAGACGTGCTCCGAGCCAGGCTGAGCACCCAGCGTCAAAATGGGGTTTTTGAAGTAGGAGAGGAAGTCCTAGTAAAGAGAAACTGCATGCTGGGCAACAAGCTCACGCCCTTGTGTGAAGAACGAGTCGCAGAGGCAGACCTTGGCACGACCGTTCTCATTGGAGGGAGGGTGGTCCATAAGGACAACCTTAAGTAGGGCGAGAGTTAAAATTAAGCATTGACCCTACGTAACTTGACATTAGTTTTAAGTTTCAATATTTTGCGCCACTTGGCATTACCTTTAGCGCCGCTTGGCGCTATCATTAGGAGACACATATTAATAGTAGAGTCTGTGTTGTCTGTTTTCCGCAGGTCTGGGTTTCTGCTATCCCTTCGTGATTGTATCCCTATCCTATGGGAGCAGCAGAATTTGTTAACAAAGAAATACAAAGCCTTCTAAAAAACGGTATCATAAAAAATCTGTTTCCCCCTATAACAACCCCATTTGGGTGGTTGACAAAAAAGCACAGATGAGTTTGGTAACAAGAACATGCGTCTTGTAATGGATTTCCGAAAACTCAATGAGAAAACCATTGCGGTCAACCATGCCTAACATTCCAATGATTCTTGGGAATCTTGGTAAGGCTAAATACTTCTCGACATTGGACCTGAAGTCCGGCTATCACCAGATCACGCTAGCAGAGCGTGACCGTGAGAAAACAGCGTTCGCAGTTAACGGGGGAAAGTACGAATTTTGTCGACTTCCCTTCGGGTTGAAGAATGCAGCCAGCATCTTCCAAAGAACTGTCGACGACATACTGCGGGAGCAGATTGGCAAATCATGCTATGTGTATGTCGACGATGTCATAGTCTTCTCGAAAGATGAAGATTCCCATGTCTAACATGTGGAGTGGGTCTTAAAGAGCTTGTACGAGGCAAATATGAGAGTCTCCGAGGAAAAATCGCGTTTTTTAAGAAAAGCGTAGGTTTTCTTGGTTTTGTGGTAACCAGCAATGGAGCCACAACGGACCCGGAAAAGGTCAGAGCAATTCAAGAGTTCCCAGAACCAAAGAATGTATTCGAAGTCAGATGATTTCTTGGTCTGCCCAGTTACTGTAGCAGTTTCATCAAAGACTTTGCTTCAATAGCAAAGCCCATATCTGACGTCCTAAAGGGAGACAATGGATCAGTTAGTAAGCATAGATCGCGAAACATCCCGTTAGAATTCTCCGATCTTCAGCGTCACGCTTTTCAAAAGCTGCGCAACATTTTGTCCTCAGAAAACGCCATACTCCGATACCCTGACTATAAGAAGCCGTTTGATCTAACGACAGACGCTTCGCCCCATCTCAATGATTTTCAGAACATTGAGGCCCCCAGAGGTGAACTACGCCGTCAACGAGCGGGAACTATTGGCTATAGTTTGGGCCCTTAGCAAGCTACGTCACTACCTATATGGTGTAAAAGACATAAACATTTTCACGGCCGTTTTGGAGTTAAACCCGAACGCCAAAATTAAAAGATGGAAAGCGCACATTGAGGAAACGAATGCACGAATGTTTTATAAGCCAGGCAACGCCCTAGACAAACTAAATGCCGATTCCTGCGCAGCCACAGTTCACAGCGAGCTGTCCCCACACAATCGAGTCGACTGAAAATCCGCTCACTTGTTTCCAAAACCAAATCGTCATTGAAGAGGCACACGTCACCGCGAAGCGCAAATTCATTCTTTTCGGGGACAAGAGACGTCATGAAGTGAACTTTACTGATGGCGCAGCCCTTCTTGATGAACTCCGTGACTTAATTAATACAAAATCGGTGAATGCCCTTTATTGCGATCTGCACACGCTGGGTGCAAGATGGCTTAGTGCGCATGCTTCCAGGCACAAAGTTTTGGAACTGCAAAAGTCGAGTTGCAGACTTTTTAATGTAGACGAGAGGAAATTCTCATTGCCGATCATAATAGAGCGCACAGAGCAGCTCAAGAAAATGTTAAGCAAGTCCCCTGGGAGTACTATTTTCCAAAAATGGCAAAAATAGCTAAAGAAATTGCGGAAAATTTTAGAATCTGTTCAACGGTCAAATACGATAGACACCCGAGAAAACAGGAGCTAGGGGAGACACCGATTCCCGAGATTTCTTGGGAACTTCTCTATATGGATATATTTTCCACAGACAAAAAGTTTTTTTTGACATGTGTTGACAAGTTTTCTAAATTTGCAGTCGTACAAACAATTTAGTCGCGCACTATCGAGGACTTGAAAGTCCCGCTGCTGCAGCTCATTAATTTCTTTCCGCGAGCCAAGACAATGTATTGCGACAACGAGCCTTCACTGAATTCACTGACAATAAAGACCCTGTTGTTAAACAACTACCGAGTCCATATTGCTAATGCACCTCCGCTGCATAGCACCTCCAATGGCCAAGTCGAGCGCTTCCATAGCACTCTGGCCGAGCTTGCGCGTTGCCTCAAGCTGGACAGAAACATTAATAACAAGACAATACATTCAGTTATCAACAAGAGACCAGTTGATGCCATCCGTGTGCCCGCAGGTGAACCTCAGGAGGAAATATCAGCAAAGTTAAAGAGTGCGCAAGACGTGCTCCGAGCCAGGCTGAGCACCTAGCGTCAAAATGGGGTTTTTGAAGTAGGAGAGGAAGTCCTAGTAAAGAGAAACTGCAGGCTGGGCAACAAGCTCACGCCCTTGTGTGAAGAACGAGTCGCAGAGGCAGACCTTGGCACGACCGTTCTCATTGGAGGGAGGGTGGTCCATAAGGACAACCTTAAGTAGGGCGAGAGTTAAAATTAAGCATTGACCCTACGTAACTTGACATTAGTTTTAAGTTTCAATATTTTGCGCCACTTGGCATTACCTTTAGCGCCGCTTGGCGCTATCATTAGGAGACACATATTAATAGTACAGTCTGTTTTGTCTGTTTTCCGCAGGTGTGGGTTTCTGCTATCCCTTCGTCAGGCACATCGCAAACATCTCTGAATATGAGAGAATGGTGAAGGAAACAATGGGGCTGTGTGAAATGTTTCCGCAGTCGCACATGAAGAAGCTTCTAAACGTGGATGCTGCCCATCTCAGGGATATGGTAAAAGCTCTTAGAGTGTACCACAGGGTAGCAAGGAGTTTGGATTTCTTTAGCACAGCCCTCAAAGTAGTTGCAGGAACACCTGATGCTAGTGACTTTGGTGATGCTACAACTGGTGAACTCCAACAACAGGCAGGTAGCTATAAACACGAAAGTTCAATAACGTCTAACGTCAACCGTCAACACATTATTAAAAGCTGCAAAAAAGGAGCAGATAGATTCCGTGCATTTGTACGAGACGCTCTTAGCTCGGAATAGAATGTTGCTAATGGAAATGCAGAATTTGATGCTCGCGGTGACCCCTGCAAAGATTAATATCATAAGCCCAAATATATTAGATCACGCGGATTTGAAATCTGTTTGGCTAGATGACCCCACAGGTACCCCAATAGCTGAACTTATGTGCGTTGCGTCCAAGATCAGGTACTCTCTCTTAAAAATTGTACTTCGACGACGGGAGGAACCTTTTGTCAACTATCACCGAATAGCTCTTGTGCCAGAGAGCTTCATGGTGGTGGTTCGGCAAACTGTCAAATGCAGCCGAGTCATCTGGACCCGATCACATGGGTCGATGACGGAATTCTGATCATCAATGATCGGCCTGCTAAAGTTTGCATTGACAACGGTACTGAAACTTGGGTTCACGGAACAAATCTAATCACGTTCAATAAGTGGGCTCTAATCAACGAGACTAAATATCTGAATCTCAACAGTGTCCAGAGTAAGTTCCCCGGCATTGCGGCATCTCCCCTTCTGAACGTCACCGGCCACCAGGATGTACTGAGTCTTCCTTACCGTCATCGTTTAAATGAACGTAACCTGGAGATCATCAAGGAAGTCAAGGACGAAATCGGAAGTGTCAACAACGTTGTAATGGCCTTCTGGTTGGGAGCCATTTGATGTGATATAATATGCGCTGGTGTCACCTATCGTCGATACAAGAAGGACAAGATAACAGCCTACGAAATTAAGGAGGTGATCGCCGAGATAGGAGCGGCCGAGGGCGGCCTTAACTTAAAAGGGGAGCAGTTAACAGAAGTTAACGCAAGTTCATTGTAACTTGATATTACACCAGCCACAGACGCTGACATTGCTCTGGGCCGGATGTCTTGCACAACGGCAGCGCACGAGGCGCAAGCTAAGCATTCTAGCGGCCGTTGTGAATCGTATTCAATAGCTTAAGTAACTTTCATTTGTATTCCCTAGGTTTGTTTGATTTCGGTTTTTGATTGCGGCGCATCAGCATAAAATAACTAATAATTCAACTCACTCACTGGTCCGAACGACCTAGTGATTAACAAATGATTAATAAATATTTAATTTATACATTTGCACAAAACCATTATACCCTTTTTACCCATTTTTAATGGGTTCCAAGTATAAAAAAAATTATATTTAACCTGTACAAAAACTTCGTTGACACAGCGAGATTCGAACGCGCGTCTGGCAGCCCGCCAGGCAATACTTCTACCACCGAGCTATAGCAGCATTCTGATTGTGTCCGTCAAAAGCAAACAAAGTAGCACACATGCCCAAACAATCGTTTTAGAATTCGAAAAAGAGCTCACGCATATGAATATGCATACACATATGTATGTATGTACATCGAAATCGATGGAGAGACGGATGCGATATTACCATGAGCATGAACTTGGCTGGGCTCGGCGGTTCTACTTTCGCGCTGTTATTGTTAAAGAATTCTATGGTACATTGGCTAAACTATTTGAATGTATCAAATATAAAGAGTATCAGTGTAAGGTCTGCAGCGATTTTAAGGTAATAGCCATTGTACATCAATGGCCCACAGATTCTAAAAATGTGATCAGTTAATTTCCCATGTGACAAAATTTAACAGTTATCCAACACTATTCTAATGACAACCAAATAAAAAGTACCAAAGTTTGCGATATGTAGCGCCTGCAATGTTACATTGGCATGCACTATTTTGGCTGTGCACATATCGAACTTTCGACATTGTTGGAGCGGTTGTGGGCGTAGCCAAAAAAGTTATGGTGCGATCTTTAGATCTTTCGGTATACATTTTATGCATCTAGCTTTAAAAGTGAGGAAGATAAATAGATTTAATTGAATTGCCACGCCCCCAGTGTGCACGCCCCAAACCTTAGCAAGCTCAGTATTCCCATGGGTTGGTAACCTCAACCCTGCCCCTAGACGGTACAAAATACAAAACAATTCAACCTACACAATGATCGGACGAGTGGGAGCCGAAAAACATTTCTGCTGGGCTTGCTCCTAAGTCTTCTTTCCATGTGGCGCGTAATCCAAGCAAGATTAATGGCAACACGTCGCACCAGTCGTTGGTCGTGAGACACTTTATGGCCGCCTTTAGGGTGCGGTGCCAGCGTGCCAACAATCGTTTGCCTGTGGATGGTAGGCTGTAGTATGCAAGTGTTTAATGCCTAAGATGCGCATTAAACCAGAGAAGACCGCCGATTCGACCACTAGATCGGTGGTGATGTGCAATGGGTCCCCAAACGATAATAGTTAACCATTTAACAATGCCGTAGCATTAGTTTCTGCTGACATGTCAGGAATCGGAATTACCGTAAGCCATCTTGAAAAACGATCGAAGCACGTTAAAAAGTATCGATTTCCACGTGAGACTGGTAATGGTCCAATAATATCGATGTTGATATGGTCAAAACGCTAATCAATTGGACCGTAGCACCCCGCTGTAGATTTTTTGTGGCGTTGAACTTTGCAACGCTGGCATTGTGTGCACGTGTGCACGAAATTGCCGGCGTCTTTTGCAATTGACGGCCAAACAACTCGATCCGAAATAAAGGCCCCGGAATGAACGGGCGAATTCTGTATTGTCATTCTTCTTATTGCCTTTAACCAAAGAATGCAGCATGACTTGACTGTGCGCTGCATTGGCAATAAACGATAGTTAATCATGTCGAGAAACTTTTTCAATTGACGTGCTGTTTCGGGTTGTGGGAAATTTCGAAACTTGTGCTTCCAATGGTCGAAATCCATTGGCTTTGATTTCGTGGCTGAGAAATTCCACCGTTGCTTTGCCATTCTTCCATGCTGGAAGAGGCGACGAGTATGTCGTCAATGTATATAAATACAAATTCCAGGTCACGTAGCACATTATGCATGAGCCGTTGAAACGTCTGCGATGCGTTGCGCAGGTCGAAGGTCATGTAGCAAAATTCAAACAACCTGAAAGATTGGTAATGCCGTCTTCGGGATGTCGCTTGGTTCAATTGCGATATGATGATATGCGCGCTGCAAATCGATGTCCGAAAAAATGCGTTTGTTGTGTAATATGTTCGTGGCATCGCCTATGAATGAAAGCGGATGGCGATCGGGCACTGTCCTTGCGTTGAGTGCTCTGAAATCTCCACAAGGCCTCCAGTTGCCATTTGACTTACTGTAATGGACTGGCCCAGTTGCTGCTGGAGGGACGACAGATTCCTCGCTCCACCATGTAGGCAAATTCTTTTTTAGCGGCAGTAAGTTTGTCTCCAGTGAGTCTCCGGGGTCGAGCGAAGACTGCAGGTCCGGTGGTCTCTGTGACATGCGTTACATCAAAAGGAGAAGGTTGTGTATTGAGGTTGTCCAAGGTGAGCTGTTTGAACTCGTTGAGCATGCTGGAAACATCATTACTGCTGATATGCGATACTATTGTAGCCTCGCACAAGTTTGTAGCGGCTCCTTGTGATTGCAGTGACGTTTTGGCATCAATCAGTGTTCGTCGTTTTACGTCGACCAGTAGGTCGTAATGACTGAGAAGATCTGCACCAATGATCAGGGCAGCGACGTCCGCCAGAATAAACGTCTAGACAAAATCGCGGCGAAGTCCAAGTGAAAGCTTGAGGCGTTTTTCCCCGAAAGTGTTGATGGGCGTGCCATTAGCTGCAAAAAGTTGAAGAGGATTAGCTTTACGAAGTTTATCTTTTGGTTGTGTAGTAGAACTGATACATCAGCACCTGTGTCGATCAGAAATTTTTGTTGGGTGCCCTTGTCGAAAACTGTTATGCGTACCACATGGCGTGCATATCCTGTTTCGGCGGGCGACGAAACAGAAGAGCTTCTTAGTTTTTTGAAACGGAGTTGAAAGAGCAGGGCTGCTTGCACATCTTGGCCTTACTCCCGAACTTGAGATGATACCAGCATGTAGACGAGTTAGATTGGCGGCTATCGTTTCCTGATGAACGAGACCGAGAGCGGATGTGCTTATCCAAACTGTCCAGTCGGTTAGCTATTTCTTGGAATTAGCTGGCGGTGGTGCTGTTGTTGAGGCCATATCGATATGACTGAATCCACCAACCTCGAGAATTTTGTCAGCGAGCTTTGCCAATCCTTGCAGGTCAGCGTTTGACGCTTGTAAAATGGCTAGTGCATGTGGAGGTAGGCGCTGCATCCACAGAGACTTCAAAAAATTGTCGCTAATGCGGTCTTTCCCAAGGCCACGAAGTTCGTTGAGAAGTTGCGTAAGGCGTCAGACACCCAAGTCAATGTCCGAAAGGAGTTTCTGGATTTTTCTTTTGCTCGCTGTCACAGAAACGCTCAATGATGTTGCGCTTGAGATTCCCGTACATGTCGTCAGCGGGAGGATTGAGCACCGCGTCAGTAATTTGAGCAATGCCGTCGATTTCATGGAAACCACGACTGTGTGCAACTTCGTCTTATCGGCAGTAATTCCTGCGATGCAAAATTGTGATTCGATCTGCGCAAACCAAATTTCGGGACGTTCGGCCCAAAATTGAGGAATTTTTACGGCCACAAAGTTGATAGCAGTGTTTGAATCCCTAGCCCACGATTGAGCTGATGCGGAGCTAACTGTTGGTGCGGCTTTAATTATTGTGTCGTCCAGATTAGAGTCCATGGCGAAAATTTTCGTGGAGTTGTGAAATTAGAATAGACGCGCGTGTGTGTGTAAGTGTGACTGACAGAATTTTGGCGGCAGCAAAAACTTTGCGTTTTAAAATACCTTGTCGTTTGTGATTCACGTCGGGGTCACCAATTGGCGCGGAGGTTATTAGAGTGAAATACTAATGTATTGTAATAATATGCGACATTACAAAGGATATTTTAATTGCTTTGTTCAGATCACAAACTTAGAAGATTTTATTAGCTTAGCGTCTATGTCGGGTGCTGGCGATCGAATGCCTCTTGTTCTCTTCTATCTTGTCATTCGCCCGAAGCTCCAATAGTTGATGTCTATGATGATTATCGATAGCTTGTTGCAACCGAAAGCACGTTTACGTCACATATATATAAGCCAATTCAGGCAAATTTGGCAACTTCCGAATGCCGGACTTAACAATATAAATAATATGAATAATTGAATAAATCAATTAATAAATAGATCAATAAATATATGAATAATAAATAATTGAATAAATATGCAATATATACACACTTGCTTCGCCGTCCCGCTAAGAAAACGTATTGTCACCTCTTTATTTTATCTGCCTGTCATCTCCTCGGCAGTCCCCACCTGCTGCCTCTCAGGGTCGCGCTTGTGGCCGATAATTAAATGTCGGTTTGATTCAAGGGGGCGGTGTCGGCCAGCCAGTACTCATATAAGGGTGGATACATTCACAAAGTCTGCACATCACGACAGCTGACTAAACAAAACTAAACGGAAAAACAACATAAGCAAGACCAAAATTACTCCGAATATTAGTATTGGAACGGTGGCTTAGACATTTCGCTAGAGCGCACTCGCCCTACCTGTGTAGCTGAACATTGTTCCCCGGTTCGCTTACTGTTAACACAGTCCAGCCAAAGACAATATAAATACTAATATGAGTAACGCCGAATTGAAAACCAAAATTAAATCGGTACCCTTGCGCTCTCAAAACAAGAAGAGCGTAAAATGCTTAACATAGACCACGCTCGGCTCGGCAAATGCATTGCCGGCTTTGGCTGGCGGAAAAATAGTTTTGTTAGATTTCTTTCGCCGACTGTGATATTTTATGTTTAATTTATGCTTACACACATATGTTCTCTTTACAGAGGTATTGTCGGTAAAATTCGATTCACTTAAACGGATTTCAATATTTAAAAATAATTATTTAAATATTACAAAGGTTTTAACAGATGCAGATTTTCAATCGACCAAACTTCATTAAGAAATATATGTTAATATTAATGTAGCATAGATCGCGGTCAGCACAAGAAAACTAACAAAATTCGTTTTCGTCGAAGCCAAAGTCAATACTGTGCATAGTAACACATACATACATATTGTGGTGTACTTATGCATGCATCATTTACCCACATGGGCGTAGCAATGGGGGACAAGATGTAGGTGCAATTTTTATACCATGAACCCATTAAAAATAGGTAAAAAGGGTATAATGGTTTTGTGCAAATGTATGTTACACAGAGAAGGCGGCATCTCCGACCCCATAAAGTATTTATATTCTTGATCAGGAGTCGATCTAGCTATGTCCGTCTGTCTGTCCGTCTGACCGTCCGTCTGTCCGTCCGTCTGTATGAACGCATCGATCTCGGAAACTATGAGAACTAGAGACTTTCCTTCGGATTCAACGGATTTCAACTTTTCGGATATAGACTCGTCCATGGTACGCACAGATCAAATTTTTTTTCAAATGATCGATAACCCACATCGTTGTCCTAACATTGATAAAAATGTACAACAACCTCTAATTTTTTAAGCTTATTTCGTAGATTATGAGACCTAGAGACACCAAATTTGGTTTGAATCAATATTTATATACACTTGAAAAATATATTGCATTAAGATTTATCACAATCGGTTAAGAAACACAGAAGTTATTAAAGAAAACGTGTGGTAAAATTTGACTAATTTAATAATCCAATTGCCAGCAAGTGCTGCAATAAGAGTTAGGGACTTAAGTTTGGGTTTTTAAGTTCGTGTATACCATACGCAGATCAAGGCTATTTAAAATTATCGATAGCCCGCCCTGTTTTCTAATGATCGATATTTATCTGTTTTTTTGACTCAATTTTTCGGGCATATCTCAGAAAGCTAGAGCCACCAAATTTGGTTTAATATGTTCTCCTCTCCCCATTCGCCCTTATATAAAACAAGTAAGACGGCTCTAGTCGGGTGTGCCAAAAATTATTTGGATAAAAACGTAATATCTTGGGGCGGGTAAGCCGTGAAAATCCATATCTCCAACAATTTTAGACAGAAATGGATTTCCACCTTAATAAAAAAAATGCTTTTATGCCAGTTTTTTCAGGCCCGCCTCTGACAAGGCTGGCGGAGAGCTTATAAAATAAGGTGTATGCAATCCAATCTATTTTGTTAAGGAAAGCACCTGCAGCCACACATTTGTAATCTTTTTTAGGCTACAAACAGGGTTATTTTATTAAAATTTTTTTTTCTTTAACTCGTTTGCAAAAACAATATTTTTCTTCGCTTTGCACAAAGTTGCGACTTTGAATAACCAAAACCAATTCTATAAGCATCGCTATGCCTTGCAAATGCATTCAAATGAAAAGGGGATAAGCTGCGCGTTAGCCTATCGTATAAGATTCAACGCAAAATTCGAAATTCCGTTAATTCCTAACAATTTATCTGATGCAGATATACACGACTATATATACCAAGTTTCAAGTCTGTAGCTTCAATAACGGCGAACAAATTGCGTTCATACGGACAGACATACGGACGGACCGACGGACGGACCGACGGACGGATCTTTTCACTTCGTGAACAAGTGTAAAAAACGAAAATGCACTGGTTTTTAGAAAAACATGTAGAAGGTTACTGAATGCAATCCGTCCGTCACCATCATATGTATTATATGTAATTTTCATGACGATAGCTGTAAATCTGAAAAGCTAGTTTGAAACAGGCAGTCGGACATTTCTACTAAGCACTAACCGGAAGTATACAACAGGGCATCTGATCCCACTTTCATTATAGAAGGCCTAAAAGAGGTCATAGACTTGGCTCTTGTATCATATTCAATAGCTTCTAACGAACACTCCTTTTGTGATCGTAGCTACATTGAATTTGATCTAAGCCTCAACCACCCTACACAATCTGAGTTCAGCACTAACTGGCAAATATTTCTCACAACCCTAAGTTAAATAATTCCAGAAAGAGTACCGTCAGGCCCGCCCGATGTAGTACAAATACTCTACCTAATCAAAACATTTATTGAGGCATGCAGCCATGCACACGAAGTATTATGTCCTCTTAATAAACCCAAAGGAAAGAAAAAACCAAGATGGTTGGCACGGCAGCTAAATGATCTCAGCAGAAGCTGCAGAACTCTCTTTAACGATGCCAAAAATCACTCCTTCCCTCCTGAGCTGGTCCATATACAAACTTCATTTCGCGTCCTATAAAAGGGCCACAAAGGAAATTCAAAAGAGCCATACCATACATAGAAACATACCTTCTAATCTGAAATTGAAGCAACTACAGAGACCGTAAGACTTTAGAAGATTTTAGGATGTTTAGATTTTAGGGACGACGGATTCCCTCTTTCTTTATAAACAGACTACATGTATAAACGCAGGTATTTAGTATTTAACAAAACACTTCACACCGGCGTATAGGCCAGTTGCTGAATTGCGACATGCAAACCAAATCGACTCGACTGATCTGCGGTGGTCCGAGCTTTAAAAGGCCAGTGGCCAGTCGGCATATACGCCATCAGACTTAAAGCCCCATAAAACGAGATGCAGGGACGAAAAAGAGGTTGAAAATGTTGAGCATTTTATCTGATCTAAGCCTGCACTGAGTAACAGCAGGCTTCGCTTTCGTGGAAGTCCTAAGTCCTACAATCTAAGCGATCTAGCTAAATTCGTTTAGTAATCAAACTTAGCAACCTTTCTATGAGAGCATCTCACCTTAGTTAAAGGGTTCTTTATTTAGATCCACGGTGATACAATCGGCCCAACTGTATCCCAAGTGTGTCAATTATATCGTTAGCCGCTCTAACTTTACCTGACCGTAAAGTCTAAGACGTCTCCTACAATGCATTACTTATTTCGTGATAAGGGTATAAAAACTAAAATTATTATTTTGGGGCTCATAACAGCATTTGATATTAATCGGACTTATCCGAATTTTACCAATAAACTTGCCTTGGCACGCGACAACACCACTGAAATAATATAATATCTTTTAATGCTACATTAAAGCATTAGGCTTTCAATGATCAAATTATAATGCCTGTAGAAGAAAATATATACAAAAAAGGAACAGAAATTAATATAAATATATATTGTTACCTGCTCCACCCAAAGATTTGTTGTCATAATCTGGTTCTTAAGATTCTAGAAGTAAAAACAAATATTTTTGATAGGTTACAAAATAAAGTCTATGAAAAGTATCAAAAATGTATCAATTTAGAAAGTAAGATAGTTGCAGTCGAAATCTGTTTGCACAATACTCTGTTAGCAGTGTAAGATAAGCGTTTAAAATACTGCCAGTAAATAAGCAGCACTTAAATATTTGCTGCTACTGTACTGCGAAAAAAAACATTTTTATACTTCTTAACGAAGTGAAACGAGTATATAGGGTTTGAGCAATGTCCGTCTTGCTGTCCATTCGTATGTCCGTATGCATGCAATTTTTTTCGCCTCCATTGAAGCTAGAGACTTGTAATTTTAAATACATAGTCGTCTATACCCGTCTCAGATCAAGTGTTAAGGGTTTGGGAGTGCACTCACTGGCGGCGTGGCAATTTGATTAAATTGATTTATCTCCTTCATTTTTAAAGCTAGATGTATAAAATGTGTACCGACAGATTGCTGATGATCTCCTCTAAAGATCGCACTAAGTAAGAGCAGTAGGGCGTAACTGACTGCGCAATACTCGTTCACGGTTTAACTATCATTGATATTTTGGAAAAATTTTGATTTTTGTAATTTGTGCTACAATAGCCATCTCCAGTTAGCGGCTAGCTTCGCTAGAAGGCATATTTTTTAAGGTGGGTTAATATTTTTTGTCACCAGTGTCTCGCCGATTAGAGCTCGTAGTCGCAAGGCCAGAGGAGGCAGACAGAGTGTCCGCTCGTGTCTCATACCCTAGCAGCCAACAGCACCAATATAATCTCAAACTATCGAAATATCATCTAGTCCATCAATCTTAGCAATACAATATAGGAGTGTCCAATAAATTCAAAACCCAGCGGCGAGCTGTTATATACATTTAAACCTCTTTGCATTCATACACACATTCACAAAGTCACACACACACACACACACAAACGCGCACATGAAGCTGCACACTTACACATCGGCTACTGTTGGCCCCACTATGAAAAATGAATTCATGAATAACTTCTAAACTAAGAATATGATCGTTATGAAAATTGCAGTGCTTAATAAGATCATCTAGAACAAATCAAAGCACAAGTCATTAGTATTTGATTTGCGTTATGTGATTTGCGGGGCAGGTATGCAAAGTCCGAATAATTCATAATCCGTGTCATATTTACGAGCACATATAATTTTGATTTAATGGCTCTATCTCTTATAGTCTCCGAGATATGCTAAGAAAACCAATTCGACTCATTTCGTCGTGCTGATCAAGAGTATATATATTTTATAGGGTCGGAGATGCTTCCTTCTGTCTGCTACATACATTTGCACAAACCCATTATACCCTTTTTACCCATTTTCAATGGGTTCAGGGTATCAAAAACAGTAGGAAATCTCAGTTGACACAGCGAGATTCGAACTCGCTTCAGGCAACACCTCTACTATCGACCAACAGTAGCATTCTAATTGTCACTGTCAAAATCTGATCTATTCGAAATTCGAAAAAGAGCTCACGCATATGAATGTGTGCACACGCATGCAGAAAACGTCTGCGGTTGGAGCTTGCCAGCACGTGGTTTGCCAATGTACAAACACAATTTCTTTAATAACTTCTGTGTTTCTTAACCGATTTAGATGAAATTTACTTTAATGCATTCTTATTGTAATATAGTATATATATACCAGCCTTAACCAAATTTGGTGTCTGTGGCTCTTATAGTTTCTAAGGTATGCTCAAGCAGCTGCGCTTGGAACCCAATTTGGAAAGTTAATTCTAAAATAACTTCTAAACTAAGAATATGACGTAACAAGAATATTAAAATCTGCGTACAAACCAAAGCACAAGTCTGTAGTACTTGATTTGCGGATTTTATGATTTTATTAATATGAGGTGTCCATGGGGAAAGGTATCCAAAATCCGAAACATTCATAATCTGCCTATCATTCACGGGAACATATTAAAACAAATTTGGTGGCTCAAGCTTTTTTAGTTTCTGAGATATGCTCAAAAAAACGGGTCAAAAAACGGGGCAAGTTATCGATCGCTTAAAATAAACTTGATTTGCGTGTGGTATGTTCGAATCTAAAAATTCCAAGTTCAGCTCTCCAGCCCTTGTAGTCTCTGAAATCGACGCGTTCATACAGACGGACGGACAGACAGACAAAGCTTAATCGACTCGGCTAGTGATGCTGATCAAGAATATATATACTTTATGGGGTCGAAAATGACTCCTTCTGCTTGTTACATACATTTGCACAAAACTATTATATCCTTATTACCCATTTTCAATGGGTTCAGGGTATAAATATGATAAACTTGTACTGCGTATGGATTAGGGAAATCTATAGTCGAAAAGTTTATGTCTCTAGCCTCTGTAGTTTCCGAGATCGCTGTATTCATACAGGCGGACGGATGAACGGACGGACGGGCGGACGGATAGACGGCGTATCATCGTCGTGCTGATTAAGAATATACATAGTTTATGGGGTCGGAGATGCTTCCTTCTGTCTGTTACATACATTTGCACAAAACCATTATATATAAAAAACGATTAAGATGTACATTACGTACGGTGTGTCCAAGTGCGGCCGATTCCTTCTGCAGCCAGTGTGTTTTCTGCGTAGATGGATGCAGACCCCTGACAACTACACGATAACCTCTCTCATTCTTAAGTTGATAGGAATGGAAAGGAATCTGTTGTAAGCATTCGCTGTATGGCTCTATATGCGTCAATTGAATGCGGCATAACTCGAACTGTGCCGCCGCCACTGTACTTTAGCACAAAACTGTTAGCCAGCGTGACAGTATTAAGAGCATTAAGTAGGCCAACTACATCCGTTATGCCCTCTGCAATGAGTGGTGGCGGCTTAGGTATTGCAGCAACGGGTATGACACGGCTTTGGTTGGGAGTATCTGCTTGTTGTTCATGTTGGTCATGGATAATGGGCGAAGGAGCATAGACGGGAGACGAGGCCCATTCACGAAAGTTGATTCCTCCAGCGCTTCGGCATCTAATCCTGGCATCCTGAAATCTGAAATCAGATCTTCATGCGGAACTGCTCTAGATTTAACTGCAGCAAAAATGGATGGAGCAAGATCCAACTCCGAATCATTTTCTGAGTCGGCGGCGCCATTATGGTGCTTATTTGAAGGCTTTGGAGATGTATTGGCGCTTAGCTTGCGCTTGGCTTGCGCTTATTTTTACACCCTGAAAATGGGTAAAAAGGGTGTAATGGTCTTGTGCAAATGTATGTAACAGGCAGAAGTTTATTTCAAATGATCGATTCCTTGCTCCGTTTTCTTAAAATCAGTGTGTATCGATTTTTTGACACGGTTTTTTGAGCATATCTTACAATTACAATAAGAATGCATTAAAACAAATTTCATCCAAATTGGTTAAGAAACACAGAAGTTATTAATGCATGCGTGTACACACTACATTACATATTTATGTATATGCACATTCTCTTTGAATTCTCAAGCGATTGGTTTAGCATGTGTGTTTCTAATCTCAGATTTTGACAGCGGCAATTGAAATGCAACTGTAGCTCGGTGGTAGGGATGTTGCCTGGCGCGCTAACAGACGCGGGCTCGAGTCTCACTGGGTCAAAGGAGTTTTTTTTACTGTTTATTTAAAGTCTTATTTTATTTTATTTTTTAATCTTAACACACTTCAACACACACTGGTCCAAGTGCAACTTAATGCTGGGACATCGGTGATTTGAAATATTGTGCAGCAACAAAATGGGAAAAATTGGTATTTGAAGTGCTTACTCTAAAAAGCTTTCGCAGATCAACTGCAACCAACATTTTGAAAGATATTTTCTGAAAATTGTGGCAGAAATTTCCCAACTTCGGTATTCTAAACTTTGCCTGCAAATATTAAAAGCGAGCGCGAAGCGCGAGCATAAATTTTTATTATTTATGATTGGTTTATTTTACTAAATGCAGCTGTGGTGTCGTGTGTATGAATGGAGAGGGGTTTAAATAAATGTATATAACGACAGCTCGCCGCTGGGTTCAGGGTATTCCGCAGTCGGGCACTCCCGACTAGAGCCATCTTACTTGCTTCTTTTGCAATTGTGTTGCAAATGGGTAAAAATGACAAAATGGTTTTATGCAAATGTATGTAACAGGCAGAAGGAAGCATCTCCGACCTCATAAAGTATATATATTCTTGATCAGCATCACTAGCCAAGTCTAGCCATGTCCGTGTGTCTGTCTGTCTATACGCAGATCAAGTTTATTTCAAATGATCGATAACTTGTCTCGTTTTCTTATAATCAGTGTTTATCGGTTTTTTGACCCGGTTTTTTGAGCATAACTCAGAAACTATAAGAGCTACAGCCATCAAATTAGGTTTAATATGTGCTCGTAAATTAGATTATGAATATTTCGGATTTTGGATACCTCCCCCATTCGCTCCCCCCCATAAAAAAAAAACCAACAAAACGCAAATCAATTACTAAAAACATATGCTTTAGTTTGTACGCAGATTCATACTCTTGTTACGTCCCAAAAATTTCATAACGATCCTATTCTTAGTTTAAAAGTTATTTTGGAATTAACTTTCCAAATTGGGGGCCAAGTGCAGCTGCTTGAGCATATCTCAGAAACTATTAGAGCCAGAGCCACCAAATTGGTTTAGGCTGCTATATACATGTCCTATAGTACAATAAGATAGCATTAGAAAACCCAAATCGGTTAATAAACACAGAAGTTATTATAAAAAAGGTATTTAGATATATTGGCAAAACACGTGGTGGCAAGCGCCAAGCGCGGACGTTTTCTGCATGCGTGTATACATATACATACATACATATGTATATGCACATTCTTTTCGGAATTCTCAAGCGATTGGTTGTACGTGTGTGTCTAATCTCAGATTTTGACGGACATAATTGAAATACAGCTGTGGCTCAGTGGTAGAGATGTTGTCTGGCGCGCTATCAGACGCGGGTTGGAATCTGGCTTGGGTCAACGGAGTTTTTTTTTCCTGTTTATTTAAATTTGTATTTTATTTTATTTTTAAACTTAACACACTTTTTGGTCCAAACTGGGACATAAAGCTGGGACATCGGCGCTTGGTATTTGGCATGCACACTCTCAAAACGCTTTCGCAGATCAACTGCACCTAACATTTGAAAGATATACTTGTAGTTTCCTATTTTTTGAAAATTTGCGAGAAATTTCACAACTACGGTATACTAAAATATTAAAACCGAGCGCAAATCGCGAGCATTAATTTTTTTTATTATTATTTTTTTTTAATTTATCTTACTAAGTGCGGCTGTGGTGTCGAAAATATGAATGCAGAGGGGTTTAATTAAATGTTTAATTCAAGGTATTCACATAACATCTCTTCTGGGCAACTTCCACACTTGCGTGGGTGTTAAAGCTCCGATGAAAGGTTTGACCCCACGATCAGCTGCGCGTGAGTAATAGAATATACAACCTGAGCTTTTGATAACCAAATGCCTTTGTTTACAATACGCATCAAAATTATTGTCGCAGCAATTAATAAAATCAGTACAAAACTTTATTTTAATTCGCTTCGCTTCTTTTCTTATGGCTTTGTTCTTGTCGATCCAAATTCCGAATTATCCTTTTTGTACTCATATATCGATTCCAAAAAAAATAATAATAATAGATGCTTTACAACATTTAGCATATTCGATTATAACAGTTAAACTTTCAAACTTCATAATAAAATTAATAATTTTCCGCGACATAATCCGCCCCCTAGTGTTGAGTCTCGGTCTCAACGCGATAATTCTTGTCGCGGGCTGTGATTTGCAATCTACAAAGGTTGTTGACTGGTCTACGGTAAATGTTACTTGACATTTTCACCGCGGCCACACGCACCACGTTGCCTTCCCCAGGGAAAGTCCTTAGCACAATTCCCAGGGGCCACTCTCCTCTAGGCATTGGACCTTTTATGACGACGATTTCGCCAGTACATAGATTTTCGCAGTTCGTTGTCCATGTGGACGATTGATCAGTGTTGGCAAATACTCTTTTAGGATCCGTTTCCAGAGGCACTCGATCAGCTCTTGAGTTGTTCTGGCACGGAGCATGAATGCTTACGCTTTGCTGAATATTTATGTCATTTTGGCATAATCCAGCAAATATGGCCGACTGTTGACCGAGTTTTCTGCTTCGCAAAACTCTGTGATTTTAGTAGTATTTTTATTTCACCTCGACGAGCCATCATTCGGCGCACTGTGTAATTTCGATGTGAATTGCTCTTGTTTTCAAGCATGTGAATAAAACTCCGTATCGCTTCCGCAGTGATTTGGTATATCTGCGACTGCTGCCTCTTCCATCTTTTGTGAAGAACGAACCAAAATAATCCACTTCTGCTTATGTAAAAGGTTTTTTAAAGCTAGTTAATCTCTCTTTCGGCAGCCATCCCATTTTTGGTTGTAACGGTTTTACTTTTCTTCGTCTGCACCGTAGACATTCGTTTATACGTGTTTCAATACGGCTGTTCATTTTAGGCATCCAGTAGTTCTGCTTAAATCCATGTACATCCACCTGCACACATGTGTGTTGAGCTTGTTCCTGCAAATGGCGTAACAGAAGCTTCGTGTATTCATGGTCACGATCCAATACGATCGGCATTACGTTGCTTGCTCGTTGAATTCTGCTTTCTATACGAAAAATATCGTCTGAATCAACGTAAAAGCAATATTTTGTCAGACGTTGATTTCGATATTTTGTTTGCCAATTTTGGACGTCTTTTGAACAGCTTTGAACATTTAAGCTTTCAACGAATCTTTTTATCCAACATGTTACTCGAAAAAGTTTCATATATTTTGATACTCTCGTTGCGATACTTTTTAATACATATCATTGTTCTTAAATAGCCATGGCTATTTCGATTTTTTCCGTGTTTTTCTGCGGTGGCCAGTCCTGCTCGTTGGCTTGCAGAATTTTGGCCCTTTTATCCATTGCTCCAGTTTTTGTTTTTGGCAGATATCATGTGTAATAATGTCAGCGATGTTCTCATCTGTTGGAACCCAGTTCAATTCAGATCTCTTGGATTTCTCGCAGATTTCACTAATTCGATTAGCCACAAAGGTTTCCATTCGTGCATCGCTGTTGATCCATGAAACGGCTGTCCGTGAATCTGTCCAGAAGAATCGCTTGTCGAAACGTATACCCATCTCACGCTCAGTCATTTCCGCCAAACGACAACCCAGTACGGCTGCCAATGTCTCCAGTTTTGGTATTTTAACATGTTTAAGTGGGGAAACTCTGGCTCTTGACGCAATTAGAGCCACATCATACTGCTGACTGGCAATTTTCGAATAACATACGCGCATATATGCTGCTGCTGCGTATGCCTTGCTGCTAGCATCACAGAACACATGCAACTCAGTCTTATTGGCTGCTGAATAGTAGTGAGTAGCATCTTGGTATGTGTACTTCCGCTGTACAGCTTTAGTTCAGTTATCCACTAGAGCCATTTTTTCACAGAATTACCTTTGATGACATCATCCCATCCAATGCCCGTTTCCCATATGTCGCGTATCAATATGTGACCTTTTACCGTTGTGGGCGTCACCAATCCCAGAGGATCGTACACAGAATTGACAGCAGCGAAAACCTTTCGTTTTGTTGGCAGTGCTTGCCTGTTTAATATACTCACTTATTCTATGCATTGTTGACGTAGAAAAACGTAGGAAATCCTTTCGTGAGTCCCAAATTATGCCAAAGACCTTTTGCAAGATATCTGGCTTATTGTTCAGCCGTATGTTTGTAACAGGTCCATGAAACTATTTTGGTATGCTTTGCGTGACATCTGTACTGTTTGAAATAAAGTTTCTAATTTCAAAGTGTGCTGCATGAATTTTTATTACGGCTTGTATGATTTGTAAGGCTTCTGCTACCGTTGGCTTGGATTCCAGATAATCGTCTGCATAATGGTTTTCGATGATTGCCCGAACGGCTTCAGGCTCCGAAATTTTGTACTGTTCAACGTTGTGATTTTTAACAAACTGCGCAATGAAGGTCGAACATGTTGCCCCAAATATCATGGACTGCATTTGATAAACTGTTGGCATTAGGCTTCTGTGTCGTCGCTGTAAATTTTTACCTGGTTGAACATTTATTTTATGTCCGCAGCATATGCGACTGGATACAAACGGAATCGCATTAATACGCCTACTATCAATGAAGCCAGTCTGGTCCAGCGAGTAAATTTTTGTTTAACGATGTACCGTTGCATTCCACCGCTCCATCGAACACAAGTCTTACATTTCCAGGTTTCTTTGGATTAATAACTGCGAAGTGTGGCAGGAATCAGAGCTTTGGCGATTGGAGAATATGCTGCTATTTAAATTTTATGGCATATCCATTTGCAAGCTGTTTAATTTCCTTTAGATACGCATTACCCATTGCGCAACAATTTCCGCCTAAGACATTTTAACCTTTGCTCAGCCATTGGTCTGGCATTTGGATATTGTCATCTTTCCATGGTAGCTTTGTTTTATAATGATCAGCTAACTTAACTATGAACGCAGATACTTTGTTGATGGCCACTTGCTCGTCTATTGATTTAGTTTTATCCACTTTAGTTGCGCAGACACCAAATCCTTCCAAGCTGAACTGGCTTTTGAGCATATCCTGCTGGCCTTCGTTTAATCCCGCTACATTTGCTTTTACAGGACTGTTGAGCCAAGTCCTTTTACGAAATTAATACCCCAATCAGTGTAGAAAAGTAGTAACGCCAAACCCAGTAAGTATATTTTATTTCCTAACATTATGTTTGAAACAAATATATGTGATAACTTAAATCCAAAATTCTTAAAGTAATCGTTTGTAAGGCAAATTATCGATATTTGAATTCGAAGCTAATTGTTATTAAATATAACTTGCGAATTCGCAACATCCTCGCCACCGTGATTCTAGCTCGCGTCAGATTCGCCTAAATCTAAACGGGCCAATATGCAGGCTGGGCGACGATATGATCTGTCAGCAGTTTTCACAGTCGCTGTGCGCACTTGTCCATCTCTTCCAGGTGTCACGCCTATTATCCTCCCCTTTTTCCAAAGAGATCGATGTACGATGTCACAAATGAGAACTAGGTCTCCTTTCTTCAGATTTGTTGGGGTTGTACCACTTTGTCCTTCTACACAGGTCCGGTAGATATTCATTAATCCACTTGCGCCAAAACGAGTGCTCAAGCTGTTGTACCATACGCCACTCCTTTCTTATCGGTTGAAATAATTCGTCTTGCGTATGTGGTGTTTGCCTAGAGTTAGAAGTACCTAAAAGAAAGTGATTCGGGGTTATCGGTTTATCTGTCGGGCTATCTAAGGCTATGTGTGTGAGTGGTCGGGCATTTACGATGTTCTCTGCATCGCACATAATATGCATCAATAATGCATGCCCAATGGCACGTTTTACGCTGCGTACGAGTCGTTCCCAACATCCTCCTGCATGAGGGTTTAATGGGCAGTTGAAAAGCCATTCAATTTTATCATTGGCAAATTCAGCTGCTACCTTTTCATGATCCATGCACAGCAGCTCGTTCTTAAGTTCCTTCTCCGCGCCAACAAGATTGGTGCCATTGTCTGAGCGTATTCTTTTCGGCCTACCTCGTCGTGCCATGAAATTTCTTATCACTCGAATACAGGTGTCTGCCGATAAATCTCTGGCGATTTCCAAGTGAATAGTCCGTACTGTCAGGCATGTGAAGATCCATATCCAACGCTTCTCAGTACTTCTTCCCGTAACCACCAGAAACGGGCCCATATAGTCCATTCCCAAATATGTGAACGGTCGCACATATAGCGAGACTCTAACTTCCGGCAATTGCCGCATTAATTGTGGTGACGGGCGGGCTCTTTCTAATTGGCAAACCTTGCATGCACACGATGCTCGGCGTACCTCTTCACGGCAGTGTGGAATGTAATACTCACGCCTCATCTCTGCCACGATTGTATTCTCGTTCTGATGTTTCCATTCCGTGTGGTAATGCTGCACGATCAATCTTGTGACATGGTTTTTCTGTGGGATTATAATCGGCTGTCTAGTGTTTTCACTTATTGCGCAGGCATTGGCTATACGACCGTTCATTCGTATAAGTCCATTTTTATCCAGTATCGGCGACAATTTCCATAGTCTGCTAGATCCTTTGACTGGTTCTCCATTTGCTAGTGTTGGACTGCTTTACACAAAATTACCTCTGCTTGTTCAATTTCAGAGGCTTCCAGGAACTTCATGTATTTTCCACGATCGCGCCATCGTAATACCCATTCCAGATCAACCTCTTAAATGAGGAAAACATTTGAAATAGGTTTTCGGTATCTTCCGTAATTGACAACATAAATTTCGGACGCAAATCCAAATCCATATGAGAACTGCTCTCATTCATTGGCCAACACTCTTCGTGGTCCAAAAGTAGCTTTGGGCCCGATAACCAAAGCGAAGGTCAGCTTGTTAGGGTTTTAGTTCTGGTACCCAACGCCAGCCGTCAACTCCAGAACCCTCTAGTATCTCGTTGATACGGTGTGCTACATACAACGGAGTTGATCCATGCCAGAACTGTTCTAGAATCAGACCACATACAGATTCGCTTCGGATTTACGTCATGACCTTCAAGTATGAGCTTTCGTATCCGCGTAGCCATTACTGCCGCTTGCAACTCAAGTCTCGGTACTGTGGATAGCTTCATTGGCGCGCACTTGGTTTTGCCTCACTCACTTGCATCTGAAAATATCGACATAACTACTCGCAATATCTCTCTTTTTGTTGGCACCTTGGCACCATAAAACAACGTCTTGTTTATCTTGCAAAATGATAGTTGAAATCCAAACTCATCATTTGTTGTATACCTTTGCATGCCCAAAACCTACTGAAAATGAGATGTATCGTCTCTATCCAGACTTAAAACACCACCAGTGTCACCATCAGCAAAGACTTCATTGAATTTATCTGAGTTTGATACAAATTTTCTGAACAGGAAGCCGCCTTAACGATGTATTTCGATGATTTGATGCGTAATTTATGGCTTCCACAGCTTCAGGATACATTTTTTATATATACATTATATTCAGACGCATTCTTGTTTTTTATGTATTGCGCGGAAGCCGGGGAACACTGCGCACCATTTCAAATGTCTTCATACATTCACGTGGCTCCGATCTCCAGAGAATGCGCTGAGCACAGCGATCTTCTGGTCTTATTTTTAGCTGGTGGAACATCTCTGCAATGTCAGCACAGACTCCTTTGCGCTTTTGCGGGAATCTCATCAGCACATGCGCAAGTGATGGGCATTCGTCAGGTCCAGTCATCAGCATTGAGTTTAGCGACGTCACGTTCACTTCTGCTGCTGCGTCAAACACAATTCGTCACTTTCCAGGCTTGTTAGGGTTTGTGACACGAAAGTGAAGCAAATACCAGTCTCTAGGAGAAGACTTCTCAGTATCGTCGTAATAAAGCTGCCTCAATATGCCTTTCTCTCATATGCCATCATCATGCAGCTATACTGCTCCTGGTACTCTATCTCACGTTTAAACATTCTTTTGAGAGCCAGCTGTCCCTTTGTTGCCATAACCTTGCTGTCCGGGAGTGCCACGTCATCGTACTTCCAGAGCAATCCCGTCTGATAGCGGTCAGCAGTACGTGTAGTAGTCTGCACGCCCATTTCTGCGTTAGTGATGTAGTCAAGCACCAACTGATCGATGGAATCGTCGCTAACGTCGTTAGCTAAATGCACTCCATTTGGGACGTCCCTCATTCCAGCTTCGTTGTCACATTTGCCATAGACGAGCTATCCCAGCCTAGTGTCCGCTACTGCTGGACCATTCCAACCCATTGATCGCGTTATCTTTGGCAAGCATAAGTGCACATTGTCATGTCCAATTTGGAGTCCTGGTGACGCATCTACATAATCTTCTACTAGAATGGATTTAAGATAGCGATAATCAAGTTTCAAAGTAGACATATTTACTGTCTGTCTCGGCAACTGCAGGTTCTTTACTGTCCTAACATTCAAATTGTAAACTTTATTATCACTGTGGCCTGATATACCAACTCAATTACCTTTTTATTCCCAAAGCATTGTAGAGTTATGCTGTCTCTTGACCCTTTCAATTCCAATGCTTCAACTAAACGCTCACTCATTGGTGACACAGCTGAGCCCTCATGCATAAATACATGGCATTCGACAACTTTTCCGTTCCCATGCAGCTTTACTGGCAAGACCTTAAACAGCACCTTAGATTTCTTTGCCTGAGGCATCGTTCCATTTTATACGCCGTTTTCTGCGTTTGGTGGTTCTACCTCCGTTTTATGCAACAGCTTGTGCATCCATTTCTGGCAGCCCTCCACGTCGCATTTATGGCGGATCTTACAATCCCGACTAGTGTGGCCGTACCTTAAACAGTTAAAACAGAGTTTATTAGTTCTTACAAACTTCCACCTTGCTTCGCACTCGACATTATGCTGTTCCTTACAAACACAGCACTATAATTTCCGACCTCGTTGGCATGAACGAATCTATTCCTTTCTTGTCTTCCTTTTGCCGCTGTGTTCTCAGTGACCAATCCTGCGTCTTGTATATCTGCAGCCAGTTGCTGCAGCCATATGCTGAAATCCTTAATCGTGTGATTTCCGTTAAGTGTTCTTGAGTGTAGCGCCCACTCAAGCCTTTGTTGTGCCGGCAGCTTCAGCAAGAGCTCTTCCATTAGAGTCGGATTCGCCATGTGTTGGCGGGCATCTGTAGCTTCCAAGGATGACGTCAAGTTCTTCACCTTCGTCTTGAAATCAATTAATTGCTCCAACTTTCCTTCTTGAATGTTGGCGATTTCCCTTCGCGCAGTATTTAACTTTTTATTAACCTGTCGGGCCTACCGTAATTCTGCTCCAGGGATGGCGTGATGTTTGCTACGTTCCGGCTATGAATAAGCAAACATTCAACTGTTTCCCTTGCCTTGCCCTTGACCACCTTCTGCAGGCGCAGTAAATTTTGCCTATCACTGTATGCATACTCCTCGGTAGTCATGGTAAACGTTTCTTTAAACATTGGCCACAGCTCTGGTGTGCCGTCAAATTCCGGAAGAACATACAGTGAGCGCGTCGGTTCTTGGCGAGATGCTGTCCGAGGCCCGACAGGCGTTGATTACACCTCTAGTTCCTAGTTCCGCCAGTGACTCAATCAAAACATTAATTCTTTGGTTTTGAATCTCGCTCATTCTAACAATTTCCATCCGAAATTGTTGCATTTGTGTGTTGTTCTAAAGCTGAATCTCCAGCATACCACGCAATTTTTCAGACATTACCTGTGTGGCGTCTGACATCAGCCCACCAGGTTCCAATTTGCCTTCGTCGCTGGCGCTGTTGTCAGCCGTTACCTTTTACCTGCATCTGCATTTTTGCTATTCATTTTTGTCTGTGATCTAGTATGCACCATCAAACAGATATCTCTTTGCCCAATCAACAATCAATTGGCCCTTACGTAATTTGGCGCTATCTCTGTATTGTATGTACTTACGCAAACGATCACGCTTACACATACACACCCATCCACATAAATGCTATTTCATCACAATTCCGCTGTTCATCCGCTATTCATCCGCTTACCAAATTCACATCAGGGAAAAAGCGAATCGAAATAAAACTTGTTGAGCCGAGTCCTTCTACGAAATTAATACCCCAACCAGTGTATAAAAGCAGTAACGCCAAACCCAGTAGTTTAGAAGTACTACGATATAAATATATTTTATTTTCTGGGAAATTACAGAATTAACATTATGTTTGAAACTAATATATATACATACGCTTCGATTGACTATTCACTCTCGACTGCATATCTATACACACGCTTCATTCATTTTAAATGTGCCCATACATGTGATAACTTAAATCCAAAATTTCTTAAAGTAATCGTTTGTAAGGCAAATTTTCGATATTTCAATTCGAAGCTAACTGTTATTAAATATAACTTGCGGATTCGCCGTAACAAGGACCATACATAACCCATTCAAGTTTCGTCTTTCACATGGTTGGGCCATTGGCTCCAGTGTTGACGATGGTTTGCGATGTGATTAACTTTCCATGTTGTTGTCCAATCAGAAGCATCGGCTTAGTATTATGTTAATTTACCATTTTTGTGTACGGATATTGTTCTTGCATTTTCTGGTAGTTGACTTGCAGAGTTGGAAGGTCTAGGTCCTTTATTAAGCGAACATTTTGTACGTCATATTTTTGGCTTCCGTTGCTAATTTGTATGTTTGCAGTCTCGGCATTTTGCTCATAACGATATAATCCGCCTGTCCAACCAAAGCAGAATGGTTCATTTTTCCCCTGTATTCCGACTTCACGTGTTATACCCATGTCCAACATTGTAGTTGTGCTTCCTTCATCCAGGAACGCTAGTATTTGCTTTTTTCCTTTAGGCCCGTACAAAGTTACAGGCAACATTTTGAGGAGCACCTGTTGAGTACTTTCTTGTATGCATCCACTAAACTCCACTCTGTTTGTAGTTCAGTGGACGTCTTTGGTTTGTGTAGCAAGCGATGATGGTATCGCTCACAATTGTCAATGTTGCACTTTGCACGCTGCGTACATTGCCCCTTATGAAATTTCAGGCAACAATAGCAGGCAGTACTTTTGTTTGTGAAGTCCCATTTCCTTTTGACATCAACTGAAAAAAATTTGCTACATTTGTCGAGAGAGTGTTTTTCTCCATCACATACTGCGCATTTTGATTTTTTCCGATTAGCATTTTTTTATGGTTCCTTTTGGCCTCCTTTTGGTTGGTTTGCTGCATTTACCTTGTTGTTGATGTCGCTTACCTTTTTTGTAAAAACTTATATCTTGATACAAGCTTGATTGTTGTTGAGTCCATTCGGCAAAGGTATCGAAGTCGCATTCTGCTGCTCTTATTCCCTTTGCGTTTAAGAACAATCCCCACTCACGGAGATAGCTCTCATCCAGTTGATCAATGAGCATTGCAAAAAGTTTTTGCGTATCGATAAATTTGCATCTCACATAATCCAGTGCCGAATTTAAGTTTTGAACTATACAATTAAATTCCTGAAAATCGCTAATTTCTTTGACAAATTCAATATTTTGTGCTTTTGCCATAAGCTCAAATGCAACGTTCTCTGGGGCTCCGTAGATGTTATCCAGAATTGCGGTTATTTTTGATGGCTGCTTTGCAGTAATGTTTTTTACTCACCCAAGCTTCTGCACGTGCGTGCGAAACCCGTTGCACTGCTTCGCTTTGCTTTTCACTCTGTATTTCCACATTTAGGAACGCACATACACGACGCAACGAATAAAATAATAACAACAGTAAGCATATTCGATAATAACAGTTAAACTTTCAAACTTAATATTCAAATGAATAATATTTCGCGACAATTATGTACCCACTTTGATTTGATTTGCTTTGCCAATATTTCAAAATACTGATTCCTAATATTGATTAAATACATCTTATAAAAATGAATACTTCTTGTTAACAATGATTAATAATAAATAAAACTATTAAAAAAAATAAAGAGAAAAAATAAAAGAAAAAATCAATAATGGATGTAATAAATGTCTATATATGTATACAACATGCTCTAAAATAAATAATATTTAGAAATATGGACACTGCCTTACAATCATATGCACTCACTAAAAAATTTACAACGTTTTTATTTCTTAAGTTTATAATTTGTTTTTCACGATAATGCAGTCCTATTAATATTATAATTTGTTTAATATAAATTCAATGAATTTTAAAATTTGTAACCACGAGTGAATAGAAGGAATACCATCTACTAAAGACACGAAAAAATAAGAAAATAAAGAATTATAACGATATTTAAAATGACTGTTTAAGTTGTTATCAACATGCGGGCCGCATAGTGAAATGAGATAGAAAAGTTTTTTTTATTGGGAATCTCGAATTGCTTAAGACAATTATGTCAAAAGAATGTTTGTTTGCATTTCGGGAGTTGTAGTGGGCCTGGCCTGGATGCCGAGGTCAAAATCTTTGGAGGAGATCACCAACAATCTACATACCAAATTTGGAGATTACCGATTTTATCGATTTACGATTTGAGGTGTATCGACATACTATTGATTTGCCAGCCTCCCAGTGAGCGTGGCATAATAATCTTAACACTTTGTCTGAAGCAGATAACTACAAGTATATATTCCAAGTTTCAAGTCTCTAGATTCAATAGCGGCGACCAGAGCTGCGGTCATTTGGACAGATAGACGGACAGCATGGCAGACATTGCACAAAGCCAATATACTAGATTCACTTCGTGAACGAGTGTAAAAGTTGCTTTTCGCAGCACAGTATCGATGCATCTCTCGATCTGCCATCGCAGTGGGTTATGTGGAGCTCGTCCCCACTGAAATCCCCCTTATCTCGGGCCTATCTCCACTTTGGAATTGCTTTTGCACTACTTCGGAGTGGGGCCCCTTACACGCTATACGCCCTCAGCGTTAAACCTGCGTTCAGGCTTTTGCCATACAGCGTGTGTCCAAATCCTTCTCTTTTTAACGCAGGATATCGCCTACAAAGGTCGCACCAAGCCTCCATTTGTCTACCCTGTTCATCATTTTGGGTATAATGTTCTCAAATTCAAACAGGTAATTCACTACGATTTTTGACCACCCTTCACAGTGAAAGAACTATTGCATACTATCTATCACACTATCACACTATCATTTTCGGCGTCAGTATACACGCAGTTTCCATCTTCGCTTCTCCGATTAAGTACAGTTGTTATCTGTGTGACGTCATAGTCATTGCTCTAATAAGGTGACGTCTGTATCTTATGAATGGACGCCGTTTTTATGGTTGACAAGATCTTGGTAACCATGGCAGCGGAATTTTCCGCTTCTTGGGTGCCGATTGTTCTCCTATCTTTTTCATCAATCAGATTGTTTTGTTCAATCGATTGATATTCCATCCGCGAGCTTGTTGTGTGGTTTAAGCTTTCTGAGTTTTTGTGAGGTGTTTTTTCATCCAGTACGTACTAGATATACTCGTGGTCGTTGCCAGTGTAGACATTGAGGACTTTTCAGTTTACAATTCTGTGCGCCCGATTCTCTGACACCTAAGTCGCCTGAATGTCTTTGTTTGCTAATGTGAGCGCTAGTCTTGCAGCCATGTCGGGGACTTACCGACCTCTGAAGTTTGTTGTTGGCATACCCCATTCTACTGCTCTTGAGTTAAAATGGCTTTCCTCGTATTTGGGATGCAGCTTCTTCGATTTCGTTGAGTATAGTCTCTTATTGATATCATCGTTTTGCTCCTTACTGCTACTTGCAACTTACACTTTGCATCCATATCTACTGGCCATCCTCTTTTTTTATACTGGCCTCTGATTATTTCCACGAGAGCTTGTTGTTCTACTATTTGAAACATGAAGTCCTCCGATGTAGACCCTCTATGTATGTTTGGCAGAATCTTGATGTCTTGGTTTTTATGACACTTGCGGCGCAATTACGCACTCCCAGAAAATGGCTGAATTCCTTGAGGTTTTCGTGTGCACAAAAACAGCACATTGGTGGTTTGGTGAAGTATTTCAATTTATGGCCGCTCCCTCGGCACCGAATTCATAGGTCTTTTCGAAACGGTCTTGATGTCGACACAGCGTTTAACTCGGCACCGAGTCCATCCTAATTTAGTCATTTGCTCTTTCTGGATTTTTGTGGCTTTTTTTTCATTATTTTCATAGCACCTCCTGTATTGGGGAGCTATATACGTTCAACACTTGGTGCTGGATATCCCAAACTTTCTATTAGCATCAACACTTTTCGTTTTCTCCCTGAACCCATTGAAAATGGGTAAGAAGGGTATAATGGTTTTGTGCAAATGTATGTAACAGACAGAAGGAAGCATCTCGGCCCTATAAAGTACAAATATTCTTAGTCAGGACAACGACCTGAGTCGATTTAGGCATCTGCGTCCGTCCGTCCGTCTATCCGTCTGTATGAACGTAGTGATCTCGGAAACTACAAAAGCTAGAGACCCAAACTTTTCGACTAATGATTCTCATTTTTTTTATCGATATCTTGCTCCGTTTCATTATTATTGATAAAATCGATTTTTAGACTTGGGTTTCTTGGCATATCTCGGAGACTATAAGAGCTATTTGGTTACCTGCCCCCATACGCCCCCCATATAAAAAAAAAACCTGCGCTTGGGGTACATAGATGGCGATGTTCTCATTAAGCAGTGAAAATTTCATAATTATCATACTCTTTGCTTAGAAGTTATTCGAGGATTCATTTTCCATAGTGCGGCCAAGCGTAGCCGATGTGTAAAGTACGCAGCTTGGTGCATGCGTTTGTGTGTGTGTGACTTTGTGAATGTGTGTGTGAATGGAAAGAAGTTTAAATGAATGTAACAGCTCGCCGCTGGGTTCAGGGTATCTCCTAGTCGGGAACTTCCGACTAGAGCCACCTTACTTGTTAATCCTGTTGTATGCGTATGCGCTAGGCAAATGACGGTAGCGCATGAGGAATGCGTCTGGCCGCTTTTTCCAGCGATGCGAGACAATGTGCATTAAAGAATTTGGGTCTGTGCCGAGTGACTGCTAGGCAGCCGCAAATAAGATGTTCCAGTGTTTCAGCAACTCCTGTTTTTTTACATTTGCGACAGCCGTCATCCGTTGTTGTGACCAGTCAGTGAGAATTCGGAAAAGAATGTGCATATACATATGTATGTATGTATATGTGTACACGCATGCAGAAAACGTCCACGCTTGGCGCTTGCCACGTGGTTTGCCAATACATCTAAATACCTTTTTTATAATAACTTCTGTGTTTATTAACCGACTTGGATGAAATTTGTTCTAATGCTACTGTACTATAGGACATGTATATAGCAATATTTCCAATATAGCAATTTGGAAAGTTAATTCCTAATAATAATAAATAACTTCTAAACCAAGAATAGGATCGTTATGAAAATTTCAGAACGTAACAAGAGTATTAAAATCTGCGTACAATCCAGAGCACAAGTCTGTAGTACTTGATTTGCGGATTTTATGATTTTATTGATATGAGGTGCCAATGGGGAAAGGTATCCAAAATCCGAAACATTCATAATCTGCCTATCATTCGCGGGAACATATTAAAACAAATTTGGTGGCTCAAGCTTTTTTAGTTTCTGAGATATGCTCAAAAAAACGGGTCAAAAAACGGGGCAAGTTATCGATCGCTTAAAATAAACTTGATTTGCGTGTGGTATGTTCGAATCTAAAAATTCCAAGTTCAGCTCTCCAGCCCTTGTAGTCTCTGAAATCGACGCGTTCATACAGACGGACGGACAGACAGACAAAGCTTAATCGACTCGGCTAGTGATGCTGATCAAGAATATATATACTTTATGGGGTCGAAAATGACTCCTTCTGCTTGTTACATACATTTGCACAAAACTATTATATCCTTATTACCCATTTTCAATGGGTTCAGGGTATAAATATGATAAACTTGTACTGCGTATGGATTAGGGAAATCTATAGTCGAAAAGTTTATGTCTCTAGCCTCTGTAGTTTCCGAGATCGCTGTATTCATACAGGCGGACGGATGAACGGACGGACGGGCGGACGGATAGACGGCGTATCATCGTCGTGCTGATTAAGAATATACATAGTTTATGGGGTCGGAGATGCTTCCTTCTGTCTGTTACATACATTTGCACAAAACCATTATATATAAAAAACGATTAAGATGTACATTACGTACGGTGTGTCCAAGTGCGGCCGATTCCTTCTGCAGCCAGTGTGTTTTCTGCGTAGATGGATGCAGACCCCTGACAACTACACGATAACCTCTCTCATTCTTAAGTTGATAGGAATGGAAAGGAATCTGTTGTAAGCATTCGCTGTATGGCTCTATATGCGTCAATTGAATGCGGCATAACTCGAACTGTGCCGCCGCCACTGCACTTTAGCACAAAGCTGTTAGCCGACGTGACAGTATTAAGAGCATTAAGTAGGCCAACTACATCCGTAATGCCCTCTGCAATGAGTGGTGGCGGCTTAGGTATTGCAGCAACGGGTATGACACGGCTTTGATTGGGAGTATCTGCTTGTTGTTCATGTTGGTCATAGATAACGGGCGAAGGAGCATATTTTATTTTTTTTTCTTAACACACTTCAACACACACTGGTCCAAGTGCAACTTAATGCTGGGACATCGGTGATTTGAAATGATTTCAAATGATCGATAACTTGTCTCGATTTCTTATAATCAGTGTTTATCGGTTTTTTGACCCGGTTTTTTGAGTATAACTCAGAAACTATAAGAGCTATAGCCATCACATTAGGTTTAATATGTGCTCATAAATTAGATTATGAATATTTCGGATTTTGGATACCTCACCCTATTCGCCCCCCATATAAAAAACCAACAAAACGCAAATCAATCACTACAGACATGTACTTTAGTTTGTACACAGATTTCAATGCTCTTGTTACGTCCTGAAAATTTCATAACGATCCTATTCTTAGTTTAGAATTGGGGGCCAAGTGCAGCTGCTTGAGCATATCTCAGAAACTATAAGAGCGAGAGCCACAAATTGGCAAATTTGGCTTATGCTGCTATATACATGTTCTATAGTACAATAAGAATGCATTAAAACAAATTTCATTGAATAATCACAGAAGTTATTAAAGAAAAACTATTTGTATATTAGCAGCCCACGTGGTGACAAGCGCCAAGCGTGGACGTTTTCTGCATGCGTGTATACATATACATGCATACATATGTATATGCACATTCTTTTTCGAATTCTCAAGCGATTTGTTGTTCGTGTGTATCTAATCTCAGATTTTGACGGAAATATTTGAAATACAGCTGTGGCTCAGTGGTAGAGATGTTGCCTGGCGCGCTATCAGACGCGGGTTCGAATCTGGCTTGGGTCAACGGAGTTTTTATACTGTTTATTTAAATTTGTATTTTATTTTATTTTTAAACTTAATACACCTAATGGTCTTACTTGTTTTTTAATTTGTTGTTGATGTTGGTAATTGTATCTGTTGTTTTCACAACGTTGTGTTTGCTTGAAGTAAATTTGGCAGTTTTAGTGGCTTAAATGTTATTAGCTGAGCTAGACGCCGACCTGATGCAGAACACCACGAGACGGCAGAAACTAATTCGCCTGCAGAATTGTTTTCAGCCATAGCTGGCGTGCACCAGGCACACGTACTTTATCAGAGTGGTGGCAGCGCATGCTCAACTTGCACTGAGTGTCGCTCAGTTTGTGCAAGCATAAAATCGTCAGCGGGCCGCTGACGGAAAAGTCGCGATGATCGATTTAACAATGTTTGTTATTGCTCTGCGATCTGCGGTTTAACGGAATTGCAAATGAAACAAAATGCAGAGGTCAATACACTGATTAGGCGCATGCACACATTGCAATTATTATTTACATTTGCAGCTGCAGACTGCTGATTATAATTTATTGCGAGTAGGCACAAACTCTTTTTGTATATAACAAAACAGAGCAAATTGTATATTGTTGCCACAATAGAAGTGGACTTGTTCCATTTAATACTTATTACAGCACAAACTAGCGTAGTCGCAAATGAACACGTCCGCTCTCGACGAAATAATCGCGACTGATAATCGCGGATCTTGAGATAGATCTGCAGCATGAAATTCAAAGAGGTCGTACATGGACATGAGTACCTGTAGCAGCTTACGTTTCGTTGGCGTTGACTCTGACAACCAATATAACCCGGTCATCTTCAGTTCGCACAGCACCCTTTTTTAATTGGATGATGAGTTGCGTATGATGAAGCCCCGCCTCGTGGATGATCTTCACCTGCGTAGCGATGACTGCCACTTGTTCTTCGTCTTGGCCGCTGCCATTGGATACAGGCTTTGGGATTGATCGGCATTTTTATCCCTGATAAAATACGCAATGAATGGGCACAATTTACGTGCTTTCATTCTTCAAATTAAACTAAATCTATGAACAGAAATATTCTTAAAGCGAAGTTAGCCCTGTGACCTATATTCGCTGATACAGCACTTTGTCCAAGCGGATTGTATTTCGGATAGCCAGTGCATGGGAACGCTGAGGGCAACATTGTTGCTGACGCGCGGCTATGTTTTTGTAGCCGCAAACGAGGCATACGCTCAGACTGTTGACCATATACAAATTATTCTTATCCACTACCTCTTGCACGAGCATTGGGCTCTTCAGTTCACGTGCCTCCATGGTTTAGTTAATGTTAAGTACACCAAGTGCGTATTCAATGAGCGGCTCCAACTTTTCGTTGACGGTTGGTAGCTGACGCACCTTCTCGAGCACTTATTTGAGAATGTGCTCCGAACGCCGGTACCATTACCGGCAGGAATAGCTTATTTTGACCCATCTCTCTCGCTTTACCCTTTAAGCTACCTATTAGGCGCATGAGGTTCTCAGCATGAGTATAACAGGCGATCTCCGTGATTGTTTGGAAGCTGCTGTAGAATAACGGCCAGCTTTGCGAGTTGCCGTCAAAGCTTGGCAACTGGGTATTGCCTGACGACAAGCAATTTGCGCGACACTTCGTTCGCCTCGTTAAGGTTATGTTTAAAGTCTGCGCGGTCGTGGCCATCCTCTTTGGTCTCTATGGTCTGTGGATTCGCCTTTGACGGCGCGCCACTAAATGGGCGCCACTCGCACAGATCACGTGTTGATGGGGTACTGTTTGCCATCGTTATGGTTGTTATTGTCGTGTAAGCTGAAACTGCTGTCTTGGCTGTAGTCAACGATGGCGCTTCGTATCCAAGGATGAGTCCCACACCAGTTAGCGTGTCCCTTGTAGCCGGTTATAAACACGCTTGCAGCGGTACTGATTGTTCTTGTGAATTTGCCTGTTTCTGCCGGGGGCATGTGGTAATTTTCACGGTTATTATGTTCTACAAGGCGTTGTCGCAGTCGCAGCTCCAGCTAGCATCGTCACTGCCATTGGTGCCAACTCACTCGAAGTACTACCAAGAGCCGCAGCACTGTACCATCCAGTCAATATCCTCCTGCAAGCACTTTTTGCAGATATATTGTCCACTTCAATTGTTTTTGTCTGGCATTTTCGTCTTTTTTTACACCCGAAAAAACGAACCAATGTTAATTTATTAATTCTAATTATTATTCGTTAGGATTTAAGTCAAAAGCTTAAAAGTGAGAGAGCTTAAAGGCGTTTGCTATAAAACAAATCGTGCTGGTGTCCGCAGCCAAACTGAAAGTCTTTAATAGTTGTACCGCAAGTAGCGGTTTGTTACCAATATCTGCGCCAAACTAATGTAATCAAAGGGGAATGCACAATTCACACAATTCGCACAATTCACATGTCAGCTTTCGGCGGCAACACCGTTATTATTCACATTGTTCATTAGTCACTTTTTGGTGCTGATGTATATTAAGGACGTAAGACCTTGGCAATCCTCTACTAATTTTCTATCTGGTCAAAGGCAGCAATCCGATCTTGAGTTTTCAAAACTAGTCTTAAGTAAATTTATTAAATCCGTATACCCTTTTGAATAATTTTTTTTATTAATGGTAAGCCACTTGCTTGTACTGAATCGGTTGATTATTTGGGTATCATTTTAGAACCCAAGCATAAGTTTGAGAAGAATATTTCTTCTGCTGCTAATCGAGCCTTTGGTGTCGTGGGTTTCATTTGTTTAAAGCTCTATATACTTCACAGAATCGGACGGACAATTCTCGAGTGTGGATCTTCTAAATATGGTGTCCCCAATACAATGTTCATTATGATAGAATTGAATCCGTTCAAAAACAATGATATTTACCCTCCCGGGCTATAACTGGAATCCTAATACACGTATGCCTTCTTACCTTGGTAAACTTTTAATAATAAATCTTCCCTCTCTTTCTGATGGTATAGCCATGCTTTATGAAATCTTCTTACACAAACTAATTAATGGGCAACTTGACTCAACCGAATTGATCAACCCAATTAGTTTTGCAGTTCCGACCAGAATTACTACGCATTTAACCCTTCTGTCTTTAAACGTGTAATAGTAACTATGCTGTCCATAACCCATTTCGGATCTTATCTTCTAATCATCATCTAATCTAATCATAATAATCTTATCCACAAATTAAGTCAGTAAGCTACACACCAAGTCATTAAACTCTTCTTCTATTTGTTCGCGATTTTCGTCACTGCGGAGCGCCCCTCGGTCGGTTGGGTAGGAGGTGTTTTGCTGGGTCCGCGCGTCAACAAGCTCCGGTAGTACATCTACATCCAATATAATTTGGAAATACGTCTATAATTGGCGACAAAAATCTTTTTGCCGCTTTTATGGAGAGGAATGATGAATGGCTCGGTGCAAATAGCAGAGAAAAATGATGAGGTGTCAACAGACAATTTAAAAAGTTTTTGGATAGGTTTGCAAAGGGTTTTTGGGCAGTACCTATGTACACAGACAGGAACACCGTGAAGACCTGGCGAAGATACTGGGTTGATTGTGTGAAGATCGCAAAGTAGCAAAGTGGATGTGGCAAAGCTGCAAAGCTGTTGAGAAATATGGCAATACAATTATGGCAGCATACGATATTTAGCTTAAAGAAGTTGGATCTTGAAACTGTATGAAGGGAGAAATCACCATGATTTCCCGATTTTGTAATATTTCGACTAAACATTTTTTAATCTGATTAATTCCTCTGAGAATCAGAGAGGCTGACTTGACGTCACCGGATACCCAACGAAGAACGCATCAAAATGTGAGCTCAGGACATCATACAACAATTTAATGGCAGCATCAATGTCTGCACAATTGCTTAGTTAGGACCAATCGGTATTCTGAATAAGATCATTAAGCTTAATAAAATCAGCCTTACGGAAACAACGAATACGATCAATAGGTTTTGATACAGCAATAGGGACAGGAGCATGTTTATCAGTGACCAGATCCAGAGGAGGATGACAGAGTCCTCTGGTCTTAAAAGCGGGTCAATCCTGCTTACAACATTGCTGGAGGAATCCAACACAAAGATCAAATCAAGAGATCTGTTTGTTGAATTGCGCGGTTTTAAATTAACCTGAGCAATGGAAAACTCAATGAAGTCATTTGACTTGGAAGGCAACAATCCAAAATCGCTAATTAGAACCAAGAGGTAGAAAGGTAATTTAAATAAATAGTCATATCGAGCAGTGGTCGCATGTGTTGTAAGTACAAAAATTTTCCAAACTGGCTTTGACTTTAATAAGCTCAATGTCCAAAGGTGGAGACTGAAGGGGCTCAGACTAAAGGCGGACTCATCTGCTACATTGACACCTATACCATCACGAGAGACTTGATCGCATTTATAACAATTATATTTGGAAGCAAAACTGCCGCTAATAGCAATTATATTAAAATCAAAAAGATTAATGAGTTTAGATTTAAGACCTCGAACGTTTTAATAGGCAAACTCGGTGGAGGTTATTAGTTTTTTTTTACGCTGCAATCAAGGTTGTAGCGCTGATAGAAAGCAATAATCAGGATGACTAAGCTTGTGAAGTTTATAATTATACCCTAAAGATGCCTCCTTCTGTCTGTTATATACATTTGCATATCCACCGCGGCGCAAAAGGAGTCTGTCAGACTTCCGCATCCGATTATTCGCCTTGTACGAGCAACAAATGAACACAAATACTTTTTAAAAGCATCTTTCACCTGAATATTACTCAAAATTTGTATTTTTTTGTTTACAATTTTAATTAACATAAACACACAGCGTTTATAGTGATCAACTGTTTACTTACTGCAAATGCAATAGCGACTGGGCTAAGCAAGCTTTTATACCCTGAACACATTGTAAATGGGTAACAAGGGTATAATGGTTTTGTGCAAATGTATGTAACAGGCAGAAGGAAGCATCAGAAGGAAGACCCCATAAAGTGTATATATTCGTGATCAGGATCACCAGCGGAGTCGATCTAGCCATGTCCGTCGGTCTGTCCGTCTGTACATCCGTCCGTCCGTCTGTATGAACGCGCCGATCTCGGAAACTATAAGAGCTGGAGACTTCAACTTTTCGGCTATAAAAATTTATTTTAAATGATCGAGAACCCGTTTCCTAAAATCGATAAAAATGTAAAAGTGATCGATAACTTACCGTTTCCCTAAAATCGATAAAAATCTACATCAACCACACATTTTTTAAGCTTATTTCTTACATTATGAGAGCTAGGAACACCATAAGACGTTGAAATGAGTGTTTGACTACACAAAAGCAAAATTGCAATATTGCAAAATGTTTTATCAAGATCGGTTAAAAAACACAGAAGTTATTAAAGAAAACTTTTTTTAAAATTAAACAAATTGCTTGCATGTGCGATAATCATCCTTACATATATAAGTTAACAGAAGTTAACGCAAGTTTATTGTAACTTGATATTACACCAGCCACAGACGCTGACATTGCTCTGGGCCGGATGTCTTGCACAACGGCAGCGCACGAGTCGCAAGCTAAGCTTTCTAGCGGCCGTTTTATTTCGGTTTTTGATTGCGGCGCATCGGCCCAATATATTCTCGCGTAAGTGCTTTAATAAAGACTCAACGTCAATACAACATTGTATTCACTCTTAACCTAACAAAACAAAAGCTAATAAATAAATGATTAATAAATTATAAGGAATAAATGAAACCTACTGAAGTTTTAATAAATATTTAATTGGCGCCCAACGTAATTCGAACCATTTTATAATTTAAAACCGTTGCCGGTGCAGTGTAAAGAACCAATCTACCAGTGCGAGTCACTCTGTGCTGTGCAGTGTCAAATAAAATAATCGACCTACCAGTGCGAATAACAAAGCTGTGCCTGACCTACGCTAATTTTGGTCATTGACACAAGCGCAATAAAAATTAAAGCTGTTCCTGACCTACGCTAATTTTGATCATTGACACAAGCGCAATAAAAATTCCCTTTTTACACCGAACCCGCTGGAGCTCTTAGATCAGCGACTTGTCACCAACATAGCCCGCAAGCGGGTTTGGGCAGCGAAGAACATTGTCACTCATAGACGGCAGCGGGGGATCATAGAGAGCATTCGTGACCGCGGCGTGGGAAGCAGCAGCAGTAGTAGTAGCACATACAGCCCTTCTGGGACCAGCTAAAATGTAAGTGGGCCGTCATTTGGCGTTAATCTGCGTGAATTTAAGTTACAAATTTAAAGTACAAAAATAAAAAAATCCATAAAAATAAAAATTGCAACACATAATTGTGCTCCCAGTTCACTTTTGAGTGACGTTATTCTGCATCCATCAGCAACTTTCCATAACATTCCGTTGCCAGTATTTATTCAATTTGCTGTGGTTGATCTGCCCTTGAAACTGTGTTGATAATTTTGTTGACAGCGTAGCCCATGAACAACGCGTTTCGCTGTGACAGGCACCGTTCAGCGCGGGGATCAGAGTCAGACGACTCCGCTACTATATATAGGGAAAAAGAACCGCAGCCTGCTTTCTCGCGAGAAATCGCGGACAACAAGCCAAAAATAGTAATGGCTCCAGACCAGCTTAAGGCTGTGGTGCAGGCCGCAATGGTCAGCGCCTTGGAGGCACAGAGCGAAGTATTACAACAAAGGCATACAGAGCTGAGGGCATCCATAAACGCTCAGATACAAGAATTGTCAGGCAGAATAGCTGCCACCACCATAAAAACACCGCCAGTTAAAGCATTGAAGCCGGTCGAATTCAGAAACGACGTCCAATGTAATGAGCCATTGGACGCTGTGAAATGTTTGCCAGAGTTTACGGGGGTACCGGAGACGTACGCCTCTTGGAGGCAAGCTGCGGTAGCGGCATATGCAATTTATAAACCATACGACGGTAGCTCGCGCTACTATCAGGCAGTTATTATTATTAAGTAATGAATTTTGATGACATAATAAATCGTCTCGATTTCACATACAGAGTCAAAAGAGGCATTCATGTTATAGAACAAGAAATGAGCCCCTTAGACAGGGCTCGTTGAAAATTTTACAATACTACGACGAGGTGGAGAAAAAGCTTACTCTCATCACCAATAAGGTCAACATGTCTTATGAGCCAAGCATGGCACAAGCGCTCTGTCCAAAGTTTAGAGATGATGCGTTGCGTGTGGTTGTCTCGGGCCTCAAGCGCAGCCTGACGGATGTCCTGTTCGCAGCTAAGCCTAAAGACTTACCGTCGGCCCTCACTCTAGCACAAGAGGTAGAGGCAAAGGGAACGTAGAATGACCCCAAGGCCGTCAGCAAGATAGGAGTCAGCAACAGGGAGATCCGCAACCCAGCGGCTCCAAAAATCCTCACTTTACTAAACAACAACTAAACTAAACAACGTCGATCGTTCCTTGTCAAAGATCCTACAGCCATCACAGGCACCAGCGTACGTCAACTCTAGCGCTCCTCAAGCCTATAAAAGAACAGCCACGTCTGGACGTTCGAGACAGAGCGGACAGAGAAGGCAAAGGGTCAATCATATAGCTCACGAGCCGGATTAAGACCCAGGGGCTTATGGTTACGCTGCTGCAACAGCGGAACGGCAAGTCGCCGACGACAATGGTATGACTCCTGCTGCCCTATATTTGTAGAAGAGTAACAGGGATCCAGATGAGATTCCTCATCGACACGGGCGCTTTCAAAAAGTACATTAGACCACATAACAGTCTAAAAGGAGTGCGCCCAGTAAATTCTTCTTTCTCCACTCACTCGTTTCACGGCACCTCTACGATCACACATAAGTGCCTCGTATCTTTGTTCGGCCAAAAGGCCACATTCTTTTTGCTCCCTGATTTGTCGACATTTGATGGAATCATAGGGCTTGACCTACTCACGCAAGCAGGAGTGTCGATTTGTCTTTCCTCTGGCCAACTCAAATGTGGCTCAGTAACGGAACCAATCGAGTTCCACAGGTGCGCGGACGTTAACTTTACAAATGTTGATTGCGCCGACGCGCCCGATGCAGTAAAAGACGCATTTCTTAAGATGCTAAAAAGTAGACACAAAGCCTTTGCGGATCGGGAAGACACACTTCCCTACAATACGTCAGTGGTGGCCACTATCAGGACCACTGACGAACAACCAGTTTATGTCCGATTGTATCCCTATCCTATGGGAGCAGCAGAATTTGTTAACAAAGAAATACAAAGCCTTCTAAAAAACGGTATCATAAAAAATCTGTTTCCCCCTATAACAACCCCATTTGGGTGGTTGACAAAAAAGCACAGATGAGTTTGGTAACAAGAACATGCGTCTTGTAATGGATTTCCGAAAACTCAATGAGAAAACCATTGCGGTCAACCATGCCTAACATTCCAATGATTCTTGGGAATCTTGGTAAGGCTAAATACTTCTCGACATTGGACCTGAAGTCCGGCTATCACCAGATCACGCTAGCAGAGCGTGACCGTGAGAAAACAGCGTTCGCAGTTAACGGGGGAAAGTACGAATTTTGTCGACTTCCCTTCGGGTTGAAGAATGCAGCCAGCATCTTCCAAAGAACTGTCGACGACATACTGCGGGAGCAGATTGGCAAATCATGCTATGTGTATGTCGACGATGTCATAGTCTTCTCGAAAGATGAAGATTCCCATGTCTAACATGTGGAGTGGGTCTTAAAGAGCTTGTACGAGGCAAATATAAGAGTCTCCAAGGAAAAATCGCGTTTTTTAAGAAAAGCGTAGGTTTTCTTGGTTTTGTGGTAACCAGCAATGGAGCCACAACGGACCCGGAAAAGGTCAGAGCAATTCAAGAGTTCCCAGAACCAAAGAATATATTCGAAGTCAGATGATTTCTTGGTCTGCCCAGTTACTGTAGCAGTTTCATCAAAGACTTTGCTTCAATAGCAAAGCCCATTTCTGACGTCCTAAAGGGAGAGAATGGATCAGTTAGTAAGCATAGATCGCGAAACATCCGGTTAGAATTCTCCGATCTTCAGCGTCACGCTTTTCAAAAGCTGCGCAACATTTTGTCCTCAGAAAACGCAACAAATGAACACAAATACTTTTTAAAAGCATCTTTCACCTGAATATTACTCAAAATTTGTATTTTTTTGTTTACAATTTTAATTAACATAAACACACAGCGTTTATAGTGATCAACTGTTTACTTACTGCAAATGCAATAGCGACTGGGCTAAGCAAGCTTTTATACCCTGAACACATTGTAAATGGGTAACAAGGGTATAATGGTTTTGTGCAAATGTATGTAACAGGCAGAAGGAAGCATCAGAAGGAAGACCCCATAAAGTGTATATATTCGTGATCAGGATCACCAGCGGAGTCGATCTAGCCATGTCCGTCGGTCTGTCCGTCTGTACATCCGTCCGTCCGTCTGTATGAACGCGCCGATCTCGGAAACTATAAGAGCTGGAGACTTCAACTTTTCGGCTATAAAAATTTATTTTAAATGATCGAGAACCCGTTTCCTAAAATCGATAAAAATGTAAAAGTGATCGATAACTTACCGTTTCCCTAAAATCGATAAAAATCTACATCAACCACACATTTTTTAAGCTTATTTCTTACATTATGAGAGCTAGGAACACCATAAGACGTTGAAATGAGTGTTTGACTACACAAAAGCAAAATTGCAATATTGCAAAATGTTTTATCAAGATCGGTTAAAAAACACAGAAGTTATTAAAGAAAACTTTTTTTAAAATTAAACAAATTGCTTGCATGTGCGATAATCATCCTTACATATATAAGTTAACAGAAGTTAACGCAAGTTTATTGTAACTTGATATTACACCAGCCACAGACGCTGACATTGCTCTGGGCCGGATGTCTTGCACAACGGCAGCGCACGAGTCGCAAGCTAAGCTTTCTAGCGGCCGTTTTATTTCGGTTTTTGATTGCGGCGCATCGGCCCAATATATTCTCGCGTAAGTGTTTTAATAAAGACTCAACGTCAATACAACATTGTATTCACTCTTAACCTAACAAAACAAAAGCTAATAAATAAATGATTAATAAATTATAAGGAATAAATGAAACCTACTGAAGTTTTAATAAATATTTAATTGGCGCCCAACGTAATTCGAACCATTTTATAATTTAAAACCGTTGCCGGTGCAGTGTAAAGAACCAATCTACCAGTGCGAGTCACTCTGTGCTGTGCAGTGTCAAATAAAATAATCGACCTACCAGTGCGAATAACAAAGCTGTGCCTGACCTACGCTAATTTTGGTCATTGACACAAGCGCAATAAAAATTAAAGCTGTTCCTGACCTACGCTAATTTTGATGATTGACACAAGCACAATAAAAATTCCCTTTTTACACCGAACCCGCTGGAGCTCTTCGATCAGCGACTTGTCACCAACATAGCCCGCAAGCGGGTTTGGGCAGCGAAGAACATTGTCACTCATAGACGGCAGCGGGGGATCATAGAGAGCATTCGTGACCGCAGCGTGGGAAGCAGCAGCAGTAGTAGTAGCACATACAGCCCTTCTGGGACCAGCTAAAATGTAAGTGGGCCGTCATTTGGCGTTAATCTGCGTGAATTTAAGTTACAAATTTAAAGTACAAAAATAAAAAAATCCATAAAAATAAAAATTGCAACACATAATTGTGCTCCCAGTTCACTTTTGAGTGACGTTATTCTGCATCCATCAGCAACTTTCCATAACATTCCGTTGCCAGTATTTATTCAATTTGCTGTGGTTGATCTGCCCTTGAAACTGTGTTGATATTATTGTTGACAGCGTAGCCCATGAACAACGCGTTTCGCTGTGACAGGCACCGTTCAGCGCGGGGATCAGAGTCAGACGACTCCGCTACTATATATAGGGAAAAAGAACCGCAGCCTGCTTTCTCGCGAGAAATCGCGGACAACAAGCCAAAAATAGTAATGGATCCAGACCAGCTTAAGGCTGTGGTGCAAGCCGCAATGGTCAGCGCCTTGGAGGCACAGAGCGAAGTATTACAACAAAGGCATACAGAGCTGAGGGCATCCATAAACGCTCAGATACAAGAATTGTCAGGCAGAATAGCTGCCACCACCATAAAAACACCGCCAGTTGAAGCATTGAAGCCGGTCGAATTCAGAAACGACGTCCAATGTAATGAGCCATTGGACGCTGTGAAATGTTTGCCAGAGTTTACGGGGGTACCGGAGACGTACGCCTCTTGGAGGCAAGCTGCGTTAGCGGCATATGCAATTTATAAACCATACGGCGGTAGCTCGCGCTACTATCAGGCAGTTATTATTATTAAGAGCAAGATGGGTCAGTTTGGCACAGTAATGAATTTTGATGACATAATAAATCGTCTCGATTTCACATACAGAGTCAAAAGAGGCATTCATGTTATAGAACAAGAAATGAGCCCCTTAGACAGGGCTCGTTGAAAATTTTACAATACTACGACGAGGTGGAGAAAAAGCTTACTCTCATCACCAATAAGGTCAACATGTCTTATGAGCCAAGCATGGCACAAGCGCTCTGTCCAAAGTTTAGAGATGATGCGTTGCGTGTGGTTGTCTCAGGCCTCAAGCGCAGCATGACGGATGTCCTGTTCGCAGCTAAGCCTAAAGACTTACCGTCGGCCCTCACTCTAGCACAAGAGGTAGAGGCAAAGGGAACGTAGAATGACCCCAAGGCCGTCAGCAAGATAGGAGTCAGCAACAGGGAGATCCGCAACCCAGCGGCTCCAAAAATCCTCACTTTACTAAACAACAGAAGCCGCAGAATCATTCTGAACAGCAGAGCGGTAGGTGGAACAAAGGTGGCGGGTCGCAGAAACCAATGGACGTCGATCGTTCCTTGTCAAAGATCCTACAGCCATCACAGGCACCAGCGTACGTCAACTCTAGCGCTCCTCAAGCCTATAAAAGAACAGCCACGTCTGGACGTTCGAGACAGAGCGGACAGAGAAGGCAAAGGGTCAATCATATAGCTCACGAGCCGGATCAAGACCCAGGGGCTTATGGTTACGCTGCTGCAACAGCGGAACGGCAAGTCGCCGACGACAATGGTATGACTCCTGCTGCCCTATATTTGTAGAAGAGTAACAGGGATCCAGATGAGATTCCTCATCGACACGGGCGCTTCCAAAAAGTACATTAGACCACATAACAGTCTAAAAGGAGTGCGCCCAGTAAATTCTTCTTTCTCCACTCACTCGTTTCACGGCACCTCTACGATCACACATAAGTGCCTCGTATCTTTGTTCGGCCAAAAGGCCACATTCTTTTTGCTCCCTGATTTGTCGACATTTGATGGAATCATAGGGCTTGACCTACTCACGCAAGCAGGAGTGTCGATTTGTCTTTCCTCTGGCCAACTCAAATGTGGCTCAGTAACGGAACCAATCGAGTTCCACAGGTGCGCGGACGTTAACTTTACAAATGTTGATTGCGCCGACGCGCCCGATGCAGTAAAAGACGCATTTCTTAAGATGCTAAAAAGTAGACACAAAGCCTTTGCGGATCGGGAAGACACACTTCCCTACAATACGTCAGTGGTGGCCACTATCAGGACACTGACGAACAACCAGTTTATGTCCGATTGTATCCCTATCCTATGGGAGCAGCAGAATTTGTTAACAAAGAAATACAAAGCCTTCTAAAAAACGGTATCATAAAAAATCTGTTTCCCCCTATAACAACCCCATTTGGGTGGTTGACAAAAAAGCACAGATGAGTTTGGTAACAAGAACATGCGTCTTGTAATGGATTTCCGAAAACTCAATGAGAAAACCATTGCGGTCAACCATGCCTAACATTCCAATGATTCTTGGGAATCTTGGTAAGGCTAAATACTTCTCGACATTGGACCTGAAGTCCGGCTATCACCAGATCACGCTAGCAGAGCGTGACCGTGAGAAAACAGCGTTCGCACTTAACGGGGGAAAGTACAAATTTTGTCGACTTCCCTTCGGGTTGAAGAATGCAGCCAGCATCTTCCAAAGAACTGTCGACGACATACTGCGGGAGCAGATTGGCAAATCTTGCTATGTGTATGTCGACGATGTCATAGTCTTCTCGAAAGATGAAGATTTCCATGTCTAACATGTGGAGTGGGTCTTAAAGAGCTTGTACGAGGCAAATATGAGAGTCTCCAAGGAAAAATCGCGTTTTTTAAGAAAAGCGTAGGTTTTCTTGGTTTTGTGGTAACCAGCAATGGAGCCACAACGGACCCGGAAAAGGTCAGAGCAATTCAAGAGTTCCCAGAACCAAAGAATATATTCGAAGTCAGATGATTTCTTGGTCTGCCCAGTTACTGTAGCAGTTTCATCAAAGACTTTGCTTCAATAGCAAAGCCCATTTCTGACGTCCTAAAGGGAGAGAATGGATCAGTTAGTAAGCATAGATCGCGAAACATCCCGTTAGAATTCTCCGATCTTCAGCGTCACGCTTTTCAAAAGCTGCGCAACATTTTGTCCTCAGAAAACGCCATACTCCGATACCCTGACTATAAGAAGCCGTTTGATCTAACGACAAACGCTTCGCCCCATCTCAATGATTTTCAGAACATTGAGGCCCCCAGAGGTGAACTACGCCGTCAACGAGCGGGAACTATTGGCTATAGTTTGGGCCCTTAGCAAGCTACGTCACTACCTAAATGGTGTAAAAGACAGAAACATTTTCACGGCCGTTTTGGAGTGAAACCCGAACGCCAAAATTAAAAGATGGAAAGCGCACATTGAGGAAACGAATGCACGAATGTTTTATAAGCCAGGCAACGCCCTAGACAAACTAAATGCCGATTCCTGCGCAGCCACAGTTCACAGCGAGCTGTCCCCACACAATTGAGTCGACTGAAAATCCGCTCACTTGTTTCCAAAACCAAATCGTCATTGAAGAGGCACGCGTCACCGCGAAGAGCAAATTCATTCTTTTCGGGGACAAGAGACGTCATGAAGTGAACTTCACTGATGGCGCAGCCCTTCTTGATGAACTCCGTGACTTAATTAATACAAAATCGGTGAATGCCCTTTATTGCGATCTGCACACGCTAGCACAGGTGCAAGATGGCTTAGTGCGCATGCTTCCAGGCACAAAGTTTTGGAACTGCAAAAATCGAGTTGCAGACATTTTCAATGTAGACGAGAGGAAATTCTCATTGCCGATCATAATAGAGCGCACAGAGCAGCTCAAGAAAATGTTAAGCAAGTCCCCTGGGAGTACTATTTTCCAAAAATGGCAAAAATAGCTAAAGAAATTGCGGAAAATTTTAGAATCTGTTCAACGGTCAAATACGGTAGACACCCGAGAAAACAGGAGCTAGGGGAGACGCCGATTCCCAAGACTCCTGGGGAGCTTCTGCATATTGATATTTTTTCCACAGACAAAAAGTTTTTTTTGACATGTGTTGACAAGTTTTCTAAATTTGCAGTCGTACAACCAATTTAGTCGCGCAGTATCGAGGACTTGAAAGTCCCGCTGCTGCAGCTCATTAATTTCTTTCCGCGAGCCAAGACAATGTATTGCGAAAACGAGCCTTCACTGAATTCCCTGACAATAAAGACCCTGTTGTTAAACAACTACGGAGTCCATATTGCTAATGCACCTCCGCTGCATAGCACCTCCAATGGCCAAGTCGAGCGCTTACATAGCACTCTGGCCGAGCTTGCGCGTTGCCTCAAGCTGAACAGAAACATTAATGACTCAGTCGAAATCATAATGATGGCTACGGTTGAGTATAACAAGACAATACATTCAGCAAAGTTAAAGAGTGCGCAAGACGTGCTCCGAGCCTGGCTGAACACCCAGCGTCAAAATAGGGTTTTTGAAGTAGGAGAGGAATTCCTAGTAAAAAGAAACTACAGGCTGAAGGTAAAAGACTGTTCTCATTGGAGGGAGGGTGGTTGTCCATAAGGACAACCTTAAGTAGGGCGAGAGCTAAAATTAAACATTGACCCTACGTAACTTGACATTAGTTTTAAGTTTCAATATTTTTCTCCACTTGGCATTACCTTTAGCGCCGCTTGGCGCTATCATCAGGAGACACATATTAATAGTACAGCCCGTTTTGTCTGTTTTCCGCAGGTCTGGGTTTCTGCTATCTCTCTTTCTCGTGGGTGCTGTGGCGCGAGTGACCGATTACTCACACGCCAAATATAGCTCTATTGTTGAGGGCAAAGTTCTGGTATAGGAAGAATTCAGCTTCGTCAGGCACATCGCAAACATCTCTGAATATGAGAGAATGGTGAAGGAAACAATGGGGCTGTGTGAAATGTTTCCGCAGTCGCACATGACGAAGCTTCTAAACGTGGATGCTGCCCATCTCAGGGATATAGTAGAAGCTCTTGGAGTGCACCACAGGGTAGCAAGGAGTTTGGATTTCTTGGGCACAGCCCTCAAAGTAGTTGCAGTAACACCTGATACTAGTGACTTTGAACAGGTAAAATTCGCAGAGTTACAACTGGTGAACTCCAATGGCCAAGTCGAGCGCTTCCATAGCACTCTGGCCGAGCTTGCGCGTTGCCTCAAGCTGGACAGAAACATTAATGACTCAGTCGAAATCATATTGATGGTTACGGTTGAGTATAACAAGACAATACATTCAGCAAAGTTAAAGAATGCGCAAGACGCGCTCCGAGCCTGGCTGAACACCCAGCGTCAAAATAGGGTTTTTGAAGTAGGAGGAATTCCTAGTAACAAGAAACTGCAGGCTGAAGGTAAAAGACCGTTCTCATACGAGGGAGGGTGGTCCATAAGGACAACCTTAAGTAGGGCGAGAGCTAAAATTAAACATTGACCCTACGTAACTTGACATTAGTATTAAATTTCAATATTTTGCTCCACTTGCCATTACCTTTAGCGCCGCTTGGCGCTATCATTAGGAGACACATATTAATAGTACAGCCCGTTTTGTCTGTTTTCCGCAGGTCTGGGTTTCTGCTATCTCTCTTTCTCGTGGGTGCTGTGGCGCGAGTGACCGATTACTCACACGCCAAATATATCTCTATTGTTGAGGGCAAAGTTCTGGTATGGGAAGAATTCAACTTCGTCAGGCACACCGCAAAAATCCCTGAATATGAGAGAACGGTGAAGGAAACAATGGGGCTGTGTGAAATGTTTCCTCAGTCGCACATGAAGAAGCTTCTAAACGTGGATGCTGCCCATCTCAGGGATATGGTAGAAGCTCTTGGATTGCACCACAGGGTAGCAAGGAGTTTGGATTTCTTGGGCACAGCCCTCAAAGTAGTTGCACGAACACCTGATGCTAGTGACTTTGAACAGGTAAAATTCGCAGTGTTACAACTGGTGAACTCCAATGGCCAAGTCGAGCGCTTCCATAGCACTCTGGCCGAGCTTGCGCGTTGCCTAAAGCTGGAGAGAAACATTAACGACTCAGTCGAAATCATAATAATAGCTACGGTTGAGTATAACAAGACAATACATTCAGTTATCAACAAGAGACATGTTGATGCCATCCCTGTGCCCGCAGGTGAACCTCAGGAGGAAATATCAGCAAATTTAAAGAGTGCGCTAGACGCGCTCCGAGCCAGGCTGAACACCCAGCGTCAAAATAGAGTTTTTGAAGTAGGAGAGGAAGTCCTAGTAAAGTGAAACTGCAGGCTGATCAACAAACTCACGCCCTTGTGTGAAGAACGAGTCGTAAAGGCAGACCTTGGTACGACCGTACTCATTGGAGGGAGGGTGGTCCATAAGGACAACCTTAAGTATTATTATTTTGGCAATACCTTTAAGATTTTACGCCGCTTGGCGCTATCATTAGGAGACACATATTAATAGTACAGTCCGTTTTGTCTGTTTTCCGCAGGTCTGGTTTTCTGCTATCTCTCTTTCTCATGGGTGCTGCGGCGCGAGTGACCGATTACTCACACGCCAAACATATACCCATTGTTGAGGGCGAAGTTCTGGTATGGGAAGAATTCAACTTCGTCAGGCACACCGCAAACATCTCTGAATATGAGAGAATGGTGAAGGAAACAATGGGGCTGTGTGAAATGTTTCCGCAGTCGCACATGAAGAAGCTTCTAAACGTGGATGCTGCCCATCTCAGGGATATGATAGAAGCTCTTGGATTTGCACCACAGGGTAGCAAGGAGTTTGGATTTCTTGGGCACAGCCCTCAAAGTAGTTGCAGTAACACCTGATACTAGTGACTTTGAACAGGTAAAATTCACAGAGTTACAACTGGTCAACTCGAACGACAGGCACGTAGCTATAAACAAGAAGAAAAAAGAAGAATATTAATGTCATAAGCCCAAATATATTGGATCACGCGGATTTCAAATCTGTTTGGCTAGATGAACCCAATAGCTGACCTTATGTCCGTTGCGTCCGTTAAAGTGTTACAATCTGTTAACGCCCTTCACTTTATCATTAAGTTTCCAAAAATCAAAATGGCTTGCAGAAAGGTGACGTTGTATCCAGTCGCTCATGAGAATGCTGTACTACAAATCGACGACAACATTATAGCTGAATGCGGGGATCAAGTACTCTCTCTTAAAAATTGTGCTTCGACGACGGGAGGAACCTTTTGTCAACAAATCTAATCACGTTCAATAAGTGGGCTCTAATCAACGAGACTAAATATCTGAATCTCAACAGTGTCCAGAGTAAGTTCCCCGGCATTGCGGCATCTCCCCTTCTGAACGTCACCCTTACCTTTATCGTTTCAATGAACTCAACCTGGAGATCATCAAGGAAGTCAAGGACGAAATCGGAAGTGTCAACAACGTTGTAATGGCCTTCTGGTTGCGAGCCATTTGTTGTGCTATAATATGCTTCGGAATCATGTATTGCATTATTGCATATACAATTAAAATTGGTAATTCTTCGTTATCATCACCCCAGATAAAGAGCGTCCAAATAAATTGGGGTTTAGGTCAATCTTATTTAGTTTTTTACGAGGATTCCATTTCCGGCAGCGTAACTTAACTTTATTGTGTGGTTTATTAAATATAAGCAAATTAAAGTTGGCGATATATCGATGCCAGCACGATGTCAAAGGTTGTTCCGTATCGATACCACTTGACGATGAATATTTGATAGGCATGGACTATCGCCAACTACTTCGAGATGAGCAAATGAGAGTATATATATATATTTATTTATTTATAAATTATAAATAACTTTATCTGTATTAGGTTGTTGAAAAATAAAAAAAAAACAAAATAAATAAATATATTATATATAATTATATATAAATCAAGGCATTTTGTTATAATATAGAAGATCTATTGGGAAACATTTAATCTTTTTTTTGCTACTTACAATGGACAAGTGTGTATTTGTGACCCTGAACTTGATCGCAAATTTCATTAGTACATGTGTACATACATATGCAAATGAAAGAAGTAATGTACTTTGTACTCACTCGCACACGTTCCTTGCAAATGTATATTTGTATTTACATTCATAAAAATATACATTTCATCCCTTTCGTGCATCGCTCTAACGCGTTCTTGTCGTAGGTGATGTACTCATAATATGTGCAATAATATGTACATATGTACATAAATAAAGGAAAATAAACCCAATTCAAAGCAAAATATAGGTAAGATCGTGGCTATGAATATCATAATACTTCTAATATAATATTGATATTTCTTTTTTCTGCCCTTTGCCAGTACAAACAGAGTACTGGCTCTGCTGGGTAAAGCAATTTTCTGCGAAGAATCGGAAGCAACAGCGGAACAAGTGCAGCTAACAGCAATTCATTAACCCCAAGTGATTGGCAGGCATCGGTGGATCGTTCACATAATTCAAAGTCTATTTAGGTAGATCGGTTATACTCACTTGTCCCTTCCATTGTAAGTAGCAAAAATACGATTAAATGTTTCCCAATAGATCTTCTATATTATAACAAAATGCCTTGATTTATATCTAATTATATATAATATATATATTTATTTTGTTTTTTTTATTTTTCTACAACCTAATACAGATAAATTTATTTATAATTTATAAATAAATAAATATATATATATATATACATACTTTATTTAAAAAATTTAAATAGTATTAAAAATAATAATAATAATAGGATTATTATATATTAGTAAACAAATAGCCAATATCCTTAAACAAACATAATGTATTTAAAAATTTATACAATTATAATTAACATTTGAATTTATATATATTTAAAGAAAAACTAGTTGCAATCTATTCGCTTTTAAATATAGGCTGTGTCAAAACAAAATTGGCGCCAAATGGAAAATACGCTATTTATAATGACTTTCATCGATAGTGCATGACTCTCATTTGCTCATCTCGAAGTAGTTGGCGATAGTCCATGCCTATCAAATATTCATCGTCAAGTGGTATCGATACGGAACAACCTTTGGTATCGTGCTGGCACCGATATATCGGCAACTTTAATTTGCTTATATTTAATAAACCACGCAATAAAGTTAAGTTCAGCCGCCGGAAATGGAATCCTCGTAAAAAAATAATCTCATCTTTAATTAGTACTTTCTGTCCTTCCCTTTTATTTTGCTTTTCCGTTTTCCATTTGTTTCGCTGCTGCAAGGTATATAAATAATCATCTTTCCATTTACGGCAAAAATCTTTCTTCATTTTTTGAATTAGCTTCATCCTGTCAAGATTTCGTATTTTTTCGTCAGCTATTGACTCAACTGCACCTAATGTTGGTCTACCAATCAAAAAATGACCTGGTGTCAGTACCTCGTTGTCATCTATATCATTCCCAGATGTATATAACGGTCTTGAGTTTAAAACTGCCTCGATTTGGCATAATAACGTCGACATCTCTTCATATGTTTAATTGCTGTCTCCAATTATTCTTTTTAAATTATATTTCACTGATTTTACCCCAGCTTCCCAGATAGCTCCGAAGTGAGGTCCTGCCGGGGGAATAAAATGCCATTCAATTTCTTCATTTTCTAAAATTGGGGCAATCTTAACATTATCGTGTATTGATCTTAAAAATTCCTGATTTAATTTTCTATAGGCACCCACAAAGTTTGTTCCATTGTCGGAATATATATGACCACATTTTCCTCTCCTTGCTAAAAACCAAACCAAAAAGGCATCTAAAGTTAAGTCACTGACAACTTCCAGATGTATAGCCTTTGTAGCCATACATACAAATAATGCTAAGTATCCTTTATACGTTTTGTGTCCACGATTCTTGGAACATCTTATGTGATGAGGCCCTGCATAATCTACTCCTGTATTTAAGAATTGATATGACATTGTTACCCTATGATTTGGGAGATTTCCTATTATTTGTTCTGTAGTATTTTGCCGGTACCTCGCACAAGTTATACACTCCCGTAAATATTTCTTTAAAGAATTTCTTAATCCAAATATCCAAAATTTTCTTTTGAATATAATTTCTTATTAGATTTAATACAAGAATATTTTTCTAATAATGAATGTATAATATTATTTTCTGTATTTGTAACTACCGTATTTACTACAACATTAGCGTCATATATCTTTTCTTTGGGCCAATTTTCTTTAGACTCGACCAACCATTTAGGACCTTTCCACCCGATCTCGCAATCTCTTAATTTGCTCGCACAAATTCCCTAGAAGCAATATCTGCAGGATTCTCTTCAGATTTTACATAATTCCATTCAATCACTGTAATTTTTCTTATTTCGTCCGTTCTGCGTCTGATGAATTTGTCTTTGTTAGCTGCATTTTCAATCGACGCCAACGTTATCATGGAATCTTTCCAAGCATAAGTGTCCGCCGTAACCGCTACCGATTCTTTTATTTTTTTTTAATTAGTTTTGCTAAAAGATGTGCTGCACATAATTCTAGTTTAGGAATGGTTTTCCTTTTTTCTTAGGATTCACCTTTTTTTTGCTGGCTGAATTTCCTATTTTGGCATATACTACCGCTGCATATGCTTTTTCGGATGCTTCAGCAAAACCGGTATCTCGGTAATTTAATTTTCTCCAGAAAAGTCAGTTTTTTTGTATAATTTCCGTTCGTTTACTTCATTAATAGACAATTCTTAATCCCAATTCTTTTCTGCAAGCCATAACTTCTACATAAACAGTTTCCCAACAATGGTGACTGGTGACAACCATTCCAATGGATCATAAATTTTTGCTAGTATAGATAAACTAGTCTTTTATTTATATTTTTTTAGTTAAAACAATTAACTGTAAATTTAAATTCGTCTTTAAATGGCTCCCATTGAAGCCCTAATGTTTTCACAGAACCGTGTTCTTCAATACTTAGCACTTTGTTCTCACTAGCATATTCTACGGATTCAATTATTTCAAATTTGTTGGAAATCCATTTTCTCAAAATCATTCCTGCTTTACCTAATTCGATTGTCACTTGACTTACTATTTGCTTAAGGTCTTCAATAGTATCAGCTCCTGTCATTAAATCGTTCATATAAAAGTCATTCTTAATAATTTATTTTACTACTGAATGCTTACATTTATCAGTTATATCTGCTAACACTCTGGTAGCTAAATATGGAGCTGACGTAGAACCATAGGTAACTGTTGTCAACTTATCAATAATTTTGTCATTGGGATGTGTAAATATTTTTGATCTTTTGCATCAATATTTATTTGTCGGTACATTTTTTCAATGTCCGAGGAAACTACATATTGCCATTTTCTCCATTTTAATATAATGTCGAAGATATCTTTTGTACCTTTGGTCCAATGAGTTGTTTTTGTCGAAGCATCAAACACTACTCTTAGCTTTCTTGTTAAGCTGGAATTTTTAATTACTGCCTTATGAGGCAGATAATATTTACCCTCTTTATTTGCCTCCACCATATGTCCTAAATCCCCATGAAAGAATTTTTATGAATTTTATATAATCTTCCTTGAGTTGGACATTGTTTTTAAATTTTCTTTCTAAGTTACGGAATTTTGCTTTTGCTTGTGGTTTAGACTCTCCTAATTCTTTTTGTTCCTTAAATGGAATCGTTACTACATATCTCCCTTTTGCTCACATGCTTATCCTCATTTTCCAGATATTATCCAACTTAAATCAGTATTTTGGCCAAGCAACCAATAGATTTTTGCCACACCATTCTTTAGAATGTCTGTGTACCTGGTTTATTAAAATCAGGATCAGCTAATATGTAGCTTTCCCATTTCGTTTTATCAATATTGACTGATCTAGATGGAAGAGCTTTCATAAGTTTTAATTGCTTCAAAATTTAGGGACTCTTTTTCATGGTCTCGAATTTTAATAATGAGCTTTACTTTATGTTAAGGACACCCCAGTGAGTTGTGTGTAAGCTTTTATTCTAGGTAATTTTAATACCTGCGCAACTTCCTCTGAAATAATAGTGCTTTGTGTACCACTATCTATCAATGCTCTTAAATTCTCATATCCCCCTCATATGATTTCACTTTTACAAGTGCTGTTGCTAACAGTGCTTGTTCTTTAGTGATACATGTATTTATTTTTTCCCTTTTTTCATAAAGAAAGTGAAGCATCGTATGATGGGTTTTATTGCAGAATGAGTAAATTATTTCAGCTGTGCATTTTTTATTGCTAGAGTGTTTTAGACATCTTAAACATAACAATTTTTGGGATTTCACTAATGTCTCCTAAATATGGCAAGGAAATTGTTTTAGACATCTTAAGCATAGCTGTACTTTTTTAGCTATTTCGGACCTTTCTACGGGCCTCATTCCTTTAAATTTGTAACACTGGAACGTATTATGTCCTGCTGCCTTACATATTGGACAATTTTCTTTTGAGGTCGTAATATATTTTTTTACTATTTTCTTTTTTTCGTTTTCTATTGAACAAAACGAACCAAACCGCAACTCAAATATTCCATAACGTCAGACAATGTCTGAATTTCTTTTGCCCGTTGGCTTTCATACAGTTGTAGAGCCTCTTTATTGAATTTATTGGGGCAAATATCACATCAACTTCTTCTGACAACTGTGATTTTAATTTGATCAAGTGTACTGATTCATTTATTGAATCAATAAACATTTTAATCTGCCTAGCTGAGTCGTTATTCAAAATTGGTAAATCAATTAACCGATTCAGCTGTTCGGCAAATATTTTTCGTTTATTCTCGTACCGCTTGACTAACAACTCCCAAGCGGAATTGTAGCTCTCTGCGGAACCTGTTAATAAATGAGCAACCATGCTCCTTGCTTCACCACCTAATGTGAATATCAGATAGTTAAATTTTAGAGAAGGACTAAGATCCTCTCTATTATGAATTATTTCCAAAAAGAGTTTGGAAAATAGGTTCCATTCTTTTGAGTCGCCATAAAAGATGGGTACCTGTATTTTAGATAGCACTGGAAGGTCGTCAGTTTTTTCCTTCACAGATGCCCCTTCAATTTTACGAAATTTGACATGGTTTTCCACATTCCTTAAAAGTTTTTCTTCTAACGCACTCATTATGATTTGTACGTCAAATTCTAAATCATTAACCTCTTCATCAAATTTAATATTTTTGTTATATTTATCTTTTAAAATATTAATTTTCTGGGCATCTGTTTTCCACAGATATTCTATGTTTTGTTTCCTTATTCCCAATACTTCAATTTTTCTATTCTCGATATCTTGGTCTACTGTTACTAGATATTTTCTCAACTGCTCAACATTTTCGTCGAACTCTTTTATAAATTGTTCTAAGCTAAAATTTTTCTTGTTAGTATCTTTTCTAGCATCTTCAAATACCAATGGCTTTTCAATTGATTCTAAAGGTTTTATGCTTTCACCTTGGAGTTTTTTGGGGCCTACATTTGAACACTTTTCTTTAATATTTGTTATCGTCAGCATTGTCTGCTCATACTGTTTAGTATTGAAGTAGTCATGATCGACTACTCCAATCTTAAGCAGCATGGCATGATTTGCTGATAATTGCTTTTGCCACTCATCTAATTGAGTGGATACTTGGCTAACGTTCGTATTGGTTTCCCTATCGCTTACTGCCCTGATCTTCCCTATCAACTCGGACTGCTTTTTAAGGGTTTCTATAATTTTTATTTAATATTTAATTATTAATAAATTTAAATTTGACTTATCTTCTTTGCTACTGCCGTTGTTGTTTATGTTATCGTTGCTGATGTTGCGCTGCTGCCGTTGTAAATGTTGTCGTTGATAATGTTGCGCTGCTGCAGTTGTCGTTGCTGGTGTTGCCGTTGTTGATGTTGTTGTAGATGTTGTCGTTGATGATGTTGTGCTGCTGCAGCTGTCGTTGCTGATGATGCAGTTGCTCCCACGTAGCTGTTTTGTTTTCATACAAAACTCTCTTCGCTTGCTCCCTCGTAATGTTTTGTTCACTGACAAAACTCTTCGCTTGCTCCCGCGTACTGTTCTGTTCAATGACAAAACTCACAACACTCTTTTCGATGTTAAAGGCCTCGAAAATACGCCACAGGTTTTTTTTTTAAACACCACTGTAAGTATTGTGACGGTTGTAGGCCGTCTATGACTTTCTATTTTATACTCTGGCTCTTGCCTTGGGTAGGGATAAACAAGAGTTTTTTATTTGCAACCTTTATCTGACAATATTGTAAACTTTAAAGTGATGGTTTTAGCTGTGTGTCTCTTGCCTTGGGTAGGAGAAAACAACAGAGTGCTCGAAGGACCAAAATGTATAGCGTCAATGAAGACTACTACATTTGTTGATTTACAATAGTAAACTGAATTTATTCTTACAAATCCTATCTTTATATAGCTAACATGAGAATCTTATCCTATTTTTATTACTATGTTGACCTGCGACCAACGGAACGCAACCCAACAATTGTTCGGGTTTCATGTACCTAAAATATTTACTTATCGCGTAGTGGTCATAAATTGTATATTTTATACACACATGTGTTTTCGGTGCGTTGTGTTAGTGCATGCAAGGATTCTTATGTTTATATTTAAATCTCTTTAGCTCGCTTGTTAATGCGCGGCTGTAAATATTGAGATGCGTGTTCAATCTTGAACAGTGTGGGTCGATAATTTAAAATAAACTTAATCTACGCGTGCCATGGACGAATCTATAGCCGAAAAAGTCTATATCTCTTACAGTTTCCGAGATCGACGCGTTCATACAGACGGACGGACGGACAGACGGACAGACAGACGGACATGGCTAGATCGGCTCGGTTAGTGATCCTGATCAAGAATATACTTTATGGGGTCGGTGATGCCTCCTTCTGCCTTACATACATTTGGGGACCCAACTAGAGAAATACTACTTGTGATATCCTGAACCCATTGAAAATAGGTAAACAGGGTATAATGGTTTTGCAAAAAAGTATGTAACGGGCAGAAGGAGGCATCTTCGACCGCATAAAGTACTTATATACATCAGAACGACGACGATTTAGCAATGTCCGTCTGTCCGACCGTCTGTATTAACGCGGGTATAAAATAATTCGAGTAAATCAATTGCGTTCGACTATGTCAAATTTTTAATTTCGTTTTACTCACTATTTCATTCAAACTCATCTTATAGAATGCCAAAAGCTGTCAAACTAAACAATTCGAATTCATTCTATTGAACTTAAGTTGTGAATGAAGCCATGCAGATATATAGTACAAACCAAACGCCAGTCTTTAGTACTTAAATTGCGTATTTTTGATATATGGGGCGAATAGGAGAGGTATACAAAATCCGAAAATCCGAAATTTCCTGACCTGCGTCTACTTTACGAGAACATAAAAAACTAATTTTGGGGACTTTAGCTCTTATAGTATCCGAGATATACTGTCAACAAAGTCTTCTGTCAACAAAAATCTATATCGAACATAATTAATAAACTTGTTCTGCGTAGTCAAAAAGTTTAGGTCTACTGTACTGTAGTTTCCGATGTACTGTAGTTTCCGATTTTGCTGCGTTCATACAGATGAATAAACGGACGGACGGAAAGACAGACGAACATGGCTAAATCGGCTTAGCTCGTCGTTCTGATCAAGAATGTATATAAAATTTATATAAAAGACTCAACAGCAGATACTCGTCTGCATCACGGGGGTGCTGAGGTCCATTCCAACTAAGGCACTAGAAACACTAATCTGTGTCAACCCCTGGACATCCAAGACATCTCAGCGTCTCTAAGCAACTTGAAACATGAAATTGCAGTAAAAGAATCTATTGCAAAAAGTTCCACCAAGATCGGTTAAGAAACACAGATGTTATTAACAACAGGTAAGAATGGTGCAGTCGGGCGTAACCGACTGCGCAACACTCGTTCAGGGTCTTAATTATTACTATTATTTTGGTGTGTATATTTGGAGGAGGTCATCAGAAAACTGTTTACTAAATTTGGGGACTCTAGCTCCAAAATTGTGATAAGTTTGCAATTTCTCTGCTTACCAGACATAAAATATGGATTTTTCCGATTTTCCACGCCCCCAGTGGGCTTTACCGAAACATTTTTTGTGCGATCTTTAGAGAAGATCATTAGTAATCTGCCTCAAATGAAATGTAGCTCTCAAACTGAGGGAGACACATTACTTTTATCGAAATGTCACGAGATATATATTTTTCGCGATTGTGGGGGCGGGAGCGGGTGGGGCTGCACATTTTTTTACCGATTTTTTTATCATCCAAATTTGGGGAATCTAGCTTCAAAACTGTGGAAGATATAGGTTTCCGTGATTTGTGGGGGCGAGGTGGCTGGCTGGTATTATGGCTTACGGAAACCACGTAAGCCGTAAGAACGTTGCAGTCGGGTGTAACCGACTGCGCAATGTGCGTTCACTGTATAATAACACCTCAAAACAGACGAAACGGTCTTAACAATTGTTTTTTTTTTTAAATGTCGATTTTTGTAATTTGTTATGTCGAAACCTCTGCCGAAATCTTTCGGCTCTATATTTGGAGGAGGTCATCAGAAAACTGCCTGCCATATTTGACAGCACTAGCTCAAAAATTTGGGAGAAATACCAATAATACCAAAAATCAAGTATCAATCAATCATTATTCTATCTTTTACTTTTTATCGTAACATAAACACACCGTTTTGCCTTAAATTACCACTTGGAGTACAATCTTAATGTATTCAAAAAGTCTAAATTTTTCCAAAATTACAATAGTTGAGACCGTGATTGGCTTGTCTGCAACGTTCTTACAGCTTACGTGCTTTACGAAAGCCGTAATACTATGTAATAACATTAAATTTTGAACTTGTATTTGCCAAACCTATGGTGAAATCTTTCCTTAAAATTTTGTTTAATTCTGGTATTATTTTGTTTAGCTTTCTTCATCATGACTCGAGAATATCATAACCGACTTTAAAAATCTTTACAATTCCTGAAAGTTCATGAATATATATATGATTCAGTCATACACACTTTTGAATTTGAATCATTTGTTTTTCAATTATATAATTTTAATTATAATTATAACTCTATAATTTTGAAGAACAATGATTTTTTGTGTGGATTTTTTACGATTTTTGACGTTAAAGTTCGGGGAAAAGTTGAAAATGTTAATCATGCATCGATAAAGATATTAATCGCTAAAATCGATGGCGATATAAAAACATTATATGAAAATAGGTACGAAATTCTGACTTTAAAGTCCCAGGAATGCCGCTCAGAGTTAATTTTTTTGGCTATTCGATTTAAAAATCACATAAATATATTAATGGATCATCAATTTAAATATCGCTAATTAAAATTAAAGCTAAACGACCTATTTATACGTTGTACACTCACAGTAGTTACGATTTACAGTGGTTTTGACAGAGTCCTGGCCCACAAATCTATAGTTAAATGGTCATGTTACAATCAGAAATGATATATATTTCAATTAATATTTATCAAAATTACTATTTGCTTTTTAAGGTATTATATGTTAGTTACGTATTCAGGTATTGGTTCGGTAAGAAAGTCGGTATTGTAAAAATACCAAAAGTCACTTTTCGGAATGTCTTCCATGGTGCTTTCTCATCTAATGTCAAAATTTAGTAAAAATCATAATTTACCAATAGCTTTCGGGCCATGGAATTTGCTTTCCTTAATTTTTACTATTGAAAGAAGTGGGAAAACAGAAAAAACCTTATGTGCTATCACATGTGCTATGTTTTTCTTCTAGTTTTAACAATAACTTTCGATCGGTATATCATTTGATCTGATCGGACTCTCGTAGCAAAACTTCAAAAGTTCGCGTATATATTGCTAGCCGCTTTTGCATACTAAGTCGTGCTTCGCCCCTAGAGCAGACTACCGTCCACAGTGAGACTTTGTATAACCATTTTGCCATCCAGATAACTTGACCATAACTTTAAAATAGCTGCAGCCCTTCCTATGACTTTATATTTGATTCATTCAAACGGATTTGCCATGTACCATAGGTTTCTTTCATATTAACAGCGCGGATGTGAACTGATTAGCGGGTGCTAGTAGATGGGAGAGTATGACTTGAGTAAAGTAAAAAAACAACACAAATCTGAAAGTTGCAGTCAGGCGCAAACGACAACGCAAATTTAGTTCACATTGCTATTTTGGAAAAATGTGGATGTTTATAATTTCTGTCATCAGAAATTGTGGGTGATATGGATTTTCGCAACTTACCCGCCCCAAGATATAAGAACTTTACCGATTTGTCAAGCCCCCAGTGGGCGTATCCAAAACATTTTTTATACGATCTTTAGAGAAGGTCATTAGTAAAAATGTATCTATCCAGCCATAAAACTGAGGGAGATATCTGGATTTTATCAAAGTGTACAAATTTTGTAAGATCTTTAAAGGAGGTGACCAGATTACCTGTGAGCATTTTTTACCGATCTTTAAAAGGGGGCTAACAGTAATCTACCTTCCAAATTTGGGAACTTTAGCCTTAAAACTGTGGGAGATATAAGCTTGCGCGATTCGTTGGGGTGGGGTGGCTGTTGGGCTTTCTAGTTGGCGTGGCCGCTATATCAAGATGTTACCCTTTGGGAGAGATCGCAAGCAATATATGTACCAATTTTGGTGACGGTAGCTTTAAAATTGTGACAAATATATAAGTGTTACCGATTTGTGTTTTTAATAGCTTGAAAATTGTGACAAATATATACGTGTTACCGATTTGTGTTTTCAGGTCTACCGATTTTTGCGATTACGGGGGCTGGTGGAGTCACGGCCAGAAAAATGTTTTCTTGATATTTGGGGGAGCTTTCCAGTAATCTATATTGCCGAAAGAAGTTGCGTTTATCCGGACAGACGGACAGACGGATAGCATGACGGAAATTACACAAACCCAATATACTAGTTTCACTTCGTGAACGAGTTTAAGAACGTGTGGTAAAACTAAACAAATTTCACAAGCCAATTAGAAGCAAGCGTAAGTATTGCACGCGAAAGCAGTGCATATATACATGCTTGCAATTGTGTTGTATGGAGTTAGTTACATTTTCCAAGCGCCGCCGCTAAGTAAAATGCGCAACATTCGGCGTGTGTTTATGTGTGTATCTGTGATTTTCTGTATGTATGAGTGAATACAAATGTTTGTAACGACAGCTCGCCGCTGGGTTCAGGGTATTTCGTAGTCGGGAGTTCCCAACTAGAGCGCTCTTACTTGTTTGTAGTGGAGTAGCCGCCAATGCAGGGAAAACACTGTCGCCTCCCCTATCCACCGGTGGTGCACCGTTGGCCATTCGCCAGATCTAAGGTGATGTAACCAATAGCCGAAAGAAACACGATCGACGCTTGTTTTTATTACGATCCCCGCGCGCATTACGAAAGAGGCAACACTGCCTCCTTTACTATTCCCCGGTGACGGAACGTCGTCACAATTTTCAGCGTTCTATGACATACCCACGTAAAACGTCCCAGTCAAACGGATTGACAAGGGTTAGACGAGAGACCGGTACATAGCACCGCGGACCCGAAAACCCTCCTGACACCGTGCTGATACCACGTGCAAGGTAGTGCCAATAAATTTGGTTTAGTATATTCATATAAAACAGATCAAGAATACATGAGAATTGTGCAATCGGGTTCACACAACTGCAGCGATATTACTTGTTTAATGATTTAATGTCTTTAAAGCAAATGTATTGTTAAGCTATAATACTTACTACGTCAATCAGTTGAGAAAGTTTAAGCTTTATACAAACTTTAAGGACATCTGTAGTGTTAACAACTGGGCGGACCAGTTTGTTGTAGTTACTTAAAAGATCATCGTAAAGTCGCTTAGCATCCGGATTGCCTGCAACTGCGCCGTGTACCATCAGAGCTGATAGTATCCAAGCCTTTATGCTATCTTGAGATGTTAACTTCATTGCAAAACGGTTCTTAAAGTTTCAAAAGAATCGTAATGGTGACTCCAGCCTTTTTGTACTTTTGTTGTAGATTAGTATTTTTTGTTTTTTTTTTTGCAGGATTACCTAAAAAATTTTAGAATATTTAGTTATTAGAGCCCGAAGTAAATACTTGCTGCGCACTTTACACTCAGCAGCTGCGCTTGCTTCCACTAATGAAAATTAATTTTTGACTAACATCTAAACTAAGAGTATGATCGTTATTACATTTTCAACACATAATACGAGTATTCAAACCTACTCACAAACCAAAACGCAGGTATGTAGTACCTTAATTTTTTTTTTTTTTTTTTTATATATGGGGCGCCTGGTGGGAGGTATCTCACATCCGAAAAATACCTGATCTACGTCTAATTTACGGGAACATAATAGTCTAACATGCTAGCTCCCGCTCGTATAGTCGCCGAGATACTTCAAGAAAACCAAGTCTTAAATTCGATCTTTATCGATAATAATGGGGCAATACCCCAAGAAAAAAAATGATAACCTTAACCTTAACCTTGGATTAGGAGTGTCTACAGTCGAAGTTTAGGTCCTTAGTGTTTGTATTTCCGAGTTCTCTGCGTTCATAAAGACGGACTGACAGACGGACGGAAAGACGGACATGGCTAAAATTACTCAGAACGTCGTCCTGATCAAGAATATATATATTGTATGTGGGCGGAGATTCTTCCTTTTACGTGTTACATACATTTTTACAAAACCAATTTACCCTTTTTAACCATTTTCAATGAGTTCAGGGTATACAAAAAGGTAATTCAAGTACTACAGACTTTTGGTTTGTTTTTGTACATGTTTTTGGTAAGTTATACACATCTTATAATAATCATACTTTTAGTTTATAAGTTATTCAAGAATTTAGTTTCCATGGTGCGGGTCCAAGCCTAGCCTCTGAGTAAATTGCGGAGTGTGCATGTGTGTATGAATATAATGGGTTGAAATGTATGCAACTATAGCTGTGTTCGGGGTATCTCCCAGTCGGGCGCTCTCGGCTGAGCACTCTTACGTGTTATACGCGTTCACGAAGTGAAACTAGTATATTGGGTTTGTGCAATGTCCGCCTAGTGACTTGAAACTTTGGCTTTATGCTGGCAGTTATGGCAGTATTAAGATTTTAGTGCCACGCCCACCAGGAGGCTGGCACATCGATAGCATGTCGATACACCTCACATCGCAAATCGAATATTTCCCACAATTACACAGCTAGAGTCACCATATGTGGTACATAGATTGCAGGGGGCTCCCCTGAAAATTGCAACCTTGACATCCCTGCCACGCCCACTAAAACGGCCCCCAGCGCCCCCGTCCAAAAACCTCGGAAATGTCTATATTTCCCACAATTTTTAAGCTAGATTTACCATATTTCGAATATATATTATTTCCCTGGAACATCGCAGAAATCTTAGAGCTAGATTCACCAAATTTAGTAAGCAGATTTCTGATGACCTCCTCTATATATAGAGCCGAATAATTTCGGCTACCCCTACAAATTACATAAATCTAAATTTACCCAAAATAACCACAGTTTTCCGAGTATTGCGCTGTCGGTTACGCTCGACTGCAACGTTCTTACTTGTTTTAATGTGAGGCTGTGCCGCAATACATAAACAATAATATAAACAGTTTTTTTTACTATTAAATTTAAATTATTTATTCAACATACTATAGAAGTTCAAAATCTACTGTCTGGATATTTTGAATTATTTATTTTAAATGTACAGTTGCTATTAAAAGAAAATCACCACTATGACACTTTTTCTTAAAAATACCAATTAGTATTCACCCTATAAGAAAAAATAATACTGCGCATTTTGACGTTTTCTCTAAAAATGCAAAAAAAAAATAAAAATCTTTAAGCATTACAAAAATAAAAATTTTTAACCAATACAAGTTAAAGATTTTCATTTTTTTTTTTTTTGCAGTTTTAAGGGAAAATGTAAAAGAATGTCGAAAAAAGTAGTTGCACCACTTAAGCTTTCTTTATAGGAACCGTTATGTTTCGAAGAGTTACTTCGACAAAAAGAACTTATTTAAGAGATTTGACTTTGATTTTATTAATTCAATCATCAAGTTTAAAATAATTCCAAAATTATTAATACAATGAGTATTGGAAAACACTGCAATGCGAAAAAGTGATCCAAAATTGATGTTAAGACGGTAAATCTTATAGAAAAGTTAGACTATTGGTTAAGTTTTCAAATAAAATTATGCGAAATGCCATAAACAAAAACGCTGAAATTCGTGAACGAAAACGAGCCCTGACCCAGCTTTACGTCAAAAGATTGATCCTCAAGAGCACAAAGTATACTTTCAAGGCTGCTACCACTAACCAAATAACATACAGATGGGACATCTAGAACAAGTGTGACACTCATTTTCTATGCGATAGGTCCCACAGCAACTTCAAATTTGCTCACAATCTCAGAGAGCAAGAGAGTAAGCGGGCCATTTGCTTTGTGAGGATTGAGCGTGATTGCGGATTGTTATGTAACTTGCTCGCTTGAGTAGTTATGTGAAATTTTTAAATGGGATGCCACTTCGGCATGAAGACTTGAGATTTTTATACTCGTTCACGAAGTTAAACTAGTATATTGGGTTTTGCAATTTCCGTAATGCTGTCCGTCCATATTAATGTAAATTAATTTTCACTTTGATTAAAAGCCGAAAAAAATAAAACTTTAGGAACTACGTCCTCTTTATTTAAAGTCAATTTGCAACTGAATAAACTTAAATCAATTCTAGCCCTAGTAAGCTGTGGCTTAGCGGCAGCGGCGTTGGCAGCGGCGTTGCTGCTGATGTTGTTGGCCTGTTGGGCAATTCTTCTTGGAATTTTCGGCGGTTGCCGGACAGCGCGTGCAGGAAATGACACAGACACCAATTCAGCATTTTGCTGCACTTCTTATGAGGCGTTGCAATGCTTCTTATTGGGACTGTGTGAATTTATTTGTTGTTAGCTGTTCCCCCTTTGATTTAAGCTTGTCCTCAAGCGATCATCAGAAGAAGGGTATGTTGTTGAATCTGAAGTTGCTAGTATCTGTATTTTGTATTTGGGTTTGCATTGATTCTTTTCTGGGGCTCTCTCGTTCTTTGTTCAGTTGCAGTATTATATTTTTATTTTTCTCTTCAGTACGTGTAATGCACAGGTAAGAAGGATAGCAACTGTGAACAAAGTTATAAGGCCGACTCTATTTGTTGTAGAGTGTATCTGAAGTTTTTGCATGTTTTCTATGTTATTGATGTGCAATTCTTCCAACGCTTCCAGAGAAAAAATCTTAATTCTCCCATTTTCAATTGGTGTTATTTGAATTGTGGGATTTCCTGGGGCATGATTGTGACCTCTAAGTTGCTAAACTCTTGTTTGTTAATAAAGAAGGTTTCGTTACAGAAATTTATCAAGTAGGTGCCTCTCACGTGCTTCTCCTCTTTTTGCCATTTAATACTGCCGTTGAAGTCGTTGACCAATATAAGTCCATCGTCGATTTCTTCGATCTCCGGGATATGGTCTGCATTGCTAAAGCCACACAGCGCTTGGTCTCCGCTGACTAACGTAGGTATACAGTTACTTGTGGTCAAGTTTACAATTTTTGACTTATTACAAATTGTAATATTATGGTATCTTTTACAATTGCCGTTTAGGCCATAGATGGTTTTATTACATTGAAATAATTCATTAAATTCTAAGTTTATAATATTATTGTCTTTCACTACTGGCTTTATTATTATGTTTTTGTATTCTGTTTTTTCTAGATTTGGAATTTTAATAATATAAAACAAAGTTGTTTCATTATGCAAAATGGATACATCTGAGAATTCTAACATTTCTTCAATATTTAAATTTGGCATGTTGCTCTTATCAAAACTATCATTTATTATTTCTATTTCTTTTTCGCCAAGTAGGAATGTGTTGATTAAATTTAATTTTGCCCATTGTATGGCGTACTTTATATTAATTAATTCTTCCTTTATAAGCCTAACTTGATTCTGTAAACTTATCGCTATCTCGTCACTTAGGAGCGATTCTTTTCTTATGCTATTGTTTAGGTCATTTGAGATTCTGGTGAGTTTGTTAATACGATCTTCTAACTGTCTGTTTATAATAAGCTGCTTATTATCGTTTCTTATCAGCTTGTTTAAATTGTCAGTGATCAACATCAAATCGTCATTGTCCGGACTGCCGGCTACATATTTCCATGCTGTGCCTAGAATGTTGATTGCCCTAGTCTTTCTTGAATGGTTCATTGATATTGTGTTGAAGGTAAAGATAGCTTGCGCTATTTCATGACGTAAAGTGTGGTATAGGGTGTTGGTTTTTAGTTCTTTTTCGGTATGAAATAAGAGGTTGTCTAATGCAGATTTAATCTGTTCTAGTTCTATGACTTGAACGATTCGAGTCGTTGATATCTGTAATTTTCCTATTCCTTTTAAAATGGTGATTGTCTGTGCGTCTGTATAGTTTAATATTTCCAAGTGTCCTTCGGTTGCTTTTGCTGTCATCATTAATAGTAATCTGTAATTTTTATATATTTTTTATATTGCTTTTATGAACTATCTTGTCTGTTGTTGTTATTACGGTTGTGTTTCTGTTTTCTTTAACTATTTCCTTTTTATATCTGGGTGATAGTTTGGTACCTAATCTTGTGTTGATTCTGACGAATATTTCTTGACCTGGTGTGTAGGTGCGTATGTCGTTACGTTTTTTATTATGATTCTGGATGTCAGTCGATTGTTTCTGTTTAACTGTGTCAATGTTCTCTTTCCTTGCTTTTTCGTACTGATCTGGGTTTGTGGATATGTGAATATGTCTAATGGTCTCTTGTTAGTTGTTGAGTGTATGGTGTAGTTATAGTCGTATATTGATTTGTTAAGCAGTTCTTCAAATGATCTGTGTTCTTGTTTTCTTTTATTGCATCTCATAATGTCTGATATCGTTGAATGGAATCTTTCTACCTGACCATTTACTGCGCTTTTGTAGGGTGGTGTCTTAAAAACCTCGATACCCAATTGGTCCTGCATCATAAATGTAATTGAGGCCGAGCTGAGGGATTTTTTATTGACTATTATGACAGCTTTCGGTACGCCAAAATAAAAAAGGATTTCATGAAGTGGTTTTTTTATATCTTCTATTGCCCTAGATTTGATTATTCTTCCTTAAGCTAATTTCGAAAATTTATCTACTGCTGTTAGTACTAAGTTATTTTCTGTCGTACATACGTCAATATGGATTGTGTGTCCTAGGTATTCGGGGATTGGTGTTTCTTTTAGTTTTGGGTTAGTTGGATGCCTGTCGTACTTTTCTTCTTTACAAACTTGGACAGTTACTTTTTGTTCTCTAGTGCGTTACTGTGTGCTCGGTTGTGTGTAATCAATATTTTCTCATCTTGCTCTGTGAGACTGTGTAAATCTAATTTTGAAGTTTCTAAAATGTTGGTGATATATCTGTTGAATTTGGTTCATTATTTCCTCTGAAGTTATTATCCCGTTAATTACTGATGGGTTTAGGCGAGCTTTCAATATCTGTATAAGATCTTGTTCTGTGAAATGTGGTCGGGTTATTGTATGTCTGTGAAACGTTGGGAATGGGATTTGGAATTTGTAATCTGTCTCGTTAGCTTTGCTGAGGAATATCTGGTTTTTAAATACGTTTATTGGGGCTTCTATGCTTGGTATTAAGTTGTGGCTTGAACTGTCTGCACTATGCTGGGTGGAGGCTACTGACCCGTATTGATTACTGGGATTCGAGATAGCGCGTCAGCTACAATATTATCCCTACCTGGCTTATAAAAAAGTTCATAATCGAACTCTTCCAGGTATGCTTTCCACCTTTTAATTCTTGCGTTGCCGTTCTAACTGATGAGAGAGTAGGTTAAGGGTTTATGGTCGGTGTATATTTGTACTTTTGCTTTACCGTAGAGGTAATTTTTGAGAGCTTTTAGAGCCCAATTTATTGCCAACATTTCCTTTTCATTGGTGGCGTAATTCTTTTCTGCTTTAAAGAGTGTTCTAGAGAGAAAGCAAATAGGTCGCTTGTTCTGGGATAGAACCGCGCCAATAGCAAAGTTAGATGCATCTGTGGTGAGATGAAATTCCTTGCTGAAGTCTTGGTAATGGATTATTACCTCATTTGAAACCTAGGCGTTTTTGATTTGTTTAAAATCTTTGACTGCTTCCTCATTGAGGTTAATAAGCTTCTTTGCTGATTGGTTTTTGGACACACGTCCATCTTCCCCTCTTAAAAGAGAGGTAAGGGGCTTTGCCAACTTAGCGAAATCTTTTATAAATCTTCTATAGTAGCTGGCAAGTCCAATGAAAGATCTTAGATCTTTGAGTGTTTTCGGGAGTGGGTACTTTGCGATTGTCTCGATCTTATTCGGGTTGGTTTTTATGCCTTTGTCTGAGATGACAAATCCCAGGAATTCTACTCTACTTTTGAAGAACTCACATTTGTCCAACTGACACTTCATGTTGGCTTCTTGTAGAGTTCTGAATATTGCGTCGAGGTGACGCGCATCTTTGCTAAAGATAATGATATCATCATGAAACATATTTTTTCCAATATGCTCACGAAGAATATCGTCAAGAGCTCTCTGGAAAATTGAGGGCGCGTTCTTGAGTCCGAAGGGGAGTCGTGTAAACTCATATTTTCCGTTGTTAACGGAGAAGGCTGTCTTCTCTATGTCTGATTCTTTGAGAGGAATTTGGTGAAATCCACTTTTCAGATCTAGGACAGAGAATACTTTATTATTACCTAGCTGTGCTAATACCTCGTTAATTTCGGGTATAGGGTATTTGTCTGCAGTAGTTTCTTTATTTAGTTTTCTGTAATCTATGACCATGCGATATTTCTTTTGCCCAGACGCATCTAATTTTTTGGGGACAATCCACATTGAATTGTATGGGGATCGGGAGGGTCGGATTATTCCGTCCTCCAAAAGTTCTTTAATTTGTTTATGTACCTCGTCTTTCAATGACATTGGAAATTGGTAGAATTTTGAATATATCGGGGAACCAGTTTTGGTTCGGATTTCTGGTCTTACGTTTGTTGTATAGGTTAGTTTTTCATCAGGATTGGCGAAGAGACTTGGGTGCGTTTTGACCAATCGATTTAGGCTGTTTTTTTGTTCATTTGTCATATGATCTGTTCGTGGTATTACTGTATTAACTGCCTCTATTTTCTTTTGTTTGATGGGTATGCAAATGTTGTTTTTTATTATTAATAGGTTCTTGCTGCTTTGGATTACGGCATCTAATTCTTTCAGACTATCGTTGCCTAATATGGCATCAAATGTCTTTAGTGTGGGCAAGAGAAAAATTTTACTTTTATATCATTTCTATAAAAAAGGTTAGCGAATTTGTGGTGTGTGATTTTGATGCTTCCTCCGACTGTGACGGCTTCAAAGGGGTTTTCGTTTGGAATAGGTTCGGACACGAATTTAGGTTGGATATAATTTCTATTTGATCCTGTATCTATCAATACCTTGAGTAACTTTCCGCACCTCATCTTACATTCTATGTATGGTAGAGAGAAGCTCTTTATCCTAAAAAATTAATGTCTGAATGTTCGTACTGGTTATGCTGTCCGTCGTTTGCTTCTTCTATTTGTTGGGTGTACTCCTTTAACGGCTGCTTGTATTCAGTTTGCTGCTCATAATTTAGCATTGCTTGTGTGTATTCTTCCATAGTCACGTAGTTGTCAGTGTTTTCGGTCTGTTTTTCTCCTGTTTGTATGTTAAAATTTCTTTGTTTTTTGTCAGTGGCGTTCGTTGGTGGTGGAGGCCTTTTCCCTATTTCAAAATTGGGTCTATTAATGTAGTTAACCATCTTCGTGCCGGTGCTTGGGTCTACGTCCATTTGCTCCGGACGTGGTTGGGGTTTTGGTGCAGAAGGTCTATTGGGTACGTATACTTGTTGTGGTTGTTTCTGATAAGTTCGTTGGTTAGGGTATTGTGGAGTCGGTCCAGTATTGTTGTACGTTGGTTATCCATAGTTTGTATTGGTTGGCCAAGGTGTATGAACTGGGAGTTGGGGCCTGAAGTTAATAGGTGGTGGCCTAAAAGTTTGGGCGTAAGAAGACTGAGCTGTTCGGGGTGGCAATGTAGGTGGTGGTCCATTTCTATTTGTGTGTCTGGAATGTAGTTGTTGGTTCCTATTCAAAGCTACGTTAGTGCGATAGCTTTGATTCTCTAATTTTAGGCAATAGTGAAGAGCTGAAGGAAGATGTGCGGGCTCCTTTATTCCAAGAATCCGCGATAAATCTCATTTCAATCCTCTTATAAAAGTATCTAATGCCTTATCTCGGTATATCTTCGTCATAAGGGTTGCAGATTCCCTATTTAAATCCATGCAACCTACTTTATTTAATATCAGAGACAAGTGGTTGTAAACGACCTGGTAGAATTCTTCTACAGTCTGGTTGTTACCTTGCACTAACATTGTCATCTGATATTCTAATGTTCCCATATTTCTTTTTTCTGCGTAGTGCAGCGTTAGACATTTGGAGATGGCACTCCAATTTATGGGAACATTGTACGACTCGAGGGCCGTATCAGCATTGCCAGTGATCTTGTTTCTCACTGTATGTAATATGCCGAAGTATTTCGGAGAACCTGCTTCAGCTGCATAGACTGAGAGTATACGATCTACACTCCATGAGCTAAATTCCGATGGATTACCGGAAAATTCCCTGAGGCTTTTGACTATGTCCGGTACTCTGTCCAAGTCGTTCAAATTATGGTTGTCAGTTATCCTTTGGTCATCTACGTCACTAAACTCTCTAGAAGGTTTAACTAGCTGCTTTACTAGCGTTGGCAATTGTTGTGCCAAAATCTGCCTAACCGTAGCTGCTATTATCTGTTCTTCGTTATTCGCCATGCCTCTATTTTGTAGATGTTCGTTTTGTCTGTCGAGATTTCGTTGTTGCTGTCTGTTCAAGTTATGTTCGCCTACCTGTGGTTGATCTGGTACTATTGGGGGCCTAACCAAATTGTTCTCGTTAGCCATAAACTCGGTCTAAACTAAGGGTATTTTTTAGAATTGTGTAATTAATATATATTTTTTAATGTATTTTTTTAGTTTTTTTTTTTTTCTTTAAAACCAGTGGCTGGTTTTTTCCTTCTACTTTGGAGGGTCCCTTGGGAATCGCAAAGCTGGAATTTGATTATACTACGTTTGTAGTTTTGATATTTGCTTATTGTTTTATACTTGTTTATCTTTCTTATGTGTGCTTAGCTTCTAACTTACATTAATATTAATGATTTGGCAACTTCCCCTGCTGGTCCGGATTTCATCCTTTTTAAAGCTTTTAGGAATCTACTGGGGATCCTGCGACCAGTCTTCGTGGGAATATCCTGTGGACGGACCTTTCAGGATGTGCTGTCCACCGATGGGCAAATAAACAATTCAGTTTCAATTGCCTTTCGCGACTTTGACCAGTCGTCAAATTTAATCGACGAGAGTTGCTCTGGATTTGTTGTTCTTCGCGTCAACCGACTATAGCGTACGTAGAATCGTTTTGTTCTGTTGTAACGCGTGTCGGTCCCTGCTCGGGCGCCAATTAATTTTCACCTTGATTCAAAGCCGAAAAAATATAACTTTAGGAACTTAAATCAATTCTAGCCCTAGTAAGCTGTGGCTTAGCGGCAGCGGCGTTGGCAGCGACGTTGCTGCTGATGTTGTTGGCCTGTTGGGCAATTCTTCTTGGTATTTTCGGCGGTTGCCGGACGGCACGTGGAGGAAATGACACAGACACCAATTCAGCATTTTGCTGCACTTCTTATGAGGCGTTGCAATGCTTCTTATTGGGACTGTGTGAATTTATTTGTTGTTAACTTGTACATTTATTCACCGCTATTAAAGCTAGAGACAATATATATATATACACTCGTTTATAACCGCGTCAGATAAATTGTTCAGGGTTTCGGGATGCGCCCATTGGCTGCCTGGCATTTCGATTAGGTCTATATATCTCCGTCACTTTTAAAGCTAAATGCATAATACCGTGTATAAAGACTACAATGTCTAAATCTCGAAATGTGCACAACATCAATGATGCCAGTGAAACATTGTTGGTGCCATCTATTATAAACTTTGGTCCTTTTGATTGGTTTTGGCTGCTGACTGACTCTGACTGCTTTTTCTTTTTCTTAGAATTTGTATGCGGCTGTTTGTCGTACATGTAACTTGAGTTCAGTTTTGTCACATCTTGATCAACTAGTAGTGCGGTGGTGCAGTATAAACTGTAGCTAAAGTTATTATTTTTGGTTATCAAATATGTCAAATATATATATACATACACACAAATATATATATATATATATATAAGATATATATATGACTTAAAGTCATTAACATTAACATAGTTTGAACTGTTATCCTAGGTCACTTTTTGTCTTGCTGTTATTCTAACATATTGTTAATCATATGCACTTTTCGGCGCTAGCGCTATAACAGCCGAATTTAGAAACAGCCACCCCTAACCTTGGTTGTCATACTCGTTCATTAATAATTGGAATTTTATGTTGATTCTTATTGGAGAGGTTGGGTTATTAGATAACTGAACGTGAATTTTGTCAAAACGAAATGGTATGTGATTTTATTTTAGTAACGATTGTGACAGAACAGAGGTAAACTTTTTTTTGGTATTTTATACTTTTATATTAATATGGGATTGGGTCTGGCAACCTTGCTAAGCCCACTCACGACAGCTCAGCTGATCGGTTGATGCTGCCGCAAGACGAGGTGGAGTAGGAGTTATAATCTAGAGCCCGAGGTGTATGGGTGCGAAGAGAAAGAATTCAACGATGCTGCGAAACGACGCTCGCAACCACGACGTAACGACGAAACAGTAATTCATTAATATTCCTTAATATATTTGTTACTTAAACTACAAATAAATATCAACTTATATAATTTAATCTAAAAACTATCGGGATCTACTTTTTTCCATAAGCCGAATCCCGCCAATGTCGGGATACTACAATTACTATTTCCACAAATATGGGGGCTCAACGTACAAAGGATAATTAAAGAATGCCCAACGGTGAAACATACTAGCGACGAATAATTAAAGAAAAGTTAAGCGACGTATAAATGATGAAAGAAGTGTCTTTAAGGGTTTAAATTTGTGAAGAAATACATACCAACGAAAGACGACGAAAACCAAAGAGGAGAACTATACAAATACATATACATACGAAAAAATGTGAAATTGATCGTATAAGAGTAAAGCGCATCATTCAGAAGCAACAGTAAAGAGTAAACGAAGTGAAAATAAAAGAGAAACGCAAACACAATGATGCGACTCATTGGTTTTGCAGTACATAAATTTCTGTTTGAGCACCCTAGTGATCGAGACAATCGCAAACGTTTACGCAGTTTTGAGGGATTTGTTGATGACAGTGTTTAGACTAATAAAACTGTATATGTTGCGGACTCTTTGTCCAAGAACGGTCTTGTTGTAATTTGTAACATATTAGGGCTAAAACATGAAAAGACTGGTCTTACGAGGCATATTTTTCGCAATCTGATGAAATAAAAGTTGCTTGTTGACGCTGACATGCTAAAATATACATTATGAGCAAACGTGAAATTGTAAGCTGGCAAATGTTAAAAGAGTCGCCTTTCAGTGAATTTTAACTCCAAATCAACATTGCGCATTTACATAAATTGATGACCGAAAGAAATATGAAGAAAAATGAAAATGTTAAAGAATACTTCGAAGAGCAATTAGATAGGCTGGTTGATCGAAAGTTTTCAACACGATCGATTTAAAAAATGAATCTTTCCATGTGGATTTATAACTCATATACCCTTTGGCTTGGCAAATTGCACCAGCGTATTTCAGGGGCATGTCATTTAGACATGTAGGCATGTATCGTCATGCCATATGTTGACTACAAAAACAGCTTCAAAGTTTTTTTAGCACTGGTCACTGCCAAGCCACTTACCGATCTAATGAATAAAGATGCTAAGTTCTGTTTCGACAAAAATAAAACGACGACTTGTACATTCAGTGTTCGACATGAGTAAGAAGACTACAGACGCAGACAGGAAATTTAGTAGCTACGAGCAAGAAATTCTTGCAGTAGTAAAGACTCTACGCAAGTTCCGTGTATATCTTTTGGGCATGCTCTTGCGTTTACAAAAATCATCGACAAGAAAGACATGTGTACAAGAATTGCCCGATGGATTTTGCTGCTTCAAGATTTTGACCTCCATGAGGAACATAGGGCGAGCACACGCATACGTCATGCTGATACCTTAAAAAGGTACCCAGTTATACTGATTACCGACGATAGCATGCATAGCATGCTCAAATATATCCAAACTCAAGATGAAGACGGGTCTGTTGCTTAAGCTGATCAATGATAACGAACTCATAGTGGTTCAAACAATACTGCCAATCCGAAAACATTATGCACCACGCTGTTACAACGGGCTTGCACCAACAAATGGGCAGGTCGATCGATTCAATGCCCTAATCGTATCCGCATTGTCCAAGCTATCTAGTGAAGATCTCAGTAAATGGTAGAGGTATGTTGACAAAGTGCAGCAAACAATAAGCTCCGCGTACTGCAGAAGCACACATATGACGCCGTTTGAGCTGCTTGTTGGCCAGGCAGGTCAAGCAGATCAAGTTTATGTCAAATTATCGATAACCAGCCCGATTTTCTTATTATCAAGCGTATCTCAAAAACTTTAAGAACTATAGCCACCACAGTTGGTTTAATATGTAACGATACGCAGATTAGGAATATTTCGAATTTTGGATAACTCCCCCGACCTTCTGTTAATATTTAAAAAAAAAACATTGTAACTGCAAGTACAGCAACAATTCTTACTACTTAGGCTGCTCGTATATATATATATAAGTTAACATAAGTTAACGCGACTCGGTTTGACTCCAGCACAGACGCTGACTCAGCTCTGGGCCGGATGTCTTCACATAGCAGGCAATGCACGAGGCGCAAGCTAAGCGTTTCTGCAGCCGCTATGATTTTTGCATTGTGTAACTTAATACTTTAATAATTCTTCATTGTAATTCTTTGTAGCTTCATAAGTCTCTTTTTGTCAACTTACTTTTAGTTCACAATTTGTATGCCTTGAAAAAGCAAGTCCAAGCGCTAATTAACTCCTTCATAGACTGCTCGATTCAGCTATGTTGTAAACAATAATAAATATATTAATAAATATAATATTTACCTAACTGAAATCAATAATCATTTAATTGGCGCCCAACGGTAACGAATCTCGCGCTCCGTCCCAAGTCGCGTAGCCGTGAATTTAAACAGATATTTAAAACAGATAAAAATAAAATCTGAACTTGTGTTGTGTGTTGACACTAACGGCGCTCGCATTTAAATCTGCGCCAAACACTACAATAAATTCGGCATAGCGTAATTTACGTTTAGTGCTGTGCAGTGTACCTGACCTACGTCAACTCGGTCAGTGCGAGTGTATTGAATTACACAAATTGTTTCTTTATACACCGAAGCCGCTGGAGCTCTTCGGGCAGCGGTGTGTCACCAGTATAGCGCGCGAGCTAATCTGGGCAGCGTTAAAAAGTTGTTTGTGCGTGACCGCAGCGAGGGAGACAGCATCACCTGCGGATATTAGGATATTAGTGTTACCACATAATTTCATAAAGATCATGTAAGTGAGCTTTTCATTCACACAAATTTTAAATACTGCGTGAGGTAGATACAAATTTTTTTTTCTCTCGAAAAATTCAATAATTAACTAAACTGTGTTGTTGCACATCGATTATTTTGTTCTGCAAATCCAATTGACCATTAACTGTTCTATCGTTTCAACAAATACTTTGTTTTGATTATTTTCTATAAATGATGCTAATCTGATTCTGTGGCTAGTTGTCATATTCCTTAACTAATGAGAAAGGCGTTCGGAAAATATAGAGACCCTTATTTGAGAAAGTCTGACTCAGAGGGCTCAGATAGCAACGATATTAGGGTAGACCCATACAAAGAAGTGCATTCTAACAAAACAGATATGGATCCCCAGCAACTCAGGGCTTTGGTTGAGTCAGCAGTTTCGGGTGCGCTCAAAGCACAGGCAGAGGCATTAAGGGAGAGGGATGCGGCTCTTAAAGAGAGCCTCAACCGGCAAATTGCCGAGTTGACAGAAAAAGTAACAGATCTGAAGGTCACAGCACCTCCAATTGAGACTTTTGAAGAAATACAAATCGTGGACGAAGTTCGCTGCGACGAGCCTCTAGATGCGGTCAAGTGTCTCTCAGAGTTTACAGGCTCGCAAGAAACTTATGTTTCATGGCGACAGGCTGCAATGGCAGCGTATAAAATATTCAGACGATATAATGGCAGCTCTCGCCATTACCAAGCGGTGATAATCATCAGAAGCAAAATAAGGGGCTCGGCCGACGCAGTTTTGTCTTCGTTTGCCACGATCCTAAATTTTGATGCCATTATCAACCGCTTAGATTTCACTTACAGTGACAAGAGGCCGGTTCACGTCATAGAACAAGAAATGGGCACTCTCAGGCAGGGACAGCTTACCTTGCCACAATATTATGATGAGGTCGAGAAAAAGCTCACCTTACTCATAAACAAGGTAAATATGACATATGACGCAGCACTAGCTAAGGGCATGTGCGAGAAGTTTAGAGGGGATGCCTTGCGCATATTCGTTTCTGGCCTCAAGCGCAGCCTCTCTGATGTTCTTTTTGCGGCACACCTGCTCGATCTCCCCTCTGCTTTGGCACTCGCACAACAAATCGAGGCCAATCATGAGAGATACACCTTCGCGGCAAACTATGCCAAAAGTATCGAGGACAAGGCTCGGAGACCCGACCAAAAGCCTCAATTTCATCAATGGAAAAAGGGCGCAGAAGCAGTCGAGACACTGCCTGCCCCTACAAAAAGCCCTCATTACACGCGGCAACAAAAACCGCAGCAACCTCAGCAGCCCAAACAGTCCGATCAGCGTAGTGGTAGGCAAAGCAGCGGCAATAATGATCCGCAACCAATGGACGTTGACCCTTCAATGTCTAGAATGCTGATGCCATCGCAAGCACCAGCTTACGTCAACTCGGGCAACCCACAGGCGTTCAAAAGAACAAACACCTCTGACCGAGCAACGGGTCCGAGGCGTCAAAGGGTAAATCATACCACTCAGAGCCAAGAATGTGGAGCTGAGGGGTATGCAGCGGCAGCTAGAAATGCTGAGGCGCAGATAGCCGATGATTCCGACGGCGACTCTGACGTTCTCAATTTTTTAGGGGTAAGTCCCTGCTGCCTTTCATCAGGCGAGAAGTAGCGGGGACTCAAATGAGGTTTCTCATCGACACAGGTGCAGCGAAAAACTGCATTCGACCGCACCATGGGCTGAAAGGAGTTCGCCCAGTCGACAACCCATTCACCACCCACTCCATTCATGGCACTACCAAAATTTCTGAGAAGTGCTATGTATCAATGTTTGGAAAAAAGGCAACTTTTTTCCTTCTCTCAGAATTGTCAACATTTGATGGAATTATAGGCCCCGATCTGTTGACAGAGGTCGGGGCTCAGCTCTGTCTAAACTCGAGCCAACTCAGATTTGGCAACAGTTCCGAACCGATTTTATACTACAAGTGTGTGGATGTCAATTTCACTAACCTAGATTGCACAGACGCACCTCCCCTGGTTAGACAAAACTTTTTAAAAATGTTAATGGATAGAAAAAAGACGTTCGCAGACGCTAATGAGGCGCTACCATACAACACATCGGTGGTAGCCACCATTAGAACGGTCGACGAACAGCCTGTCTACGCTAAGCTGTACCCTTATCATATGGGCGCAGCCGAATTTGTCAATAAAGAGATTCAAAATCTCTTGAAGAATGGCAAAATTCAGAAATCCGTTTCTCCCTATAACAACCCCATTTGGGTGGTCGACAAAAAGGGCACGGATGAAATGGGTAACCGAAACATGCGTCTCGTCATGGACTTTCGGAAACTCAATGAAAGAACGATTACGGACAGGTATCCCATGCCCAATATATCCATGATTTTGGGAAACCTGGGTAAAGCCAAGTACTTTTCGACACTGGATCTTAAGTCTGGCTATCACCAAATTATGCTCGCAGAACGCGACCGGGAGAAGACTTCCTTTTCCGTAAATGGAGGAAAATATGAATTCTGCCGACTTCCTTTCGGCTTGAAAAACGCCGCTATCATTTTCCAAAGGGCGATCGATGACATACTGCGAGAACAGATCGGCAAGACATGTTACGTGTATGTCGATGACGTCATCGTCTTTTCAAAAGATGAGGAGTCCCATGTCAGACATGTTAATTGGGTATTAAAAAGCTTATACGAAGCTAACATGAGGGTGTCCAAGGAAAAGTCGCATTTTTTTAAGAAAAGCGTGAATTTTCTTGGATTCGTGGTCACAAGCGATGGTGCCACAACCGACCCAGAGAAAGTCAAAGCGATACAGGAATTCCCGGAGCCCAAGACGGTTTTCGAGGTGAGATCATTCCTAGGACTCGCTAGCTATTATAGGTGCTTTATCAAAGATTTTGCATCAATAGCAAAACCCATTTCAGATATTCTTAAGGGTGAAAATGGGTCAGTTAGCAAACATAGATCAAGAAAGATTTCTGTCGAATTCTCTGATCTCCAACGCAGTGCTTTTCAAAAACTGCGAAACATATTGGCATCTGAGGATGTCATGCTCCGATACCCTGACTTCAATAAGCCGTTTGATCCAACGACAGACGCGTCGGGGTATGGGATAGGGGCAGTCCTCTCTCAAGAAGGTCGTCCCATCACTATGATCTCCAGGACACTAAAGAATCCAGAGATCAATTATGCCACAAACGAAAGAGAGCTACTAGCCATCGTGTCCCCTTGGCAAATTGCGCCACTATTTGTATGGGGTGAAAGATCTCAACATCTTCACGGACCATCAACCTCTGGCCTTTGCCGTTTCTGAGTCTAACCCTAACGCTAAAATCAAGCGATGGAAGGCGCGCATTGATGAATCCAACGCGCGCATATTCTACAAGCCAGGCAAAGAAAATCTGGTCGCTGATGCCTTATCCAGGCAACAGCTTAACGCTCTGAGCCACCAAGATAATGAATCATGCATTGCCACGATTCACAGCGAAGTCTCCTTGACTTACACTATCGAGTCCACTGACAAGCCCTTGAACTGTTTCCAGAACCAGATAATTCTTGAAGACTTTAATAATTCTTCATTGTAATTCTTTGTAGCTTCATAAGTCTCTTTTTGTCAACTTAGTTTTAGTTCACAATTTGTATGCCTTGAGACAGCAAGTCCAAGCGCTAATTAACTCCTTCATAGACTGCTCGATTCAGCTATGTTGTAAACAATAATAAATATATTAATAAATATAACATTTACCTAACTGAAATCAATAATCATTTAATTGGCGCCCAACGGTAACGAATCTCGCGCTCCGTCCCAAGTCGCGTAGCCGTGAATTTAAACAGATATTTAAAACAGATAAAAATAAAATCTGAACTTGTGTTGTGTGTTGACACTAACGGCGCTCACATTTAAATCTGCGCCAAACACTACAACAAATTCGGCATAGCGTAATTTACGTTTAGTGCTGTGCAGTGTACCTGACCTACGTCAACTCGGTCAGTGCGAGTGTATTGAATTACACAAATTGTTTCTTTATACACCGAAGCCGCTGGAGCTCTTCGGGCAGCGGTGTGTCACCAGTATAGCGCGCGAGCTAATCTGGGCAGCGTTAAAAAGTTGTTTGTGCGTGACCGCAGCGAGGGAGACAGCATCACCTGCGGATATTAGGATATTAGTGTTACCACATAATTTCATAAAGATCATGTAAGTGAGCTTTTCATTCACACAAATTTTAAATACTGCGTGAGGTAGATACAAATTTTTTTTTCTCTCGAAAAATTCAATAATTAACTAAACTGTGTTGTTGCACATCGATTATTTTGTTCTGCAAATCCAATTGACCATTGACTGTTCTATCGTTTCGACAAATACTTTGTTTTGATTATTTTTTATAAATGATGCTAATCTGATTCTGTGGCTAGTTGTCATATTCCTTAACTAATGAGAAAGGCGTTCGGAAAATATAGAGACCCTTATTTGAGAAAGTCTGACTCAGAGGGCTCAGATAGCAACGATATTAGGGTAGACCCATACAAAGAAGTGCATTCTAACAAAACAGATATGGATCCCCAGCAACTCAGGGCTTTGGTTGAGTCAGCAGTTTCGGGTGCGCTCAAAGCACAGGCAGAGGCATTCAGGGAGAGGGATGCGGCTCTTAAAGAGAGCCTCAACCGGCAAATTGCCGAGTTGACAGAAAAAATAACAGATCTGAAGGTCACAGCACCTCCAATTGAGACTTTTGAAGAAATACAAATCGTGGACGAAGTTCGCTGCGACGAGCCTCTAGACGCGGTCAAGTGTCTCTCAGAGTTTACAGGCTCGCAAGAAACTTATGTTTCATGGCGACAGGCTGCAATGGCAGCGTATAAAATATTCAGACGATATAATGGCAGCTCTCGCCATTACCAAGCGGTGATAATCATCAGAAGCAAAATAAGGGGTTCGGCCGACGCAGTTTTGTCTTCGTTTGCCACGATCCTAAATTTTGATGCCATTATCAACCGCTTAGATTTCACTTACAGTGACAAGAGGCCGGTTCACGTCATAGAACAAGAAATGGGCACTCTCAGGCAGGGACAGCTTACCTTGCCACAATATTATGATGAGGTCGAGAAAAAGCTCACCTTACTCATAAACAAGGTAAATATGACATATGACGCAGCACTAGCTAAGGGCATGTGCGAGAAGTTTAGAGGGGATGCCTTGCGCATATTCGTTTCTGGCCTCAAGCGCAGCCTCTCTGATGTTCTTTTTGCGGCACACCCGCTCGATCTCCCCTCTGCTTTGGCACTCGCACAAGAAATCGAGGCCAATCATGAGAGATACACCTTCGCGGCAAACTATGCCAAAAGTATCGAGGACAAGGCTCGGAGACCCGACCAAAAGCCTCAATTTCATCAACGGCAAAAGGGCGCAGAAGCAGTCGAGACACTGCCTGCCCCTACAAAAAGCCCTCATTACACGCGGCAACAAAAACCGCAGCAACCTCAGCAGCCCAAACAGTCCGATCAGCGTAGTGGTAGGCAAAGCAGCGGCAATAATGATCCGCAACCAATGGACGTTGACCCTTCAATGTCTAGAATGCTGATGCCATCGCAAGCACCAGCTTACGTCAACTCGGGCAACCCACAGGCGTTCAAAAGAACAAACACCTCTGACCGAGCAACGGGTCCGAGGCGTCAAAGGGTAAATCATACCACTCAGAGCCAAGAATGTGGAGCTGAGGGTATGCAGCGGCAGCTAGAAATGCTGAGGCGCAGATAGCCGATGATTCCGACGGCGACTCTGACGTTCTCAATTTTTAGGGGTAAGTCCCTGCTGCCTTTCATCAGGCGAGAAGTAGCGGGGACTCAAATGAGGTTTCTCATCGACACAGGTGCAGCGAAAAACTGCATTCGACCGCACCATGGGCTGAAAGGAGTTCGCCCAGTCGACAACCCATTCACCACCCACTCCATTCATGGCACTACCAAAATTTCTGAGAAGTGCTATGTATCAATGTTTGGAAAAAAGGCAACTTTTTTCCTTCTCTCAGAATTGTCAACATTTGATGGAATTATAGGCCCCGATCTGTTGACAGAGGTCGGGGCTCAGCTCTGTCTAAACTCGAGCCAACTCAGATTTGGCAACAGTTCCGAACCGATTTTATACTACAAGTGTGTGGATGTCAATTTCACTAACCTAGATTGCACAGACGCACCTCCCCTGGTTAGACAAAACTTTTTAAAAATGTTAATGGATAGAAAAAAGACGTTCGCAGACGCTAATGAGGCGCTACCATACAACACATCGGTGGTAGCCACCATTAGAACGGTCGACGAACAGCCTGTCTACAGTCTAAGCTGTACCCTTATCATATGGGCGCAGCCGAATTTATCAATAAAGAGATTCAAAATCTCTTGAAGAATGGCAAAATTCAGAAATCCGTTTCTCCCTATAACAACCCCATTTGGGTGGTCGACAAAAAGGGCACGGATGAAATGGGTAACCGAAACATGCGTCTCGTCATGGACTTTCGGAAACTCAATGAAAGAACGATTACGGACAGGTATCCCATGCCCAATATATCCATGATTTTGGGAAACCTGGGTAAAGCCAAGTACTTTTCGACACTGGATCTTAAGTCTGGCTATCACCAAATTATGCTCGCAGAACGCGACCGGGAGAAGACTTCCTTTTCCGTAAATGGAGGAAAATATGAATTCTGCCGACTTCCTTTCGGCTTGAAAAACGCCGCTATCATTTTCCAAAGGGCGATCGATGACATACTGCGAGAACAGATCGGCAAGACATGTTACGTGTATGTCGATGACGTCATCGTCTTTTCAAAAGATGAGGAGTCCCATGTCAGACATGTTAATTGGGTATTAAAAAGCTTATACGAAGCTAACATGAGGGTGTCCAAGGAAAAGTCGCATTTTTTAAGAAAAGCGTGAATTTTCTTGGATTCGTGGTCACAAGCGATGGTGCCACAACCGACCCAGAGAAAGTCAAAGCGATACAGGAATTCCCGGAGCCCAAGACGGTTTTCGAGGTGAGATCATTCCTAGGACTCGCTAGCTATTATAGGTGCTTTATCAAAGATTTTGCATCAATAGCAAAACCCATTTCAGATATTCTTAAGGGTGAAAATGGGTCAGTTAGCAAACATAGATCAAGAAAGATTTCTGTCGAATTCTCTGATCTCCAACGCAGTGCTTTTCAAAAACTGCGAAACATATTGGCATCTGAGGATGTCATGCTCCGATACCCTGACTTCAATAAGCCGTTTGATCCAACGACAGACGCGTCGGGGTATGGGATAGGGGCAGTCCTCTCTCAAGAAGGTCGTCCCATCACTATGATCTCCAGGACACTAAAGAATCCAGAGATCAATTATGCCACAAACGAAAGAGAGCTACTAGCCATCGTGTCCCCTTGGCAAAGTGCGCCACTATTTGTATGGGGTGAAAGATCTCAACATCTTCACGGACCATCAACCTCTGGCCTTTGCCGTTTCTGAGTCTAACCCTAACGCTAAAATCAAGCGATGGAAGGCGCGCATTGATGAATCCAACGCGCGCATATTCTACAAGCCAGGCAAAGAAAATCTGGTCGCTGATGCCTTATCCAGGCAACAGCTTAACGCTCTGAGCCACCAAGATAATGAATCATGCATTGCCACGATTCACAGCGAAGTCTCCTTGACTTACACTATCGAGTCCACTGACAAGCCCTTGAACTGTTTCCAGAACCAGATAATTCTTGAAGAGGCGCGTTTTGCACAAAAGCGCAGCTTTATTCTGTTTGGAAACAAGAGGCGACACTCCCTGAGTTTTACATGCAGAGAATCACTTCTCGAGGAGCTAATGGAGGTAGTAAAACCTGATGTGGTGAATGCGCTACACTGCGATTTACACACTTTGGCGCTGGTGCAGGACGACTTAGTGCGGAAATTTCCAACTACCAAGTTCTGGCACTGCAAAAACAGGGTTGTGGACATTTTCAGTGTTACTGAGAGAAGAGAAATTCTCGTCGCAGAACACAACAGAGCCCACAGGGCAGCCCAGGAGAACATTAAGCAGGTCCTCTCAGACTACTATTTCCCAAAAATGGCCAAAGTAGCCAACGAAATCATACAAAACTGTAAGACTTGTGCCAGGGCTAAATACGATAGGCACCCTAAAAAACAAGAGATTGGTGAGACGCCGATTCCTTCATACCCAGGGGAGATGCTACATGTGGACATCTTCTCAACTGACAAAAAATTTTTTTTAACTTGTATTGACAAGTTTTCAAAATTCGCTGTAGTTCAACCGATCGCATCCAGAACAATAGAGGACTTGAAAGTACCCTTGTTAAAGCTCATGAAATTGTTCCCGGGAGTCAAAGCGATTTACTGCGACAATGAGCCAGCCTTGAACTCCCAGACTATCTGTTCACTATTGATGAATAACTATGGAGTCAGCATTTCAAATGCCCCGCCCTTGCATAGCGTTTCCAATGGGCAAGTCGAGCGTTTCCATAGCACCCTACTGGAACTAGCTAGATGCTTAAAAATAGACAAAAACATTAGCGACACCATAGAGGTAATTTTGTTGTCCACAGTGGAGTACAACAAGACAATCCATTCGGTCACTGATAAGCGGCCGGTCGATGTTATCCGTTCACTCCCAGGCGAAACTCAGACGCAGATTCAGAACAAGCTTAAAAGAGCGCAGGAAAACCTCAGAGCTAGGCAAAATGACTCCCGACAAAATAGGGTTTTTGAAGTAGGAGAGAAAATCTTGGTAAAGTCTAATCGCAGGCTCGGAAACAAACTTACACCTTTGTGTGAAGAAAGAGCCGTGGAAGCCGACCTGGGAACTACGGTTCTCATTAAGGGGAGGGAAGTCCACAAAGACAACCTTAAGTAGTGTTTTCTTTTCTACTTTTAATTTTGTATTGTGCCATTTGGCAGTTTTTCTTTTACATTAGGTTGCTAGAGATATAAGTTTTAAGCCACTTGGCACCCCGCTTTAGATAGGTCTTAGTATTAGGTTGCTTAATAACATTTATAAGTTAAATAAGTTCGGTGATGGGTTGTTCAACGTTTTTCCTCAAAAAAAATAAAGTAATTTTCATTCCACAGGCTTGGGTTTCTGATACTACTTATCCTCGCGACGACTTCGGCACGAGTCACCGACTATTCCCACGCTAAGTACATACCGATCATCGACGGCCAAGTCTTGGTATGGGAGGAGTTCGCTTTCGTCCGACATTCTGCGAACATATCTGAATATGAGCGCATGGTGGATGAGACAGTGAAACTGTGTGATTTGTTTCCGCAGTCACACATGAAAAAACTTCTGAATGTAGACTCAGAACATCTCAGAGACATGCTGGAGGCCCTGGGCACACACCACAGAATTGCTAGGAGTCTAGACTTTCTATGTTCAATTTTGAAGGTAGTTGCAGGCACTCCAGACGCCGGATACTTGGAAAAAATAAAGATTAATGAAGCCCAATTAATAAATTCAAAAAATAGACAGGTGCAGATAAACACTAGAGTACATGATCAGATTAACCAACTAACGCTCACAGTCAACCAAATTTTGAAAGCCTCAAAGGACAGGCAAATTGATTCAGGCCACTTATATGAAACACTTTTGGCTAGGAACAGAATGTTGTCGATGGAGTTGCAGAACTTAATGCTCGCCATAACCCTGGCTAAAGCCAACATTGTCAGTCCAAACATCTTAGACCACGCAGACTTAAAATCTGTTTGGTTTGAAGAGCCCACGGATACTCCCATAGCCGACTTAATGTCCGCTTCGTCCGTCAAAGTCCTACAATCCACAAACATGATATATTTTATAATCTCTTTTCCAAAAATTAAACACACCTGCAAGAAAATTACAGTCTACCCAGTCGCCCACAAAAATCATATGCTGTGAATCGAGAACAACATCATCTCCGAATGTCAAGATCAAATCTACGCGCTGGAAAACTGCACAGCCACCCCAAGGACGACATTTTGTCAACGGTCAACAGCCAGCTCATGCGCCAAGGAACTTCATGCGGGCGGTGTAGCTCATTGCGAAGTACAACCGAGCGACCTAGACGCAGTCACGTGGGTCGACGATGGAATTGTCATCATCAATGATGCAGCGGCGGCAATCTGCGTAGATAACGGCACCGAGTCCTGGGTGCGTGGCACACAATTAATCATCTTCAACAATTGGGTCACCATTAACGGAACGAGATACATCAATCGCAACAGCGTACAGAACCGGTTCCCAGGCATCGCAGCTTCCCCTCTGCTGAACGTCACAGGCCATCAGGACATCCTCAGTCTCCCTTACCTTCATCGGCTCAATGAACGTAATCTGGAGACGATACAAGAGGTCAGGGACGAAATTGGTAACATCAACTCGATCATATTGTTGCTTCTCCTTGGCATAACCTGTGGCATAGTCTTTGGCATCGGTTTAACCTATCGACAGATCATGAAAAAGAAGGCTACGGCTCGAAGGATGAACGAGGTGATCACTGAGATAGGGTCGGCCGAGGGCGGCCTCGACTTGAGGGGGGAGTAGTTAACATAAGTTAACGCGACTCGGTTTGACTCCAGCACAGACGCTGACTCAGCTCTGGGCCGGATGTCTTCACATAGCAGGCAATGCACGAGGCGCAAGCTAAGCGTTTCTGCAGCCGCTATGATTTTTGCATTGTGTAACTTAATACTTTAATAATTCTTCATTGTAATTCTTTGTAGCTTCATAAGTCTCTTTTTGTCAACTTAGTTTTAGTTCACAATTTGTATGCCTTGAGACAGCAAGTCCAAGCGCTAATTAACTCCTTCATAGACTGCTCGATTCAGCTATATTGTAAACAATAATAAATATATTAATAAATATAATATTTACCTAACTGAAATCAATAATCATTTAATTTATATCAATGCGGATGGTATTCAGCATTAGAAGCGAAGTACAACGTAGTGTGCAAAGCGGCTACAAATTGTACATTAATATCCAAATATTTTGAGATGATTTGAGTGTTTTTGTTCACAGTTTTATGAATATTTGACTCATTTCATCAGCTTAGCTTGGCCTATTTAAGATAATATAGACTGTTCATAATCTGATGAAAAGCAGTTTCGCATTGATAATAATTGAAATAAACCCACAGTGTCAGATTGTCGTTGACTCGCTTTTCAGGCGTACTTTAAAAGGCAGTTTATGCTAACAAAACACTGCTAAAACACTAATTCTCGAGTTGTATCAACGCACAAAGGCTCACACAGGCAAATGCACAGCATAGTATATTTCCATGAATTTAGTTCCGTTATTCCTTTTTCGTTCCCTTTTGAAGTTGTGTTTGCATTTTGCAAACAATTACTTGACTGTGCAAAAATAATGTAAGTTTGGTTTTCTTAATGTTTTTTCGCCATTAAAATTTAATTTCAACTATTATTTTTATGCGTTGTTATAAACAATACTTATGTTAATAATATAATAAAAAAAATTATGAAAAGTATATTTTATCATACAAAATTTGTTGAATTAAAGTTGAAATTATGTGTGTTTTTTCATTTTACAAACAATTGTTTGACAAACTGTAAGTAGGCAACGGGACAAATCCACGCATCTATCGTTGTACCGGCACTCGCCAATCGCCCTTTATGATCACTGATATAATATTTGTTTACGGACAAGTCAGATTAAAAAAATATATGCAATTCGATACGAGCGGTCTACTTGAACAACTCGAGCGAAACAAAGCATACATTAATCCCATTAATAAAGTAGTTCGAAAACAGCGTAAGCCCTTCGAAGCTTATGAATTAGAATATTGTTTGGATATTTTAAATAAATATATTCAAACAAAGGTAGAGCTCATAAATCCTGAGTTATCATCTCGCGCAGGCCTAAATTTGGTGGCAATTATGAAGATTTAAAAACTTCATAGGGTTGCTTAAGAGTCTTATCGATGACGACCTCACGCTATCTAATGTAGAAAAATTCAACCACTTACTCTCATTCTTAGAGAAGGAAACACTTGTCACTGTCAAAGCTTACCAGGTCAGTGATAGTAATTACCCGAAGGCATTATCGGCTTTTACCCCAGTTTACAATAATCCATGTCTCATATTTTTTGAAAGTATCGCTCGCCTATTTGATATTCCAACTATGCAAGGTCCGTCTACAGCATCTTTGCGATCGCTAATCGATACGGTTACCGCAATTTATGAATCATTGTTACCTCTCGGTAATGATAAGACGATTGCAAATGCAATGATCATTCACATAGTTATGTCCAAGCTGGAACATAAGTCTCGATCACGGTGGGAAGAACAATTTAACTATTAATCCATTCCATTGTGGAAGGAATGGTAAGACTCACACAACAAGCGATATCAGCATCTCGCAGCAAACGAATCTACTACTGGCCGGGCCAAACAACGCAACCCCATTCGGGAAAGTACGCATAGAAAAGTCCACAAATCTTCGCTAACACTGGTCCATGCAACAGACAAAAAATACGTCTTTTGCAAATCCAATGAGCATTTCATACAATCTTGCTCTTCCTATGCCAAAGCTTCAGTAGATTCGCGATTCAAATTTGCAAAAGGCTATCCGTTGTGCATCAACTGCTTACGAAAGAGGCAACGTGTACAACCAGTCACTTTCGATTTGCTTAAAGTGGGCCAAATTAAGCACAACAGGCTGGGCCCCACACTATAGAATACTGTATTTGGATGGCTATTATCTGGTTGATGCAAAACTACTCAACCACAATGCATGGAAACACGCTTACAATTAAGCGATATTCAAAGTACTGACTCGCTAGACTTGTTGGTTAGAAAGTGCTGGGAGACTGAACAATTGCCGGAACTTGAAAAGAAAGGAGATTTCTGCCATTAGAAAGACGAAAATTAGATAATTCAAAGCTCCAATCTCTGTGCATCGCTTTTATGAGAGAGTATGTAGCCTTGGGACACTTGACAGCATTCGGGAACATTATACCCATCGAACCTAATTACTTCATTCCTTACCAATGTGTAATAAGGCCACAAAGCTCAACGACCAAACTCTGGGTCATATTTGACGCCTCGTGTAAGAGCACATCACAATTGTCGTTAAATGATCTTCTTCTAGTAGGACCAATGATTTAACCTTGCCTGTTCGCCACTTTGTTAAAGGTCCGATTTCGGCCATATGCCATCCGCCGATAAAAACAAAGATCTACCGTTAAGTCTTTATTGATGATGCTCATCGTGACTTTCAGCTCTGTACATTTATATGGTCAATATTACAATATGGTCACTTAAGACATTTCCAACATTCCATTTTTAGCTATTCGTTGTCTAAAACGGTTAAGCGATATTTACGCTACATCGCATCCCTCAGGTTCTCGATCGCTGGTAAATGATTTTTACGTTGATGACATTTTCACATATCCTCTATTGTCAACGAGGCTAAAGGTGTTCTTGGGTTGCATGCACGACAGACTGTGCTTTGCACAATTCTTTTCGTGTATTATGCCTGCAATATAATAGCCACGTGTTCTCATCAGAACTGTCTCTTCCACTAATAAAATATTTGCTTTCAGGATACCTTAGGAAAATCACTAACCACCCTCAGCTGTTAGCAAGGGCGTAGCTTGCCGAACGGGCTACAAAATACCCCCATCGAGTCAGTGATTTTCCATTTCTGTCTCTTTCCTTTCTTCTTTCTATCAAAGACTAATTATTATTATTATTATTAATATTGTTTCTTTCACTTTTCTTGAATATTTTGTAGGTAATTTAAATTAAAATTACATTTAAATTTATATTTCCATTACTAACGCCTATTTAGCTGTAGGTTCTAATAACATCACTGACAATAATTAGCTGTGATGTTATCACAAATCTTTGTAACTCGTTAGGCTTTTAGCTTTTAATATTTTCATGAATATATTTATATTTTATGTACCTGTCGGCTGTTTATAATAAATAATATAATAACTCTTGCCGAAATCCTCATTCAACGGCGTTGGAGTCTTAAATTAGATTCGGACGATCACATTCCAACTCCTCTACTGGATAGATGGAAATCCTTCATGGCTTGTTTTGCGGATTTAGTCTAAAATACGGGTTGCAGTCACTGCATATGTCGTCATGGATAGCAATTCGCAGCAAAATCCAATTCTTCAAATTATTGAAAGCTCGTCGTCGTATTTAAAAATTATGCGTATTGTTGCGTACATTTCACGATTTTTGCATAGTCGAAGCTGCCTCAGAATTGGCTTTTTAATTTCTGATCATTGTTGAAGTCATAAGACACGCTTCGTTTGCTAACGAACTTGAAAGATTAAGCAAATCATTGAGTTCGCAGCCATCGTTTCAAATATCGAATCCATTTGTCTTGATAGAAGTTGCAGGCAAATGCCCATTTCGTTTATTGCGAGTGGGAGTGGGGCGATTGTTAAATGCTCCTTTGGCACACGACGCGAGATATCCGTTTCTAATGCCAAAGGGCAATAAATTTGTTAATTCGGTCTATTTCCTTGCTTCGCATTAAAAGCAGTTAATCTAGAGCTTATCAAACACCACACATCTAACTCATTCCTCCTATGTATCAGCAGGTTCATTGGACGTGGTCGTGGACCACTTGTAGAGCTATACTGCGATAACGTCACAAATTTTGTCGGATCTGCTCAGGTGGTTCAGGAGACAGTTGACCAGTTAAAAGCCAACACCAATGCGCTCATGGCCTTTCGCGCACCCCGCCAGTTCGAATTTTTATTTATTCCATCTAGAGCGCCTCATATGGGAGGCCTTTGGGAGCTGCTGTTAAATCAGCCAAACATTTACTTATCAAGGCCGGTGGTAACGCGATGCTAATGGAGATGAACTGCAAATTGTCCTCGTCGAAGTGGAAGTAATTCTTAGCTCGAGGCCAATCGCGGCTGGTTGAAACAATTCAAATATTACACCGGCTTTCTTAATTAGAACGACTCTTGCTACGTTGCCGTCTGCAACTCTTCCATCGAAAGCAGAGGAAAACTTGACTCGGCTTGCAACAAAGAGTCAAGTTGACTAAGGAGTGCGGAAACGTCAAGGTCGGATCCGTCGTTATCATAAGGGGGGAAACTTGCCAACACAGATGTAGCTCCTTGAAATTGTAACGGAAACAGTAGCTGCAGCAGATGGAAAGGTGCGAATCGGCGTTGGACGAACTATCTAGCACCTTCAAACGAGCTATCCCCAATCTCACACCATTACCTATGGATTGAAGACCGGGTCGCTTCAACGCAACCGATGTTAAGTTATTTAATTTATTTATGTATATCTTTCATTATTTTGTATATTCTAAGGCCCATTTTCCCATCTCGCCGGCAAAGTCAACTGTCGCACTCTAGATAAGGCTGCCAATTTGAGTAAAACTTTTCGGAAATGTTGCCAGTCAGCTCAAAAAAGTTGTTTGACTTTTGAGTGTGAATTGTGCATTTTTTGGTGAATCGAGCAAATAAAATAATATTCCGGAAGAGTTGGAAGAGGTACAAAAACAAAAGTTCAACCACATTGTCATATACCCAGCCTGAGCGAGTGGGTTAAACTGAACCAGGTTGCCATATTTGTCAACGCGGTGTTAAAAACTTATAGGGTGGATCTGCCCTATAAATTATCACCGGGATTTAACTAAATTTTTGATGGGAAAATCAAATTTATCTACCCTGAAGGGTTGTCGCTCGTAAGCAGCGAATTATTCGTTGCCAATTTATGTATAAAGTTCATAAGAAAATAAAGTAAAGTTGTTATACAGAAGTCAATTCACATAGTCAAATTGATTCTCGTGGATTCGCGGAGTTGCTATTGCGAATTTTTGCTTCGCGCAAACAGACGCCATTGAAAATAGTAATTGTGAAGTTTATTTTTCGCAAGTGTATATTCAGTGGTGGCTGTAATTGTTTAGTTTAGGGCCCACAGATAAAATTGGGGCTTTTGCTAATAGGCTGTTTTTACTAGGGCAGTGTCCTTGTCCGCATAAAAAAATTAATGAATGTGCGTCCAAATCCTATGTAACTACTGTCAAAATCATAGGATAACTGGGAGTGGAAATAGTAGCGTTCAAAATGAATGTGCGTTCTTCAAACTCGATTTAAAATAATATTTAGTATTTATCGTAGCTGTTACCCCAATTTTGAACCTGTTAGCGCATTCAAATAGAGAAAAACAAGTGAGAATGCTCTAGTCGGGAGCACCCGACTAGAAGATACTCTGAACCCAACGGCGAGCTGTCATTACATACATTTAAGCCCCTTTGCATTCATACATACATACACAGCAAGCAAAATGGCTCTAGTCGGGAGTGCCCCACTAGGAGATACTCTGAACCTAACAAAAAGCTGTCGTTACATACATTTAAACCTCTTCAAGGTAACCTGCCCCGTTTTTTTATTATCGATATTTATCGGTTTTTAGTGAAACTAGTATTTTGGGTTTGTGTAATGCTATCACTATCAATAAACGTTAATTTCGCATGGTATACACGAAATTAAAAAGTCCTCGCTCAGCTCTCTATCTCTTATATTAGCTGAGATCGACTAGTTCATACAGACGAACGGACATGTCTAGATCGACTCGGCTATTGCTCCCGACCAAGAATCTATATACTTTATGGGGTCGGAGATGCCTCCTTCAACCTGTTACATACAAGTACATTTGCACAAAACCATCACACCCTTTTTTCACATTTTCAATGGGTACAGGGTTTAATTAGCCGGCCAGCATGGTATCAAAAGGCAAGTACCACCAAATTAATTTTGTATTATTTAATAGTTTTTCATTTTGCAGTTGTGTCGAAATATTGAGGAGAAAGTAGCTGAGTAAATGAAATCAGCCACCACCGAAATAAAAAATTTCCACTCAAAGATCATAAAAGCCATTGAAAATAATAAAAAAAAAAGTATAACTAATAATTTATATTAAGTAAATTTTAATTATTTGAATTTTTAACAAATTATGGCAAGGCAAGGCAATAGATTGAAGCTCTGGATTATAGTTTCCGAAACAAAAGTTATTCTCTGGGTGCTCTTTTCCATTATTTTCATCAACCTTCCACTTTTAATTAATAGTACTGTTCTCTTAATTTACAAAATTAAATGTGCTTGCTAGCCGGAATAGAGGGTCTTGCTGGGTCAGCTCTGATAACTTCTCAACCCACATAGCAAACGTGCCCCCCTCTACTCGAAATCTTTTTCTAAAGAAAGCGTTACAGTTTTGAGGCACAATTGTCTCCGAAAAGGTAAACCGACGGCGTTATTAAATAACAAGTATGGTGGCTCTAGTCGGGAGTGCCGGACTAGGAGATACCCTGAACCCAGCGGCGAGCTGTCGTTACATACATTTAATTAAACCCCTCTTCATTCATATTCTCGACACCACAATCGCACTTAGTAAAATAAAATAAAATTTATAAAAAATTAATCCTCGTGCTTCGCGTTCGCTTTTAATATTTGCAGGCACATTTTAGTATGCCATAGATGTGAAATTTCTCGCAAAATTTTCACAAAATATTAAACTACAAGTATATCTTTCAAATGTTGGTTGCAGTTGGTCTGCGTTTGCATGCCAAATACCAATCGCCGATGTCCCAGCACTAAGTTACACTTGGACTATTAAGTGTGTAAAGCTTAAAAATAAAATAAAATACAAATTTAAATAAACCTTAAACAAACTCCGTTGACCCAAGCCAGATTCGAGCCCGTGCCTGATAGCGCGCCAAGCAACATCTCTACCACCGAGCCACAGCCGATACCACAGCTTTTCAATCGTCTCCGTCAATATCTGAGATTATACACACACATACAACCAATCGCTTGGGAATTCGTAAAAGAATGTGCATATACATATGTATGTAAGTATGCGCGTTCACACGCATGCAGAAAACGTCTGCGCTTGGCGCTTGCCAGCACGTGGTTTGCCAATATACAAATAGCTTTTCTTTAATAACTTCTGTGTTTATTAACAGATTTGGATGAAATTTGTTTTAATGCATTCTTATTGTACTATTGAACATGTATATAGCAGCCTAAACTTTGGTGGCTCTGGCTTTTATAGTTTCGGAGATATGCTCAAGCAGCTGCGCTTGGCCCCCAATTTGGAAAGTTAATTCCTAAATAACTTCTGAACTAAGAATGGGATCGTTATGAAATTTTCAAGACGTAACAAGAGCATTGAAATCTGTGTAGAAGTCTGTAGTACTTGATTTGCGGATTTTATTATTTATTATTTGATATGGGTGGCGAATGAGGGGAGGTATCCACAATCCGAAATGCTCATTATCTGCATATCTTTTACGAGAACACATTAAATAATTTGATGGCTAGCTTTTATAATTCCTGAGTTATGCTCAAAACCGTATCAAAAAAACCGATAAACACTGATTATAGGAAAACGGGGCAAGTTATCGATCATTTGAAATAAACTTAATCTGCGTATGGTATATTCGAATCTAAACAAGTGCAAGTTCAGCTCGCTGGCCCTTGTAGCCTCTGAAATCGACGCGTTCATACAGACGGACAGACAAACAGATTCTATACAATAGCATAGAAACGCAAAAGAATTCGAAAAACATTTCTACCACATGCAAATGTATGTATGTATGCCTCTACATGCATACAAAAATTGCTTGACTTTCTGCCAATTGGTTTGTCAAATTTGTAAAATTTTACCACACGTTTCTTTAATAACTTCTGTGTTTCTTAACCGATTTTGATAAATCTTAATGCAATAGATTATTCAAGTGCTATAGTATACATAAATATTCACTCGAACCAAATGTTTTGTTTTTAGGTCTCATAATCTACGAAATAAACTTCAAAAATTAGACATTGTAGATTTTTATCGAATTTAGGAAAAGGGTGTGGGTTATCGATCATTTGAAATAAACTTGTTCTGTGCGTGCCATGGGACGAGTTGAAGCATCTAGCTCTTATAGTTTCCGAGATCGACGCGTTCATACATACGGACGGACGGACGGACGGACATGGCTAGACTTGGCTAGAGATGCTGATCAAGAAAATATACACTTTATGGGGTCGGAGATGTCTGCTACATACATTTGCACAAAACCATTATACCCTTTTTACCCATTTTCAATGGGTTCAGTCTGAGTCTGATGCAGCATCACCCCAAGATTCAAACTGCACGGTTGAGCCTATTTCCGGCACCGCAGCTGTAGGGCTGCCGGCCTCCACCCTCCCAAGCGGTGATGTCACCAAGGGGAGGATCCGGAAAGCCCACCAACTTCCTTGGATAAAGAGTTGGAGTCTGCCACTTCCTCGTCGAGAAAAAGTTTATTCCGGCAGGGTCCGATAGAGGCATTAGTCTCTGAATCGGACTCTGACGTCACAATCACCGATCTCGACGACGCATCCAGTGAGATCTCTCAGAGATCCGGTCTGACGGATGCAGGCACTCAGGTAGCATGTCTATACTAGACCCTGAGATCGCCTTTATCAAACTGACAAATCGCGAAAAGAAGCTGTTCAAGGCAGCTATCGCCAAAGGGCTCCCCAGAGCAGCTGCTCTAAAAGCAGCAAAGGTGCCCCCCGCTGACGCCATGATCAAAAGGGGTCGCTCAGACGAAAAGTCTCCGGAGCTCGGTTTGTTAAAGAAACCGAAAAATACTCATTCAGAGGCGACAGGGCCATCGTACAGTTGGATGGCGATCAAGCTCGGTTTCATCGCGACTGAAAGATCGTCTCCTCTGACAGCGAATGGCAACGCTAAAGGCGGCGATCTTATCATCCACCCTGACGTGTGTGGCCAGGTATGAAGACAAAATTCGGGGGCAGAACGGATTGGCTCATGCTCGTCTGCTACGACAACAACGCAGCCGATTGGGTGTGGGCGAACTACCTGAAGGCCTGCAGTTCACTCGAAGTTCAGCTGTTGGAGGAAAGCCAGTACCCTCGGGTGCAACTCATACGAAGTTACTTCGCCAACAGCCTGGAGCTACCCAACGAGGCGGCTAACCGGGGCCGCAACAGCAGCGACTGGCAGCAAACAAGGCGCAAAGTACAATGAGGCACAAAGCGTCCAAGCTACCGAAGGGTGGTCGTGGGAACGGCTCCCGACAAGGCAAAATCGATTGCCTTGTTCAACACTCCGCGAAGGAGAAATGAGCACAATCAAGGTGCTTCAGGCGAACCTGCACCACGCTAGAGGAGCGTCGGCCACCTTGTGCAGGATTTTCGCCGAGGAAAGCATCAACCTGGCTTTCCTCCAAGAACCATGCTTGACTGGTGGCCAAGTCCGACGATTAAGTTGCGGCTCATGTAAGTTGTTATATGACCGATTGGGTGGAGCGCCTCGCGCAGCTATCCTTCTGGATAAAAGCGTAAGGCACTTTCCTCTAACAAACTTTATCTCCAGAGACCCATTTTCGTCAACCATTAAGGTGACTACGGCAGAAGGAGCGAAAGAAATTGTAGTGGCGTCTGCATATTTCCCTAGCGACACCGACGACGCACCGCCAATGGAGGTTAAGCGGTTCCTCGACTTCTGCCGAAGAACGAACAATCAGCTAGTTATTGGCTGTGACGCCAACGCCCATTACACTATCTGTGGTAGTAGTGATGTCAACACCAGGGGTGAATGCCTTCTTGAATATCTTTTGTGTAGTCAATTAGATGTATCAAAAAGAGGGTGCACATTTTATAATAGCAATCAGGGAAGAGGTACTAGACCTCACTTTGGTTAGCAGTTCTTTGTCCGATTTCATTAAAAATTGGCGGGTTACCAATGATGCCACTCCTTCACATAACCAGCATATCATATTTGATCTCCCAGGCCAAGCGGAACTCCTTTCCAATTCTTGGAACCCAAAGAAACAAATTTGGGACCTGTACAAAGCCTTAGTGGTTTCCAAAGTTGACCAACTTCCTCCCAGCTTTAACTCCACGAGGGAGATAAAATTGGCGTCAAGACAACTTCAAGATATGCTTTAAGTCTGCTACTATGATAGTGCGGTCCTAAGACCCCATCAGGCGAAACGTGAGGTTCCCTGGTGGAGCGAAGGCTTGACAAATCAACAGAACTAGGTCAAACGGCTTTTAACAGGGCCAAGTCAAATAGAGACTAATGGGACACATACAGACGCGCGCTCACTGAGTATACTAAGAACATTAGACACGCCAAACGCGATACCTGGCGCACATACTGCGAAAATGTGGAGTCACTTCCAGAAGCAGCGAGATTGCAAAAGGTATTGGCCAGAGGGTCATCTAATGGTGTGGGTCTCCTAAAAAAAACAGATGGTTCTTACACACAGGATCGACGAGAAACGCTAGAGCTACTGCATCAGGTGAATTTCCCTGGTTCTGTTATAAGCCCGGAAAATCCCTGTAATGATGGGGATACTGAACCACCAGCTAGACGTGGTTACAGTCTGTTGGGTGTTATCTTCGACGCTGACAAGCTCAGGTGGGCCATTAAATCATTCGCTCCCTTCAAATCCCCGGGAGCCCTTCCCGGCCCTTCTGGAACACAGCCGAGAAGATATACTTAGCCCACTAATTGGTCTACTTAGGGCGAGCTTCATTCACACATTCACATTCCGCTATCTTGGAGGGAGGTAAATGTGGTTTTTATTCCCAAGCAAGGGAACCGTCCCTTGGATCAACCTTAGTTGTACAAACCAATTAGCCTTACATCCTTTCTGCTTAAGACCGCAGGACGCCTTTTGGACTTGCATTTCCGGTGCAGATTGCAAGATACCAATCTCCATCCATACACAATTCGCCTACATCAAAGTTCGACAGAAGTCGCTCTACATCAGATAGTCAGTAAGATTGAAAAGGCATTCGAGGCGAAGGAAATTGCTTTGTGCTCCTTCCTAGACGTCGAAGGGGCCTTTGACAACACTGGCTATCAGCTAATAACCAGGGCGTTAGCATCTACGGGGGTTGACTCGTTCTCTATTACTTGGATAGAGAGAGTGCTTATGCACAGAGACATAAGATCTTGTCTGGACGCCACCACTGACCGCATCCGAGCGAGCAGGGTGTCCACAGGTCGTGGTTCTGTCTCCTCTTCTTTGGTCTCTAGTGATAGATGAACTACTGGTGAAACTAGCGGAGCTAGGCATCGATAGGGTAGGAAAGTTCGGCTTAACCATCACCGAATTAAAGTAAACGGCAGTCAACACGGCCCTAAGATGGTGCACAGATGTGGGTCTCAATATCAATCCAGAGAAGGCGATTATCGTTCCCTTCACGAAACGCTACAACATCGATGTCGGATAGCTCTACATCGGTGGGACACCCGTCGAGATCTCCAGTGAGGTCAAATATCTCGGTGATATCTGGATGAGAGACTTAACTGGAATTCGCACTTAGACAAAACGTTGACCAAAGGTACTCATTCCATGTGGGCATATCGTCGGCTCTTCGGTAAAACGTGCGGTTTAGACTCCAAAGCCATCAGATGGCTGTATAGTATGGTATAGTATATGATGGTTTTGAATGTTGTCACTTACGCTGCCCTCGTCTGGTGGCCAAAGGTACAGCAGGCTACCGCCATATAAAAATGTAGCAAACTTCAGCGGCTCGTATGCCTATCCCTCACTGGTGTCAAGCGTACATGTCCTACTGCAGCACTGGAGACAGTCTTAGGACTGAATCCACTGCATTTGCACATAAAAAATCTAGCTTTTTTGAGCCTTTTGCGGATTAAACTCACAAATATGTTGATAGTAGCAGACATAGGTCATGCTAGTCTAGTAAAAACTATTCCCGGCTTAAGAGTCTGCGACAAAACGGATCTTAAAACCACGGAACTTTTCTTCGGGGCGAAATTTAGGACTCTCTTTCCAGCAACGAAGTTGGACGTGCTACCTATGGCCGGTTCCGCAACCCCCTTCTTGGACATGAACCCTTTTTGTGAGCTAAGCTGGGCCTTTGCCGAAGTGTTGAATGAGGAATGGTCAAAGAAGGAGAGGGGAATTTACTAGTCAACGAAACTGTGGTCAGCCCACATATATGTAGAAATACCAATATCTCTCTAGTGCTAAACTACGGCTCTTGGTGTCCTATCTCACGGGACACCACACAGTCAAGTCTCACCTCCACAAACTATGCCTATCCCCTGACAAAGAGTGTAGACCCTGCAGAGAGGATGACGAGACAACAAAACACATTTTATGTGACTGCCCAGCCATTATTTGGAGTAGGAGGAAGAGCGTCTCTTGTCCCCATAGGGAGCTCAACGGCCTCTAAAATCTCCGCTGTGATATCCCGTCACTAATAATAATAATAAAAGGCTCATAATCAACAAAAAAAAGCTAGTAAATTTTGAGGTTGTGGATTTATATAGATTTTTATCGATTATTTGAAGTAAACTTAATTTGGGCGTGCCATGGACGAGTCTATATTCAAGAAGTTGAAGTCTCTAGATGTTATAGTTTCCGAGATTGACGCGTTCATACATAAGGACGGACGGACGGACAGACAGAAAGACGGACATGGCTACATCAACTCGGCTGCTGATTCTAATCAATAATATGTATACTTTATTGGGTCGGAGATGCCTCCCTCTGCCTGTTATATACTTTTGCACAAAACAAAAGGATATAAACCATTTTTAAAAAGTAACAACACAAATACTTACATATGTGTATATTTTTCAAAGCATGTACAAAGCAGGCACAAGGCATAATATTTTACAAATACATATGCAACAAGTCAGATCCATACAGTTCGCGGTATCAGGTCGGTGACAGGGATTTCGCCGGCAGAGAAAGCTAAGAACCCAACACTCGGCAAACCGTTACCAATGCGTTTTACTGGGACGTTTCCCATTGACAAGTCCTAGGACGCTGTCTATTGGCACGACGTTGCATCGCCGGGGAATAGAAAAGGAACCAGCACTGGTTCTTTTGTAATACGCGCGGAAGAAGTTAGGTAACGGTGATGCACCCTACAGAGTCAGGCGAGTGGTAAATTGGCAGGGCGTTGCATCCCCCTGGGTCAGGCGAATGGCCGATAGGCGGCGTTGCACCCCTAGACAGTACTATCGCATTTTCTATCCCCGATTGGTCAGGCAAGTGGTTAAAAACAAAATGATCTTAATAACGCCAGCGGTCACACCTGCCATGGTTGGCAGGCCATGGTAGTTACAAAGCTAATACCAAAAACACAAACCAAACAAGTAAAAATGTTGCAGTTATTGTCATAGTGGAAAATTTCTGATTTTTGAAATTAGTGGGGGAAAAAGTGGACTGCTTACTAAAATTAGTGACTCTACCGCTAAAATTGCGAGAGATATGGATTTTCGCGATTTGCGGGGGTGGGAGTCGGCGTGGCTGGAAGTTTTTTTTACAGATCTTTGATATAGCCTTTCGCGATTCGTAGGACGGGATGGCTGGGGGTTGTTCTAGTGGTCGTAGCTGGAATATTAAGGTCACAATTTTTGGGGAGGTCACCAGATAGTCACAAGTATATATTCAAAGTTTCAAGTCACTAGCTTTAATAGCTCCGAAAAAAGTTGCGTTCATCCGTACATACGGACGAACAGCCTAACGGACGTTGCACAAACCCAATATACTAGTTTCACTTAGTGAACGAGTATAAAGAACAGCCAGAGAATCAACTTTGGAAATCCATAACCCGAAGCGCAAGCTATTCGCCTTGCCATTGGCATTGTTTAAAATTTTAATAAAAAATTATTATCACAATTCTTTATTATTTGTAATGGCTCTTGGACATTTCAGTGGAACTTTTTAATTTCAAAAGTGGCTGATTCCATTTACTCAGCCACGCTTCCCCATGACCACCAACTAATTTTCCTCTTTGTAAATGTGTATGTTCCCTCATACGCGAACACAACTCAAAGATCGAAAACTGTTAAATAATATAAAACTTATTTGATGGTTGTCATTAGATTCAAAGTTGGCGGGCTATTTTTTGTCTATTTGAATGAGTTAACAGTGTTAAAATTTAATTAAAAGCTACGAATAATACTACATTTTATATTAAAACGAGTTGGCAGAACGCGCGATAATTTTGAACGCTACTATTTCCCCTCCCTGTTAACCTAAAAATTGTACACTATTTGCATGGGATTTGAACGTATGTCCATACATTTGTGAACGCAGACGTGGACGCTGCTCTAGTCGAAATAGGCTATTAGTAACAGAAATGTACGCGCGACTTTCGTCGTCTAAAGGCTAGAGAGCTGAACTTGGACTTTTTCGTATATACCATACTCAGATGAAGTTTATCTTAAATGATCGATAACTTGGCCCGTTTTCTTTTAATCACTGTTTATCGGCCTTTTGACCCGGTTGTTGAGCATATCTCATAAACTATAGGAGCTAGAGCCACCAAATTTGGTTTTATATGTTTTCGTATAGGATACGCAGATTATGAATTTTTCGGATTTTGGATACTTTACCCCATTCGCCCCACAAAAAAGAAAAAAAAAAAAATAATAAATCCGCAAATCAAGTATAACAGACTTGCACTTTGATTTGTACACTGATTTTAATGCTCTTGTTACATCCTACATCCTTCATTACGATCCAATTCTTTGTTTAGACGTTATTCAAGAATTAACTCTCCATAGTGGGGGCCAAGCGCAGCGACATGAGCATATCACAGAAACTATAAGAGCCAGAGCCACCAAATTTGGTTTAATAGGCAGGAGGAGTACCTCAATATATAAATGTACTATAGTACAATAAGAATGAATTAGAACAAATTTTATGCATATCGGTTAGAAACACAGATGTTATTAAAGAAAATGTATTTGCTTATTGAGAAACCACGTGGTGGCAAGAGCTAAGTGCAGACGTTTTCTGCATGCGTGTGCACACATACATATGTACATATATTCACATTCATATGTGTGAGCTCTTTTCCGAATTCTAAAGCGATTGTTTATGATCTCGCTGTGTCAACGGAGTTTTTGTACTGTTTATTTAAATTTGTATTTTATTTTTTTTAATTATTTTTTTTAACTTAACACACTTATTGGTCCAAGTGCAAAGTAATGCTGGGACATCGGCGATGTGAAATATTCTGGAGCAACAAAATAGGGAAAATTGGTATTTGACATGCACTCTCTCAAAAAGCTTTCGCAGATCAACTGCAACCAACATTTGAAAGATAAAGTTTCCCATTGTGTAAAAATTTTAAGAGAATTTTCACAAGTGCGGCATATTAAAAATTGTCTGCAAATATTAAAAGCGATTTTATTGATTGTATTTTATTTTACTAAGTGCGGCTGTGGTGTCATGTGTATGAACAGAAGGGTTTAATTAAATGTATGTACCGACAGCTCGCCGCTAGGATCAGGTTATCTCATGGTCGGGCACTCCCGACTAGTGTCATCTTACTTGTTTTTATACCTTGAACCCTTTAAAAATAGATAAAAAGGGTATAATGATTTTATGCAAATGTATGTAACAGACAGAATGAAGCTTGTCCGGCCCCACAAAGTACATATATTCTTGATGAAGACGACGAGCTGAGTCGACTTAGCCATGTCCGGCTGTCCGTCCGTCCGTCTGTCCGTCCATCTGTATGAACGTAGCGATCTCGGAAACTACAAAAGCTAGAGACCTAAACTTTTCGACCTTCGCCTAATCCATACGCAGTACAAATTTATTATTTTTTTTTTTCGATATCTTGCTCCATTTCATTATTATCGATAAAAAATCTATTTTTAGACCTTGAACCCTTTAAAAATAGATAAAAAGGGTATAATGATTTTATGCAAATGTATGTAACAGACAGAAGGAAGCTTGTCCGGCCCCATAAAGTACATATATTCTTGATCAAGACGACGAGCTGAGTCGACTTAGCCATGTCCGTTTGTCCGTCCGTCCGTCTGTCCGTCCGTCTGTATGAACGTAGCGATCTCGGAAACTACAAAAGCTAGAGACCTAAACTTTTCGACCTTCGCCTAATCCATACGCAGCACAAATTGATTTATTTTTTTTTTCGATATCTTGCTCCATTTCATTATTATCGATAAAAAATCTATTTTTAGACTTTTTTGGCATATTATCAAATTTTATTATGTGAATACGCAGGATGCGCAGATTATGAATATTTCGGATTTTGGATACCTCCCTCCATTCGCCCACAATATCAAAAAAACTCAAATCAGACTTGCGCTTTGGTTTGTTCATAGATTTGGATCCTCTTATTAAGCACTTTATAACTATCATTCTCTCAGTTTAGAAGATATTCAAGAATTAATTTTCCATAGTGTGGCCAAGCGCAGCCGATGTGTAAGGTGCGCAGCTTGCTGTGTGCGTTTGTGTGTGTGAGTGTAAATGTGACTTTGTGAATGAGTGTATGAATGCAAAGAGGTTTAAATGAATGTAACGACAGCTCTCCGCTGGGTTCAGGGTATCTCCTAGTCGGGGACACCCATTTCCTAATTTCTTCAGCTTATTTATAGAATTTGAGACCTAGAGACAAAAAAATATTTATATATACTATAGCACTTGAAGCATCTATTGCATTAAAATTCATCAAAATTGGTAAAGAAACACAGAAGGTATTTAAGAAAACGCGTGGTAAAATTTGACAAATTTGACAATCCAATGGGCAGCAAGGGCTGCAATGAGAGTTACGGATTTAAGTTTGGGTTTTTAAGTTCGTGTATACCATACACAGATCAAGGCTATTTTAAAATAGCGATAGGCCGAACGGGTATCGATATTTATCGGTTTTTTTGATCCGGTTTTTTTACCATATCTCAGAAACTATAATATAAATATATATGACATCGGCGACTTGACATATTCCGGAGCAACAAAACAGAAAAAAATTGGAAGTTGGCATGCACACTCTCATAAAGCTTTCGCAGATGAACTTCAACCAACAGAAGTTTCACAACTGCGGCATACTAAAATGTATATGCAAATATAAAAATCAAGCGCGAAGCGCGGGCATTTATTTTTATGCGAGTATATATTATAAATTGGCACACATTCTTTAAGACGTGAGTTCCACTCCGAGCATTTGTAACTTTTTCAGAAATGTCCGGTCATCCAGACAGCGTCCGTCTAACAGCATGACGGACATTGAAGAAACCCAGTGTAGTAGTATCACTTCGTGAACGATTATAAAAACTGACTGGCAGCACTGTTTGTTTTTGCATCGCAGACGTATGAAGGTCTTATTTAATAGTATGTACACTTAACAAGGAACATTTAGTATAAGCGAATATTCCCAAATATGTGCCATACACAAATGGTTGCGAATTTTAAGTCTACAGCATATTAAACATTTAACAAAATCGTTGGAGATATTTTCTTTTAAATTATCAAAATGAGCAATTGAACACTTGTTTTACCTGTAACTTTTTACCTGCGTAAATAATAACAAATATGCCAAGGTACGCCCAAAAAGCTCTTAAAGATACATTTCAAACAATATATATAGAACATACCTGAATCTTTAGACGTCAGCTAACTGCAAGGGGACTAATGTGTAGTTATTACTTGAATAATACGCGCCGTATCTGCACACACTGTTAGAAGTGCGACTATACTCTCCTCGGGAGGGCGGCTGGAAGCAGATCCTTGGTATAGTCATGTCTCTGCCAAGGGTGCTGACTAATGGTAGTCGAGCAAAGAGAAGACAACTCTTCAGAAAATTACCCCAATCAAAGATGGAACAGCATATGCCGAAGGATTCATGACCGAGTGGATGCTTGGCCGTTAGTATGCGGACTCTGGATACAGGTATCCAGGTATCCACCCTCCAGTTTTTTTTTTCGACCTCCCGCGGTAGACGGGCTATGCCGCGGGCGAACTCCCGTTCACTCATGGGATTCAAAATTAACCAAAGTATTACAAACATGTAAGATGGCTCTTGTCGGGAGTCCTCGACTAGGAGTTATCCTGAACCCAGCGGCGAGCAGTTACATACATTTAAACCTCTTTCCATTTATACACACATTCACAAAGTCACACAAACACACACACACACAAACGCACGCAGCAAGCTGCGCACTTTACACATCGGCTGCGCTTGGCCCCACTATTGAAAATTAGTTCTTGAATACCTTAAAAACTAAGAGTATGATCGTTATGATATTTTAATAAGAGCATTCAAATCTATGTACAAACCAAAGCGCAAGTCTGTAGTACTTGATTTGCATTTTTTTGATATGGGGGGCGAGTGGGAGTAGGTATCCAAAATTCTAAATATCTGTTATCTGCGTATTCTTAACGAGCACATATGGTGTTTCTAGCTCTTATAGTTTTTGAGATATGCTCAAAAAAACCGGATTGAAGAATCCGATAAATATCGATAGTAAGAAAACGGGGCGGGTTATCGATAATTTTAAATAGCCTTAATCTGCCTATGGTATACACGAACTAAACTTTAGTCCCTAGCTCTTATTGCAGCACTTGCTGCCAATTGGATTGTCAAATTGGTCAAATTTTACCACACATTTTCTTTAATAACTTCTCTGATTCTTAACCGATTTTGATGAATATTATTACAATAGATTCTTCTAGTGCTATAGTATATATAAATATTCATTCGAAACAAAGTCTACGAAATAAGCTTACAAATTGTGAGGTTGTTGTAGATTTCTATCAATTTTAGGAAAACAGTGTGGGTTATCGATAATTTAACGAGGACGAGTCTTTAGCCGAAAAGTTGAAGTCTCTAGCTCCGATAGTTTCCGAGATCGACGCGTTCATACATACGGACGGACGGACGGACGGACATGGCTAGACTTGGCTAGAGATGCTGATCAAGAAAATATACACTTTATGGGGTCGGAGATGCCTACTTCTGTCTGTTACATACATTTGCACAAAACCATTATACCCTTTTTACCCATTTTCAATGGGTTCAGTCTGAGTCTGATGCAGCATCACCCCAAGATTCAAACTGCACGGTTGAGCCTATTTCCGGCACCGCAGCTGTAGGGCTGCCGGCCTCCACCCTCCCAAGCGGTGATGTCACCAAGGGGAGGATCCGGAAAGCCCACCAACTTCCTTGGATAAAGAGTTGGAGTCTGCCACTTCCTCGTCGAGAAAAAGTTTATCCCGGCAGGGTCCGATAGAGGCATTAGTCTCTGAATCGGACTCTGACGTCACACTCACCGATCTCGACGACGCATCCAGTGAGATCTCTCAGAGATCCGGTCTGACGGATGCAGGCACTCAGGTAGCATGTCTATACTAGACCCTGAGATCGCCTTTATCAAACTGACAAATCGCGAAAAGAAGCTGTTCAAGGCAGCTATCGCCAAAGGGCTCCCCAGAGCAGCTGCTCTAAAAGCAGCAAAGGTGCCCCCCGCTGACGCCATGGTCAAAAGGGGTCGCTCAGACGAAAAGTCTCCGGAGCTCGGTTTGTTAAAGAAACCGAAAAATACTCATTCAGAGGCGACAGGGCCATCGTACAGTTGGATGGCGATCAAGCTCGGTTTCATCGCGACTGAAAGATCGTCTCCTCTGACAGCGAATGGCAACGCTAAAGGCGGCGATCTTATCATCCACCCTGACGTGTGTGGCCAGGTATGAAGACAAAATTCGGAGAACGGATTGGCTCATGCTCGTCTGCTACGACAACAACGCAGCCGATTGGGTGTGGGCGAACTACCTGAAGGCCTGCAGTTCACTCGAAGTTCAGCTGTTGGAGGAAAGCCAGTACCCTCGGGTGCAACTCATACGAAGTTACTTCGCCAACAGCCTGGAGCTACCCAACGAGGCGGCTAACCGGGGCCGCAACAGCAGCGACTGGCAGCAAACAAGGCGCAAAGTACAATGAGGCACAAAGCGTCCAAGCTACCGAAGGGTGGTCGTGGGAACGGCTCCCGACAAGGCAAAATCGATTGCCTTGTTCAACACTCCGCGAAGGAGAAATGAGCACAATCAAGGTGCTTCAGGCGAACCTGCACCACGCTAGAGGAGCGTCGGCCACCTTGTGCAGGATTTTCGCCGAGGAAAGCATCAACCTGGCTTTCCTCCAAGAACCATGGTTGACTGGTGGCCAAGTCCGACGATTAAGTTGCGGCTCATGTAAGTTGTTATATGACCGATTGGGTGGAGCGCCTCGCGCAGCTATCCTTCTGGATAAAAGCGTAAGGCACTTTCCTCTAACAAACTTTATCTCCAGAGACCCATTTTCGTCAACCATTAAGGTGACTACGGCAGAAGGAGCGAAAGAAATTGTAGTGGCGTCTGCATATTTCCCTAGCGACACCGACGACGCACCGCCAATGGAGGTTAAGCGGTTCCTCGACTTCTGCCGAAGAACGAACAATCAGCTAGTTATTGGCTGTGACGCCAACGCCCATTACACTATCTGTGGTAGTAGTGATGTCAACACCAGGGGTGAATGCCTTCTTGAATATCTTTTGTGTAGTCAATTAGATGTATCAAAAAGAGGGTGCACATTTTATAATAGCAATCAGGGAAGAGGTACTAGACCTCACTTTGGTTAGCAGTTCTTTGTCCGATTTCATTAAAAATTGGCGGGTTACCAATGATGCCACTCCTTCACATAACCAGCATATCATATTTGATCTCCCAGGCCAAGCGGAACTCCTTTCCAATTCTTGGAACCCAAAAAAAAGCCTTAGTGGTTTCCAAAGTTGACCAACTTCCTCCCAGCTTTAACTCCACGAGGGAGATAAAATTGGCGTCAAGACAACTTCAAGATATGCTTTAAGTCTGCTACTATGATAGTGCGGCCCTAAGACCCCATCAGGCGAAACGTGAGGTTCCCTGGTGGAGCGAAGGCTTGACAAATCAACAGAACTAGGTCAAACGGCTTTTAACAGGGCCAAGTCAAATAGAGACTAATGGGACACATACAGACGCGCGCTCACTGAGTATACTAAGAACATTAGTACGCCAAAACGCGATACCTGGCGCACATACTGCGAAAATGTGGAGTCACTTCCAGAAGCAGCGAGATTGCAAAAGGTATTGGCCAGAGGGTCATCTAATGGTGTGGGTCTCCTAAAAAAAACAGATGGTTCTTACACACAGGATCGACGAGAAACGCTAGAGCTACTGCATCAGGTGAATTTCCCTGGTTCTGTTATAAGCCCGGAAAATCCCTGTAATGATGGGGATACTGAACCACCAGCTAGACGTGGTTACAGTCTGTCGGGTGTTATCTTCGACGCTGACAAGCTCAGGTGGGCCATTAAATCATTCGCTCCCTTCAAATCCCCGGGAGCCCTTCCCGGCCCTTCTGCAACACAACCGAGAAGATATACTTAGCCCACTAATTGGTCTACTTAGGGCGAGCTTCATTCACACATTCACATTCCGCTATCTTGGAGGGAGGTAAATGTGGTTTTTATTCCCAAGCAAGGGAACCGTCCCTTGGATCAACCTTAGTTGTACAAACCAATTAGCCTTACATCCTTTCTGCTTAAGACCGCAGGACGCCTTTTGGACTTGCATTTCCGGTGCAGATTGCAAGATACCAATCTCCATCCATACACAATTCGCCTACATCAAAGTTCGACAGAAGTCGCTCTTCATCAGATAGTCAGTAAGATTGAAAAGGCATTCGAGGCGAAGGAAATTGCTTTGTGCTCCTTCCTAGACGTCGAAGGGGCCTTCGACAACACTGGCTAACAGCTAATAACCAGGGCGTTAGCATCTACGGGGGTTGACTCGTTCTCTATTACTTGGATAGAGAGAGTGCTTATGCACAGAGACATAAGATCTTGTCTGGACGCCACCACTGACCGCATCCGAGCGAGCAGGGTGTCCACAGGTCGTGGTTCTGTCTCCTCTTCTTTGGTCTCTAGTGATAGATGAACTACTGATGAAACTAGCGGAGCTAGGCATCGATAGGGTAGGGTATGCAGATGACCAATAATAGTCTCCGGAAAGTTCGGCTTAACCATCACCGAATTAAAGTAAACGGCAGTCAACACGGCCCTAAGATGGTGCACAGATGTGGGTCTCAATATCAATCCAGAGAAGGCGATTATCGTTCCCTTCACGAAACGCTACAACATCGATGTCGGATAGCTCTACATCGGTGGGACACCCGTCGAGATCTCCAGTGAGGTCAAATATCTCGGTGATATCTGGATGAGAGACTTAACTGGAATTCGCACTTAGACAAAACGTTGACCAAAGGTACTCATTCCATGTGGGCATGTCGTCGGCTCTTCGGTAAAACGTGCGGTTTAGACTCCAAAGCCATCAGATGGCTGTATAGTATGGTATAGTATATGATGGTTTTGAATGTTGTCACTTACGCTGCCCTCGTCTGGTGGCCAAAGGTACAGCAGGCTACCGCCATATAAAAATGTAGCAAACTTCAGCGGCTCGTATGCCTATCCCTCACTGGTGTCAAGCGTACATGTCCTACTGCAGCACTGGAGACAGTCTTAGGACTGAATCCATTGCATTTGCACATAAAGAATGTAGTTTTTGTGAGTCTTCTGAGAATTAAACTCACAAATGGGTTGCAAGCAGCAGACATAGGTCACGCTAGTCTAGTAAAAACTATTTCTGGCTTAGGGATCTGTGACAGAACGGATCTTAAGACCACGGAACTTTTCTTTGATGTGAAATTTAGGACTCTTACACCAGACCGTAGGTAATGGGATGATGGCAACCCTTGCAATGATCGCATGAGCCTGCAGTGGTTCACAGACGGATCAAAAACTAATCAAGGGGTTGGTGGTTGGATCACAGGACCCACCACCAAAATCTCGATTGCATTGGGTAACTGGCCCAGTGTTTTTCAGTCTGAGATCGACGCCATTGAGTCCTGATCCAGACATATCCTTGACAAGGGGATAAGAGGAGCCACAATAAATATCTTTTCAGATAGCCAATCTGCCATTCAAGCTCTTTCCTCATGGAGGATTACCTCGAGACTGGTTGCGGATTGCTGGAATTGTCTCCAGCACCTCTCCCATCGTAACCGGGTCACACTTTGTTGGGTCCCGGGCAATTCCGGAATTTCCGGCAACGGACGGGCTAGCTATGGCCGGTTCCGCAACCCCCTTCTTGGACCTGAACCCTTTTGTGAGCTAAGCTGCACCTCTGCCGAAGAGTTGTTAGAGGGGAATTTACTAGTCAACGAAACCTGGGTTACGACAAGCTAATGAGCTGGTCAGCCCACATATAGGTAGAAAAACCAATATCTTTCTAGTGCGGAACTACGGCGCTTGATGTCCACACGGGACACCACACAGTCAAGTCTCACCTCCACAAACTATGCCAATCCCCTCACACAGAGTGTAGACTCTGCAGAGAGGATGACGAGACAACAAAGCACATTTTATGTGATTGCCCAGCCATTATTTGGAGTAGGAGGAAGTATCTATGCAGAGAATTTGCTACTCCAGCACAGATCCGAAATTCCTCGACAAGGGATCTGCTCTCCTTCATAAGGAAGGCAAATCGTCTCTTGTCCCCATAGGGAGCCCCTTGGAACAAATACCGCAATTTGGTCGCTGTGCCACCAAAATCTTTGTTGTGAGACTCCCTTACAAATAATAACAATAATACTATCTTATGTTTTTTATATAGTTTTTTTAATTTTTTCGGATTTCAGCTTTTTCCCGCCAATCAAGGGGTTTTATTTTTTCAAATGTCGTTAAACAAAACTTTCCACAAATCCACAAAAAGCTATCTCAATGCTATCATACGCATAAAATATACCGAAAAAATATCTTATTTTCGGAAAAACAAATCTTAACTATTAAGTAAGTTATCGGGCTTGAATAGGTAAAGTACCATTCGAGGCCCATCAGCTCCAAAAATTAAATTAATAAGAGCATTCAAATCTATGTAGAAACCAAAGCGCATGGCTGCATTATTTGATATGAGGTTTTTCCATGTTCTGGGTGAGTGGGGATACGTATTTAAAACCCGAAATATTCTCGTTTTGCGTATGCCTTAGGAAAAAATACAAAACCAAATTTGGTGACTCTGGTTCTTAAAGTTTCTGAGATATGCATATCAGGTAAGATAGCTCTAGTAGGGAGTACCCCACTAGGAGATACCCTGAACCCAGCGGCGAGCTGTCGTTACATATATGTAAACCTCTTCAAGGTAACCCACCCCGTTTTTTTTTATTATCGATATCTATCGGTTTTTAGTGAAACTAGTATTTTGGGTTTGTGCAATGTCCGCCATGCCGCCGTCCGTCTGTCCGTCCGTCCGCCCGTCCGTCTGTATGATCGCAATTTTTTTCGCCGGTATTGAAGCCAAAGACTTGAAATCTTGGGTATGCTCTCGTGTATACCCTCGTCAGATAACGTGTTACGGGTTTCGGGATGCGCCCACTGGCGGCGTGAGAATTCGATTAAATCTATATATATTCCTCACTTTTAAAGCTAGCTAGATCTATTGCATATTTTCGGTAATTATTTTTGTTTGGTTGTCACTGCTTACAGAGGCTGATTGCTACACTATTTCAAATTGTTAGAATTTACATGCGGTTAATTGCTGATGGATTTTTAACTTGTACATGTAACTTGTGTTGAGTTTTGTCGCAACGTGATCAACTAGTGCAGTGGTGCAGTATAAAATGCAGCTAAAATTATTATTTTTAATTATTTGCATTCTCTGTCAAGTATATATATACACACATAAATATACATATATTTAATACTTAATACAAATTGAACTGTTATCCCACATACCATAACATACAAAACAAGTAATATGGCTCTAGTCGGGTGTCCCCGACTAGGAGATACCCTGAACCCAGCGGCGAGCTGTTGTTACATACATTTAAAGCTCTTTGCATTCATACACACATTTACAAAGTTACACATACACATACACACACACAAACAAATTCACGCTGCAAGCTGCGCACTGTACACTACGGCTGCGCTTGGCCCCACTATGGAAAATTAATTCTTGAATAACTTCTAAGCTAAGAGTATGATCGTTATAAAATTTTAATAAGAGCATCCAAATCTGTGTACAAACCAAAGCCCAAATCTGTAGTACTTGATTTGCATTTTTTTGATATGGGGTGGTGAATGGGGGTAGGTATCCAAAATTCGAAAATCTGTTATATTCGTATTCTTAACGAGAACAAATTAAACCAAATTTGGTGTTTCTAGCTCTCATAGTTTTTGAGATATGTTCAAAAAACCGGATTAAAGAAACCGATCAATATCTATAGTAAGAAATCGTGGCGGATTATCGATAATGTTATATAGGCTTAATCTGCCTATGGTATACACGAACTTATAAAACTAAACTTTAATCCCTAGCTCTTATTGCAACACTTGCTGCCAATTGGATTGTCAAATTGATCAAATTTTTACTACACGTTTTCTTTAAAACCTTCTGTGATTCTTAACCGATTTTGATAAATATTAATGCAATAGATTCTTCTATTGCTATAGTAAAAATAAATATTCATTCGAACCAAATTTTTAGTCTCTATGTCTCATAATCTACGAAATAATCTTCAAAAATTAGAGGTTGTTGTACATTTTTATCGATTTAGGAAAACGATGTGGGGTATCGATCATTTGAAATAAACTTGATCTGCGCGTGCCATGGACGAGTCTATAGACGAAAAGTTGAAGTCTCTAGCTCTTATAGTTTCCGAGATCGACGCGTTCATACAAACGGACGGACGGACGGACAGACGGACGGACAGACGGACTTGGCTAGATCGACTCGGCTAGTGATGATCAAGAATATATATACTTTATGTGGTCGGAGATGCCTCCTTCTGCCTGTTACATACATTTACACAAAACCATTTTTACCCATTTTCAATGGATTCAGGGTATACAAATTATTTTAACATAAGAAGTGTTTATCATATGCACCAACCGCAGCGGTTTCTGTATGCACTTTTCGGAGCTAGCCACAGACTTCTGTTATACTCGTTCAGTTTCAATTGGAATTCTATGTGTATTCTTATTGGAGAGGTTAGGTTATTAGATAACTGAACGTGCATTTCCTCAAAAACGAAATGGTTAGTGTCGATGCAGCCAGCATTCATTTTTTTTCTTTTTTTATTTTATTTCACTAAGTGTGGTTGTGGAGTCGTATGTATTAATGGAGACGGGTTTAAATAAATGTATATAATGACAGCTCGCCGCTGAGTTCAGGGTATCTCCTAGTCGGGCATTCCCGACTAGAGCCATCTTACTTGTTCAAATTCTAATTGTGCGTGTGTGCTATTTTCTTAGTTCAAATTCTGTCAGAGACGATTAAGTTGCTGCTGTAGCTCAGTGGTAGAGGTGATGCCTGGCGGTCAACAACACGTTGGTTCGGATCATCGCTGTTTTAATAGGGTTTTTGCTTATTTTGCGTTTTAAAACTTAAAACTTACTTATTGGTCCAAGTTCAATTTAATGCTAGGCGACTTGAAATATTCCGAAGCAACAAAATAGGGAAAAATTGGTATTTGGCATGCACACTCTCAAAAAGCTTTCGCAGATCTGCAGATCGCAAACTGCAACCAACATTTAAAAGATATAGTTTTTTATTTTGTGAAAATTTTGCGAGAAATTTCACAACATACTAAAATTGGTATGCAAATATTAAAGTCGAGCGCGAACCGCAAACACTTATTTTTATGTAAGTATATATTGTAAATTGGTCGAAAAGACGTCAACTCTTTCAGAAATGGACCTGAAATGGATATTTTGTAAGAGAGAATACGATGAGACACGCAAGCGCTGAGTCAAGTGCGCGCTGCTTGCCACAAGCGTCTGTGTATGTGTGATTTTGTGTATGTGTGTATGAATGTAGAGGGGCTTAATTAAATATATGTAACGTGAGGAAGGTCCCATCCTTCCACACAACGCATTGTTTATACTCGTTCACGAAATGTAACTTGTATATTGGGTATGTGCAATGTGCATCATGCTGTCCGTCCGTCTGTCCGTATGATCGCAAATTTTTGCGCCGGTATTGAAGCCAAACACTTGATATTTTGGATATACACTCGTGTATACCCTCGACTGATAATGTGTTACGGGTTTCGGGATGCGCCCACTGGGGGCGTGGCAATTCGATTAAATCTATATATCTCCATCACTTTTAAAGCTAGATGCATAAAATGTGTACCGACATATTGCTGATGACCTCCTCTAAAGATCGCATCCAAACTTTCTAGCTACGCCCACTACCGTGCCCAGAATGTCCAAAACTCGATATGTGCATAACACCAATGATGCCAGTGCAACATTGCTAGCGCCATCTATTGCATATTTTCGGTAATTATTTTTGTTTGGTTGTCACTGCTTACAGAGGCTGATTGCTACACTATTTCAAATTGTTAGAATTTGCATGCGGTTGATTGCTGATTGATTTTGCACTTGTACATATAACTTGAGTTGAGTTTTGTCACCACGTGATCAACTTGTGCAGTGGTGCAGTATAAAATGCAGCATAAATTATTATTTTTAATTATTTACATTCTCTGACAAGTATATATATATACATACACACATAAATGTACATATATTTAATACTTAATACAAATTGAACTATTATCCCACATACCATAACATACAAAACAAGTAAGATGGCGAGCTGTCGTTACATACATTTAAAGCTTTTTGCATTCATACACACATTCACAAAGTCACACATTCACATACACATACACACACACACACACACACAAATTCACGCAGCAAGCTGCGCACTTTACACATCAGCTGCGCTTGGCCCCACTATGGAAAATGAATTCTTGAATAACTTCTAAACTAAGAGTATGATCGTTATGAAATTTAAAAAAGAGCACCCAAATCTAGTACTTGATTTGCGTTTTTTTGATATGGTGGGGCGAAAGGGAGGTATCAAAAATTCGAATATCTATTATTTGCGTATACTTAAGGAGCACAAATTAAACCAAATTTGGTATTTCTATCTCTTATAGTTTTTGAGATATGCTCAAAAAACCAGATTAAAGAAACCGATCAATATCTATAGTAAGAAAACGGGGCGGGTTATTGATAATTTTAAATAGGCTTAATCTGCCTATGCTATACACGAACTTATAAAACTAAACTTTAATCCCTAGCTCTTATTGCAACACTTGCTGCCAATTGGATTGTCAAATTGATCACATTTTACTACACGTTTTCTTTAAAACCTTCTGTGATTCTTAACCGATTTCGATAAATATTAATGCAATAGATTCTTCTAGTGCTATAGTAAAAATAAATATTCATTCGAACCAAATTTTTTGTCTCTAGGTCTCATAATCTACGAAATAAGCTTCAATAATTAGAGGTTGTTGTAAATTTTTATCGATCGGACAGACGGACAGACGAGCCGAGACTAGCCAAGTCCGTCTTGGCTAGATCGACTCGGCTAGTGATGCTGATCAAGAATATATATACCTTATCGGGTCGGAGATGCCTCCTTCAGCCTGTTACATACATCTGCAAAAAAACCTTTATACCCTTTTCAGGGTATATATTTAACATAAGTAGTGTTTATCATATGCACCAACAGCAGCGGATTCTATATGCACTTTTCGGAGCTAGCCACAGACTTCTGTTATACTCGTTTATTTTCAATTGGAATTCTATGTTTATTCTTATTGGATAGGTTAGGTTATTAGATAACGGAACGTGCATTTCGTCAAAAATGAAATGGTTAGTGTCGATGATGACTAACACGCTGTTAAGGTGACAGTTGTGACCGCGCAGAGGCAAATTTTTTTTTTGGTATTTTATACTTTTGTACTATTATTATTATTCATACACATAGTGCTAGGGTACATGTTTTAGTTGTTATTACACTGTGAACGAGTAATCCGCTGTCGGTTACACCCGACTGCAACGTTCTCACTTGTTTTTTATTATTTTACTTAAATGCATGTAACGGCAGCTCGCCGCTGGGTTCAGGGTATCTCCTAGTCGGGCACTCCCGACTAGAGCCATCGTACTTGTTTTAAATTGTGATTTACATGCACACCGTAGCGTCCCAGTAATTCGCGGGGCCCACACTGGGTGCGTCGTGTGGCTCTTACTAGTGTCCTCGCTCCCCCCTTCTTTATGTCTAGTCCCTCCGAGTACCCGGAAGTACCCTACTGGGTCCTCAGCACCCCGTGTGGCTCCTCTGGGTACCCAATATTCCCCATCCTCGTGGTCGTAGTGGCTGGTAAGGGCCCAGCAAGTATTCTGAGCGTCTCTCTATACTCCCGGTGCCCCTGTCTAGTACCTCCGGCGGTCCGAAAATGCTCCTTCTGGCACAATCCTTCCCATTCCCTGGTGTCGTAGTGGTCGGTAGGAACTTCCGACAAGAGTGCCGAGCATCTCTGTGCTCCCGGTGCCCATTCTAGCCTCTGCGATCATCTAGTGACGTTCCATATGGTGCTCGTTCCATATGCGGCTCGTCCGGGTACCCCATTCTCCACTTCCCACGTCACTGCGGCCGGCGGGAGTCCCGGCCGAGCGTCTCGAGCGTTTTCTCTGCTCCCCTGGTAGTCCTCCGGCACCTTTGGCAACCAGGGGGTGCCTCCTAGGGTGGTCCGAGTGTTTCTCGCCACTCCAGGTTGCCCCCTACTGGATCCTCCGCTTCCCTTGACAAGGACCGCGGAAAATACTTGATACCCAGTCAACGCGCTTCAACTAGTGTTAAACCAGTGCAAGTCGAAATCCATCGTCATTGACAAGGACCGAGAAAACCCTCAGTACCCGGTCAACGCGCTTCAACTCGTGGCAATATCCGAAATATGGCCGTTCGGTGGATCGCATTCCGGCACAAGGACGAGCTGCAAGGACTAGCGGATGATTTCGGCTTGGAGCCGACCGGCATGGGCGAAGAGCTGCGCAGCTGGCTATCAGCGTTCGTCTTAAGGAGTGACCACCCCACAGCGATAAAAACCCAGTTGGAGGAACGGGAGTCCACGTATAGAGATGTTCCGACCCCCAAGGATGGACGGTCTCCAGCCACATCTCCCGGACCCGAAAGCCGGGAGAAGAAGGGTGACCCCAAACCGAGCCACCAATTGCAGCTGCGTGTACCTGAGCCACCATCGACATCAAGAGGACCTTTGGAGAACATTGGAATCAACGTGGATCATTTAACGGATATGCCATCAAGAGCCAGGCGGGAGAAGATTTGTTCGATGCTGGCCGACAAGCTACGATGCTGGGGAATTCTGTTTGACGGCCATTCAGACCCTTTGAGTTTCTTGAAGCGATATTTCGATATTTCCAACGATATTTCCAACGACTGAAGGACACCATTCGGGCCCGTTACCAACGCTCTGGTGAGCCGTTTCGTTTATTTTATTTAATCGAATTACGACTGATGATGCAGAGAGAGTACTCCCCCGAGAAAGAGTTGGATCGAATCTACGAAAATCTCTTGCCCGAATACAGCTGTTCAGCCGACGGCACGAATTTAATACACCGACAACGCTGACGCAACTGATCATCAGTTTCGAGATAGCCAGAGAACAGGAGCCTGGACGATGGGCACCTGTGTCACCACCCACAATTCTCGTTCCACAACCCTACTATGGGACCACAAACATGAACCCCGGGTCGGACTAACGCAAGATTCGGCTCTGGTGCCAAGGACTTTGGAAGCTACAAGCCGGATGATCAGCCAGGACTCAGACAGATCAGTGGACGTAAGGAACGTAAGGAACATAAGGAACTGCGGTATTGTTTTGCTGGTATTGTGGCCGCAGGGCGGAGACCACTAACACTAGGAGTCCCAAGAAGGAGGGCGGATTGTGGCCCTGGTTACCATACGTGCTCGTATTACCTTGGCGGACGGGTCAAAATAAGGAGTGACGAAGGCCGTAATGGTACGGGTATATCTGACCCAGCAGAGGACCTATATGCCACTTCTTGTCCTTCCGACAATACTAAATGACATAATACTGGGCATCAATTTCCTGTGTGGGGTACAGGCATTGATTCAACGTGACCGAGCGTTCCTCCAACTGACTCAGCAGTCAAGCTCAAGTCCAACCGTACCACCCTCGGCAAACGTAGTTTCGCCAGTCGTCCCCGACCGAAAGCAGCACTTCATCTCTGCAACGCCGACCTCGATCAACAATACAGTGACACCCGTGAAGACAACGCCCCGGACACAACGACAGCAAAAGTATCAAGGACCAGGACATCAAAGATAACACAACTGCGGACACCGACACCGAAAACAAAACCAGCAAAGACAACGACACCGAAAGCAGCGACATTGAACACAACGACACTGCACAGCAACATATTAGACGTAGATGTATTAACGGCAGTACATTCAAGTGGCCCAACGATGCCAAGCAAGGGCTTGTTAACGTGCGGACCCAGACAAAATGCCACCCAAAACTAGAGTTTTTAGACTAGGTATGGAAGTAGCATTACTAATCATATGGAAAAGATTATTATAGTTGGAACATAAGATCCAAAATGGGTTATGGTATAGTTACTATTACAGGTTTGAAGAGAAAGCGGTAAAAAGTTTCTAGCTATTCTGTTCGGAACTGCAAAACTAATCTGGCTGATCAATTCGGAGTACTCATCATCTCCAAACCTCCCGAATCATCCAAAGCCAGCTGACCCCGTAGAGACTGTGCAGGCCCATAACTATTCAAAGCCAGCCGACCTCGTGGAAACCGTACAGGTCAATAACCATCCTGAGCCGGCCAACCACGTAGAGACCGTGCAGGCCAGCAACGATTCAAAGCCAGTCGACCTCTTAGAGACCAAGCAGGCCAGCAATTCACCATCTCCTTCGGACTCGGACACCGAATTCAAAGATCCACGGCGAGGATACTCACGGTTCATACTGTATCCGCTACCATACCGAGGACCAACGCAATAAGCTTGGCCACCGTCGCAACCTACGCTACCGAAAATCCGTCTACACCACCAGCAACGGAACCACCCCTTGTGCCCTGGGTGGCAGAATTCTTGGAACGCGAATTGGCACAATTCGAAGGATTAACCGGCGTCTCCCAAATCGCGGAACATACGATCATAATAGAGGACAACAAACCAATTAAGCAGCGCTACTATCCGAAGAATCCAGCAATGCGAAAGATAATAAATGACCAGGTCTACGAACTAATACTGGACGACCGGATAGAGCCATTGAAGAGCCCGCACAGTGCACCAATCGTGCTGGTCGGTAAAAACAAGGGGGAGGTACGCATCTGCGTCGACTACCGTCAGCTGAACGCCCGCTCGGTACCTGATGCATACCCTTGCCACATCCTAGAACAACTAAGCAACGCTCGATTTATATCCACCCTGGATCTCATGGCAAAAAGGAGTCGTGAATACATAGCGTTTACGGTCCCGGGCAGGGGCCTATTCCATTGGAAGGTCATGCCGTTTGGTTTACATTCCGCGCCGGCTACATTTGTGCGAGTTTTAGACAACGTCATCGGACCCGAGATGACATATTCGTCAACGGTGCTTCTTTGGAAGACCATGTGGAGAACTTACCCGAAGTGTTTCGACGATTCCAGGAACCTCAGGCGACAGAAATGTAGCTTATTTCGTAGGAATCTGGTATATTAGGGCCACGTCATCAGCGAAGCCGGCATCCATACAGCCCCAGATAAGATTGCAGCGGTGCGGGAGTTTACACTCTCGACCACACAAAAGGAACTAAGGCGATGCTTGGGTCTCGAATCCTGGTATCGGATGTTCGTGCCAAACTTTGCCGAAATCGTCCAGTCAATGACAAACCTTCTCAGAAAAGGAAGGAAATGGATTTGGAGCGAGGAAGAGCAGACCGCATTTGAGAACCTCAAAGACAGGTTGACCCAGGCACCGGTCATAGCGTGCCCCGACTGCACAGAAAATTTACGGTACAAGCCGACGTCAGCGATTTCGGACTAGGCGCAGTGCTGACGCAACGTATCAAAGGAGAGGATAGGGTAATAGCCTATCCCAGCCGGCGCCTGTTAATAGCCGAGGAGAACTACTCAGCTACGGAAAAAGAATGTCTGCCTATTGTATGGTCGATCCGGAAACACCGGTGCTACCTGGAGGGCTACCACTTCGAAGTCATCACGGACTACCAGGCTCTAAAATGGCTAACCTCCATAGACAACCTAACAGGACGCTTCGCTCGATGGGCAATGGAGCTCCAGCAGTACCGCTTCGACATACTCTACCGACGGGGCAACCCATGGAATTTTTACTACGCGTCCAGGAAGATCTCTCTAAGTGTCCATGGCTGCAGAGGTTACACAAGCGCATACAGGAACACTCCGAGAAGTGTGGGGAATTCTACGTGGAAAACGGTCAAATCTACCGAAACCTGGGGCGTCGACCCGATGAAAAAGAATACGTACCCTGGAAACTCTGTGTCGGTAGCGAACAACGGAATCGAGATTTGGAGGAATGCCACGATCACCCCACCGCTGGACATTTAGGAATCAGAAAATCAACGACACGAGAGACGCAACGATACTACTGGCCAGTCCTATTCCGCGACGTCGCACGACACGTACAAAAATGCGAGAAGTGCCAGAAGTTTAAGGTGAGCCAAGCCAAACCGACCGGACGCATGTTTACGCGACAAGCAATGGGCCCATTTCATAACCTCTGTGCCGACTTCGTGGGTCCTTTGCCTCGCTCTAGGCATGGTAACACAACCCTCCTCGATTTCTTCGACTCATTTTCTAAATGGGTAGAGCTGATCCCTTTACGGAAAGCTACCACCGCCCACCTGGAGAAAGGCTTCCGCGAACGCATTCTGAGTCGATTTGGTCCACCCAGGAAATTTGTGTGTACCAACGGCACGTAGTTCACAAGTCGTTCGTTCAAGGCTTTTAGCAAAACGGCGGAAATGGAGTTGGAACACACCGCCCCGTATACCCCTCAATAGAACCTGACGGAAAGGGCCAATAGGACGATCAAAGCCATGGTGGCACAGTATATTACTCCCGACACCACAGGATTTAGCCCGGCATTCCTAGAACAAGGACAGCAGCCTAGGCTACCGGCGCGCAGTATGAGGAAGTTACCCCAGGACATAAGCAATCGAGGGACCCGAGACAAAGGCCTCAAGAATGAAAGACATCTTCCAAGTTGTCCGAGGAAACATTCAACGCGCTTCACATGAGCAGAGGAGGAATTACAATCTCCGAAGAATGCCGAACCACCCTCGGATCATTGGTCCTCTTGCGCCAACACCACTTATCTAAGGCAGCGGACGGCATTGCGGCAAAGCTGACCCCTAAGTACGAGGGGCCATATAAAGTGGTGAAATTCATCTCCTCCAACATCGTCAGACTTCAAAGTGCGAAACACTGGTGCTACCTGGAGGGCTACCACTTCGAAGTCATCACGGACTACCAGGCTCTAAAATGGCTAGACCTCCTCTTTGCAAGTTAAGCGGAATTTCTGCATTTTTTTGGGAAATATAGTCTTTGCTTTTGTAACAGCCACCTACGGCCAAATAAAATTTAGTCAGAAAAGAATAAATGAATTTTTAAGGAAAGCGCAATTTATATTTATAACCAGAACCCATTGAAAATGAGTAAAAAGGGTATAATGGTTTTGTGCAAATGTATGTAACAGGCAGAAGGACGCATCTCCGACCACACAAAGTATTTATATTCCTGATCAGGACGACGAGCTGAGTCGATTTAGCTATGTCCGTCTGTCTGTCCGTCTATATGAACGCGTCGATCTCGGAAACTATAGGAGATATCAACTTCAACTTTTCGGCTATAGACTCGTCCATGGCACGCGCAGATCAAGTTTATTTCAAATGATCAATAACCCACACCGTTTTCATAAAATCGATGAAAATCTACAACATCTAATAGAATCTATTGCATTAAGATTTATCAAAATCGGTTAAGAAACACAGATGTTATTAAAAAAAACGTCTGGTAAATTTTGATAAATTTGACAATACAATGTGCTCGTTTTCTTATTATCGATATTTATCGGTTTTTTTGATCCGGTCTTTTGAGCGTATTTTAGAAACTAGTAGAGCCAGCGCGACCAAATTTGGTTTTAATGTGTTCTCGTAATGGTTACGCAGATTATGAACATTTCGGATTGTGGATATCTCCCCTATCTTCCCGCATTAACAGAAAAAACATTATATTATATTATAATATATATTATATATTATAACCAATTTTATCACAATCGGTTAAGAAACACAGAAGTAATTAAAGAAAATGTAGTTGTATATTGACCACGTGGTGTCAAGCGCCAAGCGCAGACGTTTTTCATGAGTGTACTCATATACATATGTATGTGCACATTCATATGCATGAGCTCTTTTTCGAATTCTAATGCATGTGCATGTGCATGTGTGCTATATTCTTAACTCAGATTTGGATAGAGACAACAAGAGTGCTGCTATAGCTCGGTGGTAGAGATTTTACATGGCGAGCTATCAGATCGAGTTCGAACCTCTCTTGTGTCAACTGAGTTTTTGTACTGGTTTTAAATTTGTATTTTTTATTTATTTTTTAAACTTAACACACTTACTGGTCCAAGTGCAACTTAAAGTCGGACATCGACGGTTGAAATATTCTGAAGCAACAAAATGGAAAAAAATTTATATTTGGCATGCACACTTTCGAAAAGCTTTCGCAGATCAACTGCAACCAACATTTGAAAGACATAATTGCCTATTCTATGAAAATTTTGCGAGAAATTACGGCATACGCAAATTTGTCTGCAAATATTAAAAGCGTGCGCGAAACGTAAGCTTTAATTTGTATTATTTATTTTTCTTGTATTTTACTAAGTGCGGGGTTTAATTAAATGAATGTAACGACAGCTCGGCACTGGGTTCAGGGTATCTCCTAGTCGGGCACTTCCGACTAGAGCCATCTTACTTGTTTAAAATTGTGATTTACATGCACACCGCTGCGTCCCAGTAATTCGCGGGGCCCACACTGGTGGCACCCCGTGTGGCTCTTAATAGTGCCCCCCCTCCCCCCTCCGAGAACCCGGAAGTACCCTACTGGGTGCACCGAGCGTCCTCGGCACCCCGTGTGGCTCCTCTGGGTACCCTATCTTCCGCATCCTCGTAGACGTAATCGCTGGTAAGGGCCCGGCGAGTATTCTGAGCGTCTCTCTATACTCCCGGTGCCCCTGTCTAGTACCTCCGGAGATCCGAAAATGTCCCACTAGGTCCTCGGCACCTCGTGGTGCTGGACTTCTGGTCCATCGTTCCCCCTCCCTGGTGTCGTAGTGGCCGGTAGGGAGTTCCGACAAGAGTGCCGAGCGACTCTGGGCTCCCGGTGCCCATTCTAGCCTCTGCGATCGCCTGGAGGCGTTCCAAATGGTGCTCCGAGCGTACTCGACACCCCTTGCGGCTCGTCCGGGTACTCCCTTCTCCTCTTCCCACGTCACTGCGGCCGGCGTGAGTCCCGGCGAGCGTCTCAAGCGTTTTCTCTGAGCCCCTGGTAGTCCTCCGACCCCTTTGGCAACCTGGGGGTGCCTCCTTGGGTGGTCCGAGTGTTTCTCGCCACCCCGTGTTGCTCCCTACTGGTACCTCCGCTTCGACCTCATATATTAGGTGGCTCAAGCTTTACAATTGTGGGAAGCATATACGTGTTACCGATTTGTGCTTTCTATTTGCGGGAGCTTTCCAGTAATACATATTCTAATTATGGTGATTCTAGCTCTAAAACTGTTGGAGATATAGGCAATTCCGATAAGTTCGGTGCTGGGTGGCGTTTGTGTGGGCGTGGTCGGGATACTAAATATAGTGACTCTAGCTCAAAAACTGTGGGAGATTTAAGCATTTCGGTTTTTTTTCTTTTGGACGAGGGCGCTGGGGGCGTTTTAGTTGGCGTGGATATCAAGGTCGCAATTTTTGGGGGAGGTCAATAGCGCCAAAAAAATCCATTCATCTGGACAGACGGACGGACAACTTAGCGAACATTGCACAAACCCAGTATACTTGTGCCACTTCGGGAACGATTATAAAAACTGACTGGCAGCACTGTTTATTTTTGCATCATACACGTATGAAGGTCTTATTTAATAGTATGTACACTTAACAAGGAATATCTTGCAAAAACGAATCTTCCCAAATATGTGCCATATACCAAATGTTGGGAATTTTAAGCCTACAGCATATTAAACATATAACAAAATCGTTGGAGATGTTTTCTTTTAAATTATCAATGCGTATTCGAATCACAATATATATGCCTGAACTAATTTCTGAAAGCCCCTAACGGCCCCATCAGCTCCAAATTATTTCCGAATTACTTACAGCTTCATATCTCATGAACAAATAAGCTATAACATGTTGTAGTATGTTTTTCTTCTAGTTCAAGCAAAACCATTCGGTCGTTATATATCTCAATCTGATTGACTAGTACAGCAAAACTTCAAAAGTTCGCGTATATATTGCTAGTCTATTTCGCACACTTCGCTGTACTTTGCCATTAGCGCATACTACCATCCGCAGAGATGAAATTTTTAATAATTTAAAAAAGCATTCAAGTCTTAGAAACCAAAGCGCATAGCTGCAGTACTTGAATTGGGGTTTTTCCATGTTCAGGACGAGTGGGGGAGATATTTAAATCCCGAAATATTCTGGTTTTGCGTATGCCTTAGGAAAACATACAAAAGCAAATTGGTGGCTCTGGGTCTTAAAGATTCTGAGATATGCAAAAAAAAGTGTAAAAAAACGATAATTATCGATAGTAAGAGAATGACAATGTGAAATAAACTTAATACGCGTATTAATACACGATGTTAAACATTTTATTACTCCAGAGTATTTGAAATCGCCGAAGTCCCCACATTTAATGGAAATTGGTCCTCTAAGTGTGTTAAGTTAAAATAAAAAAAAAATAAACAGCACGAAAGCCACGTTGACGCGACGATCCGAACCCGCAACTGATTGCTCGCCAAGCATCACATCTACCACCGAGCTACAGCAGCAACTAGCCGGTCTCCGTCAAAATCTGACCTAAGAAAAAAGCACACTTCACAAACAATCACATTAGAATTTGAAAAAGAGCTCACACATATGAATGTGGATATATGTATGTATGTTGCATCTTACCATTTTTAACCATTTTCAATGGGTTCAGTGTATAAAAACCAAACTTTAACTCCTAGCTCTTATAGTCTCTGAGATAGACGCGTTCATACAGACAGATGGCTAGCGATGCTGTTTAAGAATATATGTATCTGCTTAATGGGATCAGAGATGCCTCATTTGCCTATTACATACATTTGAGCAAAACCATTGTACCTTTTTTTACCCATTTTCAATGGGTTCAGGCAGAGACTATGTAAGTTCTAAGATGAGTAAGCCGAACAACGAAATGCTACAAGGCAATGCTACAAGGCAGAACCAACTCGAAATTGGTACCCTTGCGCTCTCACAACCAGAAGAGCGTAAAATGCTAAACATTACTGCGCTCGGCTCGAAAAATGTGTTGCTGGCTTTGGCTGGCGAATAAATAGTTTTGTTAGATTTCACAACAAGAAGAGCGTAAAATGCTGAATATGGTCTGCGCTCGATAATATAGGAAAAATCTTAATTATTTAAACGGATTTTAATATTTAACAAGTAAGATGGCTCTAGTCGGGTGTCCCCGACTAGGAGATACCCTGAACCCAGCGGCAAGCTCTCGTCATATACATTTAAAGCTCTTTGCATTCATACACACATTCACAAAGTCACACATACACACAAACGCACGCAGCAAGCTGCGCATTTTACACATCGGCTGCGCTTGCCACCACTGTGGAAAATGCATTATTGGATAACTTCTAAACCAACAGTATGATAGATTTTCAGTGCTTAATTCTGTAGTATTTGAGTCTGTAGTATTATCCTTTACATATTCAACTTAAATTGATGGCTCTAGCTCTTATAGTCTCCGAGATATGCCAAGAAATCCAAGTCTCGAAATTGATTTTTATCGATAATAACGAAACGAAGCAAGATATCGAAAAAAAATTATATACTTGTACCGCGTATGGTTTAGGAGAATCTATAGGCGATTAGTTTAGGTTTCTAGCTTTTGTAGTATCCGAGATCGCTGCGTTCATACAGACGGACATGGCTAAATCGACTCGGCTCGACGTCCTGGTTAAGAATATATATACTTTATGGGGTAGGAGATGCTTCCTTCTGCTTTTTAATTACATTTGCACAAAACCATTATTCCCTTTTTACCCATTTTCAATGGGTTCAGGGTATAAAAATACATATTAAAATATTACAATAGTTTTAACAGATGCAGATTTTCTACCGACCCAACCGCATTAAGAAATATATGTAAATATAAATGTAACAAGATTAATTTTCGGCAGCCAAAGTCAATGCTGTCCATAATAACACATAGATACATATTGTGGTGTACTTATACATGCATAACTCACACACATGGGCGTAGAAAGGATTTGGGCTAAGCGGGGCCAAGATGTCGGTAAAATTTTTTTGAACACATGTACATAAATTGAAAATGTAAATGAAAAACAATTACAAACGTTGCAATAGGGCGTAACCACTGCGCAATACTCTTTCACGGTCTTATTTATTTTTGTGCATTCAAAACATTTTTTGTGCGATCTTTAGAGGAGGTCTTTAGTAATTTGTTAGAAAAAATATGTAACTAGCTTTAAAATCGAGCGAATTATATGCCACGCCCCAGTGGGCATAACCAAAATCCAAAACATTTTTTGTGCGATCCTGAGAGGTCATTAGTAATATGCCGGAAATATATCTGCCTGAGATGTATGTCTCTAGCTTTACAACTGAGGGAGAAATATCGATTTTATCGAAATTCCACGCCCCAACGGGTGTGGGCGGAAAATTTTTTTAAGGATCTTTAAAGGTGGTAACCAGTAATATACCTTTCAAATTTGAGGGCTCTAGCTCTATAACTGCGGAAATATTGATTTTCGCGATTTGCGGGGGCGGGAGTGGGCGTGGCTGAAAGTTTATACACCGATCTTTAAGGGGGGTGACCAGTAATCTGCCATCCAATTTTGGGGCCTCTAGCTCTTAAATTATGGGACGTATAAGCTTTCGTGATTCGTTGGGGCGGGGTGGCTGGTGGGCATGGCCGAAATATTAGGGTTTAAATTTTTGGGGGTCTACGTTGTGGCTCTAGCTTTACAATTGTGTGAAGCATACCATTTGCAGTAAAATAAATTTAAAAAGTAGTGACTCTAGTTCAAAAACTGTGGGAAACATAGACATGGGGGTGTTTAAGAGGGCGTGACTAGGAATTCAAGGCAATTTTCGGGGGAGGTCACCAGCAATCTACATACCCAGGTTTAAAAATTGTGGGAAATATACACATTTAATCGATTTGCGTTATCGACATGTTATCAATTTGCCTCCTGATGTAACCTTGTCTGAAGCAGATAACTACAAGTATATATCCAAAGTTTCAAGTCTCTAGCTTCAATAGCGCCGAAAAAAATTGCGTTCATCGTTCGCTCTCTAACAATATATCCACTACTAGAAAAAGTTGTACTGGCTCGGAGTCGAACTCACGTCATGAAGACTATAGAGTATTTCAAATCGTCTGGGTTGAGTTATTTAAACCTATAAGTATGTTAATATAATAAAAAAAAAACAAAAAAAACTCATTAACACATTAACCATTGTACTCCTTTTAACCATTTTCAATGGGTTCAGGGTGTGACGTAAAGCCTAATTCTTGTTAACAGTGTAATAATAGCTAAAATATCTACCATAGCACTATGTGTATTAATAATAATATAAGAGTATAAACAGGTAAGATGGCTCCATTTGGGAGTGCACGACTCGGAGATACCCTGAACCCAGCGCCGAGCTGTCGTTACATGCATTTAATTAGGTAGCCCCTGTATGAATACACGACAGCACAGCCGCACTTAGTAAAATAAAATAAAAATCAAAAACTAATTAATGCTCACGCTTCGCGCTCGCTTTTTATATTTGCAGGCAAATTTTAGTAAGCCACAGTTGCGAAATTTCTTGAAAATTTTTTACAAAAGAGGAAACTATATTTTTCAAATGTTGGTTGCACTTAATCTGCGAAAGCTTTTTGAGTGCATGCCAATTTTTCCCATTGCGCTTGCCACCCCGTGGTTTGCCAATATACAAATACATTTTCTTCAATAACTTCTGTGTTCCTTAATAGATTTGCATGAAATTGGTTTTAATGCAGCCCATTAAACCAAATATAATTTAAAGATTGGCTCTTATAGTTTCTGAGATATGCTCAAGCAGCTGCGCTTAATCCTCACTATGGAAAGTTACTTCTTGAATAACTTCTAAACTAAGAATATGATCGTTATGAAATTTTCAGACGGTAACAAGAGCATTGAAATCAGTGTACAAACCAAAGTGCAAGTCTGTTGTACTTGATTTGGGTTCTTTTTTTTTTTTTTTTGGTATGGGGGAGATTTTTAAAATCAGAAATACTCATAATCTGCGTATCCTTTACGAGAACAAATTAAAACAAATTTGGCGGCTCATAAAGATTTTGAGATATGCTTAAAAAACTGGGTCAAACTGGCGATAAACACTGATAATTAGAAAACGGGGCAGTTATCAATCATTTGAAATAAACTTGATATGCGTATGGTATACAAAAACTTAAAAAGTCCAAGTTCAGCTCTGTAGCCTTTGTAGTCACTAAAATCGACACGTTCATACAGACAGACGGACAGACAAGCAGACGGACAGACGGAAATTTGCCTTTGGTCACAATTTTCACCTAAACTGCGACATCATTGACACCAACCATTTCGTTTTTGACGAGGTTACTAAGTTGACAGTTGTGACCGCGCAGTGGCAAAATTTTTTTTTTTGTATTTTATACTTTTGTACTATAATTATTATTAATACACATAGTGCTAGGGTACATGTTTTAGTTGTTATTACACTGTGAACGAGTAATCCGCTGTCGGTTACACCCGACTGCAACGTTCTCACTTGTTTTTTATTATTTTACTTAAATGCATGTAACGGCAGCTCGCCGCTGGGTTCAGGGTATCTCCTAGTCGGGCACTCCCGACTAGAGCCATCGTACTTTTTTTAAATTGTGATTTACATGCACACCGTAGCGTCCCAGTAATTCGCGGTGCCCACACTGGGTGCGTCGTGTGGCTCTTACTAGTGTCCTCGCTCCCCCCTTCTTTATGTCTAGTCCCTCCGAGTACCCGGAAGTACCCTACTGGGTCCTCAGCACCCCGTGTGGCTCCTCTGGGTACCCAATATTCCCCATCCTCGTGGTCGTAGTGGCTGGTAAGGGCCCAGCAAGTATTCTGAGCGTCTCTCTATACTCCCGGTGCCCCTGTCTAGTACCTCCGGCGGTCCGAAAATGCTCCTTCTGGCACAATCCTTCCCATTCCCTGGTGTCGTAGTGGTCGGTAGGAACTTCCGACAAGAGTGCCGAGCATCTCTGTGCTCCCGGTGCCCATTCTAGCCTCTGCGATCATCTGGTGACGTTCCATATGGTGCTCGTTCCATATGCGGCTCGTCCGGGTACCCCATTCTCCACTTCCCACGTCACTGCGGCCGGCGGGAGTCCCGGCCGAGCGTCTCGAGCGTTTTCTCTGCTCCCCTGGTAGTCCTCCGGCACCTTTGGCAACCAGGGGGTGCCTCCTAGGGTGGTCCGAGTGTTTCTCGCCACTCCAGGTTGCCCCCTACTGGATCCTCCGCTTCCCTTGACAAGGACCGCGGAAAATACTTGATACCCAGTCAACGCGCTTCAACTAGTGTTAAACCAGTGCAAGTCGAAATCCATCGTCCTTGACAAGGACCGAGAAAACCCTCAGTACCCGGTCAACGCGCTTCAACTCGTGGCAATATCCGAAATATGGCCGTTCGGTGGATCGCATTCCGGCACAAGGACGAGCTGCAAGGACTAGCGGATGATTTCGGCTTGGAGCCGACCGGCATTGGCGAAGAGCTGCGCAGCTGGCTATCAGCGTTCGTCTTAAGGAGTGACCACCCCACATAAAAACCCGGTTGGAGGAACGGGAGTCCACGTATAGAGATGTTCCGACCCCCAAGGATGGACGGTCTCCAGCCACATCTCCCGGACCCGAAAGCCGGGAGAAGAAGGGCGACCCCAAACCGAGCCACCAATTGCAGCTGCGTGTACCTGAGCCACCATCGACATCAAGAGGACCTTTGGGGAACACCGGAATCAACGTGGATTATTTAACGGATATGCCATCAAGCGCCAGGCGGGAGAAGATTTGTTCGATGCTGGCCGACAAGCTACGAAGCTGGGGAATTCTGTTTGACGGCCATTCAGACCCTTTGAGTTTCTTGAAGCGAGTGGCTTTTTACCGGGTGAGTGAGAGGGAGTTTCTCGACTTCTTTTTGCCGCCTTGATATTTCCAACGACTGAAGGACACCATTCGGGCTCGTTACCAACGCTCTGGTGAGCCGTTTCGTTTATTTTATTTAATCGAATTACGACTGATGATGCAGAGAGAGTACTCCCCCGAGAAAGAGTTGGATCGAATCTACGAAAATCTCTTGCCCGAATACAGCTGTTCAGCCGACGGCACGAATTTAATACACCGACAACGCTGACGCAACTGATCATCAGAGAGATAGCCAGAGAACAGGAGCCTGGACGATGGGCACCTGTGTCACCACCCACAATTCTCGTTCCACAACCCTACTATGGGACCACAAACATGAACCCCGGGTCGGACTAACGCAAGATTCGGCTCTGGTGCCAAGGACTTTGGAAGCTACAAGCCGGATGATCAGCCAGGACTCAGACAGATCAGTGGACGTAAGGAACGTAAGGAACATAAGGAACTGCGGTATTGTTTTGCTGGTATTGTGGCCGCAGGGCGGAGACCACTAACACTAGGAGTCCCAAGAAGGAGGGCGGATTGTGGCCCTGGTTACCATACGTGCTCGTATTACCTTGGCGGACGGGTCAAAATAAGGAGTGACGAAGGCCGTAATGGTACGGGTATATCTGACCCAGCAGAGGACCTATATGCCACTTCTTGTCCTTCCGACAATACTGAATGACATAATACTGGGCATCAATTTCCTGTGTGGGGTACAGGCATTGATTCAACGTGACCGAGCGTTCCTCCAACTGACTCAGCAGTCAAGCTCAAGTCCAACCGTACCACCCTCGGCAAACGTAGTTTCGCCAGTCGTCCCCGACCGAAAGCAGCACTTCATCTCTGCAACGCCGACCTCGATCAACAATACAGTGACACCCGTGAAGACAACGCCCCGGACACAACGACAGCAAAAGTATCAAGGACCAGGACATCAAAGATAACACAACTGCGGACACCGACACCGAAAACAAAACCAGCAAAGACCACGACACAGAAAGCAGCGACATTGAACACAACGACACTGCACAGCAACATATTAGACGTAGATGTATTAACGGCAGTACATTCAAGTGGCCCAACGATGCCAAACAAGGGCTTGTTAAAGTGCGGACCCAGACAAAATGCCACCCAAAACTAGAGTTTTTAGACTAGGTATGGAAGTAGCATTACTTATTATATGGAAAAGATTATTATAGTTGGAACATAAAATCCGAAATGGGTTATGGTTAGCATATTTACTATTACAGGTTTGAAGAGAAAGCGGTAAAAAGTTCCTAGCTATACTGTTCGGAACTGCAAAACTAATCTGGCTGATCAATTCGAAGTACTCATCATCTCCAAACCCCCCGAATCATCCAAAGCCAGCCGACCCCGTAGAGACTGTGCAGGCCCATAACTATTCAAAGCCAGCCGACCTTGTGGAAACCGTACAGGTCAATAACCATCCTGAGCCGGCCAACCACGTAGAGACCGTGCAGGCCAGCAACGATTCAAAGCCAGTCGACCTCTTAGAGACCAAGCAGACCAGCAATTCACCATCTCCATCGGACTCGGACACCGAATTCAAAGATCCACGGCGAGGATACTCACGGTTCATACTGTATCCGCTACCATACCGAGGACCAACACAATAAGCTTGGCCACCGTGGCAACCTACGCTACCGAAAATCCGTCTACACCACCAGCAACGGAACCACCCCTTGTGCCCTGGGTGGCAGAGTTTTTGGAACGCGAATTGGCACAATTCGAAGGATTAACCGGCGTCTCCCAAATCGCGGAACATACGATCATAATAAAGGACAACAAACCAATTAAGCAGCGCTACTATCCGAAGAATCCAGCAATGCAAAAGATAATAAATGACCAGGTCGACGAACTAATACTGGACGACCGGATAGAGCCATTGAAGAGCCCGCACAGTGCACCAATCGTGCTGGTCGGTAAAAACAAGGGGGAGGTACGCATCTGCGTCGACTACCGTCAGCTGAACGCCCGCTCGGTACCTGATGCATACCCTTGCCACATCCTAGAACAACTAAGCAACGCTCGATTTATATCCACCCTGGATCTCATGGCAAAAAGGAGTCGTGAATACATAGCGTTTACGGTCCCGGGCAGGGGCCTATTCCATTATTCCATCGCTACATTTGTGCGAGTTTTAGACAGCGTCATCGGACCCGAGATGACATATTCGTCAACGGTGCTTCTTTGGAAGACCATGTGGAGAACTTACCCGAAGTGTTTCGACGATTCCAGGAACCTCAGGCGACAGAAATGTAGCTTATTTCGTAGGAATCTGGTATATTTGGGCCACGTCATCAGCGAAGCCGGCATCCATACAGCCCCAGATAAGATTGCAGCGGTGCGGGAGTTTACACTCTCGACCACACAAAAGGAACTAAGGCGATGCTTGGGTCTCGAATCCTGGTATCGGATGTTCGTGCCAAACTTTGCCGAAATCGTCCAGTCAATGACAAACCTTCTCAGAAAAGGAAGGAAATGGATTTGGAGCGAGGAAGAGCAGACCGCATTTGAGAACCTCAAAGACAGGTTGACCCAGGCACCGGTCCTAGCGTGCCCCGACTGCACAGAAAATTTACGGTACAAGCCGACGTCAGCGATTTCGTACTAGGCGCAGTGCTGACGCAACGTATCAAAGGAGAGGATAGGGTAATAGCCTATCCCAGCCGGCGCCTGTTAATAGCCGAGGAGAACTACTCAGCTACGGAAAAAGAATGTCTGCCTATTGTATGGTCGATCCGGAAACACCGGTGCTACCTGGAGGGCTACCACTTCGAAGTCATCACGGACTACCAGGCTCTAAAATGGCTAACCTCCATAGACAATCTAACAGGACGCATCGCTCGATGGGCAATGGAGCTCCAGCAGTACCGCTTCGACATACTCTACCGACGGGGCAACCCATGGAATTTTTACTACGCGCCCAGGAAGAACTCTCTAAGTGTCCATGGCTGCAGAGGTTACACAAGCGCATACAGGAACACTCCGAGAAGTGTGGGGAATTCTACGTGGAAAACGGTCAAATCTACCGAAACCTGGGGCGTCGACCCGATGAAAAAGAATACGTACCCTGGAAACTCTGTGTCGGTAGCGAACAACGGAATCGAGTTTTGGAGGAATGCCACGATCACCCCACCGCTGGACATTTAGGAATCAGAAAATCAACGACACGAGAGACGCAACGATACTACTGGCCAGTCCTATTCCGCGACGTCGCACGACACGTACAAAAATGCGAGAAGTGCCAGAAGTTTAAGGTGAGCCAAGCCAAACCGACCGGACGCATGTTTACGCGACAAGCAATGGGCCCATTTCATAACCTCTGTGCCGACTTCGTGGGTGCTTTGTCTCGCTCTAGGCATGGTAACACAACCCTCCTCGTTTTCTTCGACTCATTTTCTAAATGGGTAGAGCTGATCACCCCACCGCTGGACATTTAGGAATCAGAAAGACTACGACACGAGAGACGCAACGATACTACTGGCCAGTCCTATTCCGCGACGTCGCACGACACGTACAAAAATGCGAGAAGTGCCAGAAGTTTAAGGTGAGCCAAGCCAAACCGACCGGACGCATGTTTACGCGACAAGCAATGGGCCCATTTCATAACCTCTGTGCCGACTTCGTGGGTCCTTTGTCTCGCTCTAGGCATGGTAACACAACCCTCCTCGTTTTCTTCGACTCATTTTCTAAATGGGTAGAGCTGATCCCTACGGAAAGCCACCACCGCCCACCTGGAGAAAGGCTTCCGCGAACGCATTCTGAGTCGATTTGGTCCACCCAGGAAATTTGTGTGTACCAACGGCACGTAGTTCACAAGTCGTTCGTTCAAGGCTTTTAGCAAAACGGCCATGGTGGCACAGTACTCCCGACACCACAGGATTTAGCCCGGCATTCCTAGTACAAGGACGGCAGCCTAGGCTACCGGCGCGCAGTATGAGGAAGTTACCCCAGGTCATAAGCAATCGAGGGACCCGAGACAAAGGCCTCAAGAATGAAAGACATCTTCCAAGTTGTCCGAGGAAACATTCAACGCGCTTCACATGAGCAGAGGAGGAATTACAATCTCCGAAGAATGGCGAACCACCCTCGGATCATTGGTCCTCTTGCGCCAACACCACTTATTTAAGGCAGCGAACGGCTATGCGGCAAAGCTGGCCCCTAAGTACGAGGGGCCATATAAAGTGGTGAAATTCATCTCCTCCAACATCGTCAGGCTTCAAAGTGCGAAACACCGGTGCTACCTGGAGGGCTACCACTTCGAAGTCATCACGGACTACCAGGCTCTAAAATGGCTAACCTCCATAGACCTCCTCTTTGGGACAACGACAGGCTGCAAGGTAAGCGGAATTTCTGCATTTTCTTGAAGAATAGGAAAAGTAAGGTTGTGCGGTTAGGGAAATATAGTATTTGCTCTTGTAACGGACGCCTACGGCCAAATAAAATTTAGTCAGAAAAGAATAAATGAATTTTTAAGGAAAGCGCAATTTATATTTATAACCAGAACCCATTGAAAATGAGTAAAAATGGTATAATGGTTTTGTGCAAATGTATGTAACAGGCAGAAGGACGCATCTCCGACCACATAAAGTATTTATATTCCTGATCAGGACGACGAGCTAAGTCGATTTAGCTATGTCCGTCTGTCTGTCCGTATGTATGAACGCGTCGATCTCGGAAACTATAGGAGATATAGACTTCAACTTTTCGGCTATAGACTCGTCCATGGCACGCGCAGATCGAGTTTATTTCAAATGATCGATAACCCACAACGTTTTCATAAAATCGATAAAAATCTACAACATCTAATAGAATCTATTGCATTAAGATTTATCAAAATCGGTTAAGAAACACACAAGTTATTAAAGAAAACGTCTGGTAAATTTTGACAAATTTGACAATACAATGTGCGTTTTCTTACTATCGATATTTATCGGTTTTCTTGCTCCGGTCTTTTGAGCGTATTTTAGAAACTAGTAGAGCCAGCGCGACCAGCGAATTTGGTTTTAATGTGTTCTCGTAATGGTTACGCAGATTATGAATATTTCGGATTGTGGATACCTCCCCCATCTTCCCGCATTAACAGAAAAAACATTTATAATTGCAAGTACAGCCACAATTCTTACTACTTAGGCTGCTCATCAACATATAAATGTACTATAGTACAATAAGAATGCATTAAAAAAATTTTATATTTGGCACTTTCGAAAAGCTTTCGCAGATCAACTGCAACCAACATTTGAAAGACATAATTGCCTATTCTATGAAAATTTTGCGAGAAATTACGGCATACGCAAATTTGTCTGCAAATATTAAAAGCGTGCGCGAAACGCAAGCTTTAATTTGTATTATTTATTTTTCTTGTATTTAACTAAGTGCGGGGTTTAATTAAATGAATGTAACGACAGCTCGGCACTGGGTTCAAGGTATCTCCTAGTCGGGCACTTCCGACTAGAGCCATCTTACTTGTTTAAAATTGTGATTTACATGCACACCGTAGTGTCCCAATAATTCGCGGGGCCCACACTGGTGGCACCCGTGTGGCTCTTAATAGTGCCCCCCTCCCCCCTCCGAGAACCCGGAAGTACCCTACTCGGTACCCAATCTTCCCCATCCTCGTAGCCGTAGTGGCTGGTAAGGGCCCGGCGAATACTCTATACTCCCGGGGCCCCAGTGGCTCGTCGGCACCTCGTGTGGCTCCTTCTGGTCCATCGTTCCCCTTCCCTGGTGTCGTAGTGGCCGGTAGGGAGTTCCGACAAGAGTGCCGAGCGTCTCTGGGCTCCCGGTGCCCATTCTAGCCTCTGCGATCGCCTGGAGGCGTTCCATATGGTGCTCCGAGCGTACTCGACACCCCTTGCGGCTCGTCCGGGTACTCCCTTCTCCTCTTCCCACGTCACTGCGGCCGGCGTGAGTCCCGGCGAGCGTCTCAAGCGTTTTCTCTGAGCCCCTGGTAGTCCTCCGACCCCTTTGGCAACCTGGGGGTGCCTCCTTGGGTGGTCCGAGTGTTTCTCGCCACCCCGTGTTGCTCCCTACTGGTACCTCCGCTTCGACCTCATATATTAGGTGGCTCAAGCTTTACAATTGTGGGAAGCATATACGTGTTACCGATTTGTGCTTTCTATTTGCGGGAGCTTTCCAGTAATACATATTCTAATTATGGTGATTCTAGCTCTAAAACTGTTGGAGATATAGGCAATTCCGATAAGTTTGGTGCTGGGTGGCGTTTGTGTGGGCGTGGTTGGGATACTAAATATAGTGACTCTAGCTCAAAAACTGTGGGAGATTTAAGTATTTCGGTTTTTTTTCTTTTGGGCGAGGGCGCTGGGGGCGTTTTAGTTGGCGTGGATATCAAGGTCGTAATTTTTGGTGGAGGTCAAAAGCACCAAAAAAAATTAGTTCATTTGGACAAACGGACGGACAACATAGCGGACATTGCACAAACCCAGTATACTTGTGCCACTTCGTGAACGATTATAAAAACTGACTGGCAGCACTGTTTATTTTTGCATCGCACACGTATGAAGGTCTTATTTAATAGTATGTACACTTAACAAGGAATATCTTGCAAAAACGAATCTTCCCAAATATGTGCTATATACCAAATGTTGGTAATTTTAAGCCTACAGCATATTAAACATATAACAAAATCGTTGGAGATTTTTTCTTTTAAATTATCGATGCGTATTCGAATCACAATATATATGCCTGAACTAATTTCTGAAAGCCCCTAACGGCCCCATCAGCTCCAAATTTTTTCCGAATTACTTACAGCTTCATATCTCATGAACAAATAAGCTATAACATGTTGTAGTATGTTTTTCTTCTAGTTCAAGCAAAACCATTCGGTCGGTATATATCTCAATCTGATCGACTAGTACAGCAAAACTTCAAAAGTTCGCGTATATATTGCTAGTCTATTTCGCACACTTCGCTGTACTTTGCCATTAGCGCAGTCTACCATCCGCAGAGATGAAATTTTTAATAATTTAAAAAAGCATTCAAGTCTTAGAAACCAAAGCGCATAGCTGCAGTACTTGAATTGGGGTTTTTCCATGTTCAGGACGAGTGGGGGAGATATTTAAATCCCGAAATATTCTGGTTTTGCGTATGCCTTAGGAAAACATACTAAAGCAAATTGGTGGCTCTGGGTCTTAAAGATTCTGAGATATGCAAAAAAAAGTGTAAAAAAACGATAATTATCGATAGTAAGAGAATGACAATGTGAAATAAACTTAATACGCGTATTAATACACGATGTTAAACATTTTATTACTCCAGAGTATTTGAAATCGCCGAAGTCCCCACATTTAATGGAAATTGGTCCTCTAAGTGTGTTAAGTTAAAATAAAAAAAAAATAAACAGCACGAAAGCCACGTTGACGCGACGATCCGAACCCGCAACTGATTGCTCGCCAAGCATCACATCTACCACCGAGCTACAGCAGCAACTAGCCGGTCTCCGTCAAAATCTGACCTAAGAAAAAAGCACACTTCACAAACAATCACATTAGAATTTGAAAAAGAGCTCACACATATGAATGTGGATATATGTATGTATGTTGCATCTTACCATTTTTAACCATTTTCAATGGGTTCAGTGTATAAAAACCAAACTTTAACTCCTAGCTCTTATAGTCTCTGAGATAGACGCGTTCATACAGACAGATGGCTAGCGATGCTGTTTAAGAATATATGTATCTGCTTAATGGGATCAGAGATGCCTCATTTGCCTATTACATACATTTGAGCAAAACCATTGTACCTTTTTTTACCCATTTTCAATGGGTTCAGGCAGAGACTATGTAAGTTCTAAGATGAGTAAGCCGAACAACGAAATGCTACAAGGCAATGCTACAAGGCAGAACCAACTCGAAATTGGTACCCTTGCGCTCTCACAACCAGAAGAGCGTAAAATGCTAAACATTACTGCGCTCGGCTCGAAAAATGTGTTGCTGGCTTTGGCTGGCGAATAAATAGTTTTGTTAGATTTCACAACAAGAAGAGCGTAAAATGCTGAATATGGTCTGCGCTCGGCTCGGCAAATGCGTTGCTGGCTTTGGCTGGAAAAATAGTTTTGTTAGATTTCTTGCGCCGACCGCGAAATTCCTTAATTTATAATTAAATTTTTTTTACCGAGATAATATAGGAAAAATCTTAATTATTTAAACGGATTTTAATATTTAACAAGTAAGATGGCTCTAGTCGGGTGTCCCCGACTAGGAGATACCCTGAACCCAGCGGCAAGCTCTCGTCATATACATTTAAAGCTCTTTGCATTCATACACACATTCACAAAGTCACACATACACACAAACGCACGCAGCAAGCTGCGCATTTTACACATCGGCTGCGCTTGCCACCACTGTGGAAAATGCATTATTGAATAACTTCTAAACCAACAGTATGATAGATTTTCAGTGCTTAATTCTGTAGTATTTGAGTCTGTAGTATTATCCTTTACATATTCAACTTAAATTGATGGCTCTAGCTCTTATAGTCTCCGAGATATGCCAAGAAATCCAAGTCTCGAAATTGATTTTTATCGATAATAACGAAACGAAGCAAGATATCGAAAAAAAATTATATACTTGTACCGCGTATGGTTTAGGAGAATCTATAGGCGATTAGTTTAGGTTTCTAGCTTTTGTAGTATCCGAGATCGCTGCGTTCATACAGACGGACATGGCTAAATCGACTCGGCTCGACGTCCTGGTTAAGAATATATATACTTTATGGGGTAGGAGATGCTTCCTTCTGCTTTTTAATTACATTTGCACAAAACCATTATTCCCTTTTTACCCATTTTCAATGGGTTCAGGGTATAAAAATACATATTAAAATATTACAATAGTTTTAACAGATGCAGATTTTCTACCGACCCAACCGCATTAAGAAATATATGTAAATATAAATGTAACAAGATTCATTTTTCGGCAGCCAAAGTCAATGCTGTCCATAATAACACATAAATACATATTGTGGTGTACTTATACATGCATAACTCACACACATGGGCGTAGAAAGGATTTGGGCTAAGCGGGGTCGGTAAAATTTTTTTGAACACATGTACATAAATTGAAAATGTAAATGAAAAACAATTACAAACGTTGCAATAGGGCGTAACCACTGCGCAATACTCTTTCACGGTCTTATTTATTTTTGTGCATTCAAAACATTTTTTGTGCGATCTTTAGAGGAGGTCTTTAGTAATTTGTTAGAAAAAATATGTAACTAGCTTTAAAATCGAGCGAATTATATGCCACGCCCCAGTGGGCATAACCAAAATCCAAAACATTTTTTGTGCGATCCTGAGAGGTCATTAGTAATATGCCGGAAATATATCTGCCTGAGATGTATGTCTCTAGCTTTACAACTGAGGGAGAAATATCGATTTTATCGAAATTCCACGCCCCAACGGGTGTGGGCGGAAAATTTTTTTAAGGATCTTTAAAGGTGGTAACCAGTAATATACCTTTCAAATTTGAGGGCTCTAGCTCTATAACTGCGGAAATATTGATTTTCGCGATTTGCGGGGGCGGGAGTGGGCGTGGCTGAAAGTTTATACACCGATCTTTAAGGGGGGTGACCAGTAATCTGCCATCCAATTTTGGGGCCTCTAGCTCTTAAATTATGGGACGTATAAGCTTTCGTGATTCGTTGGGGCGGGGTGGCTGGTGGGCATGGCCGAAATATTAGGGTTTAAATTTTTGGGGGTCACCAGCTATCTACGTTGTGGCTCTAGCTTTACAATTGTGTGAAGCATACCATTTGCAGTAAAATAAATTTAAAAAGTAGTGACTCTAGTTCAAAAACTGTGGGAAACATAGACATGGGGGTGTTTAAGAGGGCGTGACTAGGAATTCAAGGCAATTTTCGGGGGAGGTCACCAGCAATCTACATACCCAGGTTTAAAAATTGTGGGAAATATACACATTTAATCGATTTGCGTTATCGACATGTTATCAATTTGCCTCCTGATGTAACCTTGTCTGAAGCAGATAACTACAAGTATATATCCAAAGTTTCAAGTCTCTAGCTTCAATAGCGCCGAAAAAAATTGCGTTCATCGTTCGCTCTCTAACAATATATCCACTACTAGAAAAAGTTGTACTGGCTCGGAGTCGAACTCACGTCATGAAGACTATAGAGTATTTCAAATCGTCGGGGTTGAGTTATTTAGACCTATAAGTATGTTAAGTTAAAAAAAAAAAAAACAAAAAAACTCATTAACACATTAACCATTGTACTCCTTTTACCCATTTTCAATGGGTTCAGGGTGTGAAAAATAAATCAACACTAGTGAGAACGTTGCACTCGGGTCTGACGTAAAGCCTAATTCTTGTTAACAATGTAATAATAACTAAAATATCTACCATAGCACTATATGTATTAATAATAATATAAGAGTATAAACAGGTAAGATAGCTCCATTTGGGAGTGCAAAACTCGGAGATACCCTGAACCCATAAAAATCAAAAATTAATTAATGCTTACGCTTCGCGCTTGCTTTTTATATTTGCAGGCAAATTTTAGTATGCCGTAGTTGTGAAATTTCTTGAAAAAATTTTTCAAAAGAGGAAACTATATCTTTCAAATGTTGGTTGCACTTAATCTGCGAAAGCTTATTGAGTGCATGCCAATTTTTCCCATTGCGCTTGCCACCCCGTGGTTTGCCAATATACAAATACATTTTCTTCAATAACTTCTGTGTCCTTAACAGATTTGCATGAAATTGGTTTTAATGCAGCCCATTAAACCAAATATAATTTAAAGATTGGCTCTTATAGTTTCCTAGATATGCTCAAGCAGCTGCGCTTAGTCCTCACTATGGAAAGTTACTTCTTGAATAACTTCTTAACTAAGAATATGATCGTTATGAAATTTTCAGACGGTAACAAGAGCATTAAAATCAGTGTACAAACCAAAGTGCAAGTCTGTAGTACTTAATTTGGTTTTTTTTTTTTTTTTTTGGTATGGGGGAGATTTTTAAAATCAGAAATACTCATAATCTGCGTATCCTTTACGAGAACAAATTAAAACAAATTTGGCGGCTCATAAAGTTTTTGAGATATGCTTAAAAAACTGGGTCAAACTGGCGATAAACACTGATAATAAGAAAACGGGGCAAGTTATCAATCATTTGAAATAAACTTGATCTGCGTATGGTATACACAAACTTAAAAAGTCCAAGTTCAGCTCTGTAGCCTTTGTAGTCACTGAAATCGACACGTTCATACAGACAGACGGACAGACAAGCAGACGGAAAATTGCCTTTGGTCACAATTTTCACCTAAACTGCGACATCGTTGACACCAACCATTTCGTTTTTGACGAAATTCACGTTCAGTTATCTAATAACCTAACCTATCCAATAAGAAGCAACATAAAATTCAAATTAACAATAAATGAGTATAACAAAGAAGGTTTGTGGATTCGGACGCAATAGTGCTAGTGCCGAAAAGTGCACACAAAGATTGCTGTATTTGATATATAAAATTTATAGAATTGCTAGCAAACCCAATATACAAGTTTCACTAAAGGAATGAGTGTAAAAAAGTATAATAATATAGTATTGAAAATACATATTAGAGATCTGCATGGCTTAATTCACAATTTAAATGTAATAGAATGAATTCGAATTGAATTGAATTGAGTGAGTGCGAGGTACATAATGAAACGACTTTATATCAAAGTGAGTGTGTTTAGTTTGACAGCTTTCTGCATTCTATGAGATGAGTTTGAATAAAATAGTGTGTAAAACGAAAAGAAAAATTTGACATAGCCGAAGGCATTTGAATTACTCAAATAATTCTATGTAAACTTAGGGTATTGCAGTCTTCGGTTGATGAGTTGTCTGAGTGCTCAGGCATTTAGGCAACTGATCAACGAGGAGCCGTGTTCGAATCCCAGACCAGTGTGTGGATGTAAGAGTGCTCTAGTCGTATTTGAGTTGCGTTTTCTTCATATTTTGGCGAGTGGGGGAAGTATCCAAAATCCGAAATATTCTTGATATGCGTATGGTATACACGAACTTAAAAAGTCAAAGTTCAGCTCTCTAGCTCTTGTAGTCGCTGAGATCGACGCGTTTATACAGACGGACATAGCTAAATCGATCCAGTCGTCCTGATCCCAGAATATATGTACTTTATATGGTCGGAGATGCCTCCTTCTGCCAGTTACATACTTTTTCACAAAACCATTAAACCCTTTTTACTAATTTTCAATTTGTTCAGGGTATACAAATTTAGGCATTCGAATGAATTCGAAAACAATACCTCATTCTCACAGTCAGCACACACATTCATTGGAACTTTTTCGGCGTCGCATACTATATCACTCAATTCATTTTAAGCATTGGTAATTCGAAAGTAATTTTTTTGATATTCATGCAGACCTCTAATACATATGTATTCTAATATTATCAGGTAAGAACATAATTAAATTATTAAATCAGCAATGGGCCATTGTGTTCGCCTTATTAGAGCCGAAAGCGAAAACAGATATGAAATTTATACGTATTGTGCCAAAAGGTAACACATTTTTTTATATTTGTAATGCATATTAATACTTCCTAATTTTGCCACGTTAAGTTGCTGTGGCACAGATGAAATCACCCATCTAAGTAATGAACATCATTTGGCTAAGTTTATATTTATAAAAAAAAAAAAAAAAAAAAACTGCTTTAGTCAAGAGTTATGGCCGGTATGGAAAGTACATGTGGACGTGCAGATGTATATATTTAGCGATCCGGTCCTGCTGGTCTCCAACATGCATCACAGCTTGCATTGAAAAAACAAATAGACAGACAGCTTGTCATTCTGATCCAGAAGATATACATATATTTCCTCATAAGTAAATAAATATAAATATTTTACAAATATCGGTTTTCAACTGAATGTTTCAGTTTTGTACTCAACTACAGCCTCGATTTGTATTCTTTCCCATGGTATATTAGTATTTGCATAATGTAGCGAGTTTGACAAATCAAACTGGTATAAATAAAGTCTTTCGTCATACAATTACTTTGACAAGATGGAATTTTTACTTCTATTGTCACCTTTTTAATACATATTTTACAAACAAAATCCGAGAAAAAATAACTTTTCTATATATACGTAGAGGTGATTTTGTTTCATAAGTTTCCAAGGATATTCCATTTTTAATTTTTCCTAAAAATGCTTACGTACTTACATATTTATATATACTTGCAATTTGATTGAATATGTATTAAGGTTGACTGGGCGTGGATAGTTATAAATTTGAGATATTATATTAACCAACCGTACGCAATATTTGTAGGTACCATATATTTTGTTTATGTTCTTTCTCGGCAACTTGATTTTATCGTGTTAATTTTTATTGTTCAACATTTAGTAGAAAAATTAGTGAAAGGTGCTTTAAAATATTGGCTTTTAGATCAGATTCACGCTTTTCTTAGTACTTTATTTAGCAAAAACCCGTTATATATTATTGTAAACACAAGTAACCCTAGGTACATAAAACAAGTTGAATGAATAATCTAAGAGAACTTTTTGACATGAAGGTAATCAGAATTTGATTTTCTCTACCAACCCGTGTGTTGGAGTAAAGAGTCAAGGAATGCAAGAAAACAACCCCTGAAAACAGCTGTTTACCTCTCAGCGATAGCATTTCAAAAATAAAACTTAAACGTTTATTCTTTTATTTTTATAGAAGCAACAAAATTGTTGGTAAACATTATTTATTTGTGTCATGTTGAAAAATATATAATTCTTTCAATACTTTACTTGTATAAACATAACAAATCTGTTTAAAATACTGTTGATATTTTAAGATAATAATAATTTATATATAATATCTGAATACATATACCAACATAAATACATGCAAGCTGCATATAAATAATTGTGACACATTAAATATCTATACATATTTGTACAATAATTTTTTGAGATTTGTCTGACAGTTAACAGATTGGGTTGTTGCTTTAAGTTAAAATTCATACAACTTGCCTTGAGTTTGCGCATTACAAGTTAACTTTAAAATTGTTGTTATTAATTTTCCAATTAATTTTTCCCAGAATAAAGTTAACACATTTATTTTATTAATTTAGCATAAATCAAATAATAGCGGTTGTCATCGGTGTCAGCAAAATTTGCAAGTGTTAAATAATGTTGACAGGAAAAGACATCTTTATAATTGTCGGAGCAGACATGTGTAGATATAAAACCGGTAATACCAGAGTCCGATACTGATTGAGCAATATTGGAAATAAAAGCTATTTTCTATGCTACGGAAGAAAGACACGTTTACGATATGCAATAAGCATTCTCATACTAGAGTTGAGAAATCGTTGTAATTTCGATATAATATACGATGAAGAGCGCAATAACCAAAATAATCTCTTCTTCTTTTCCGTGAGGAAACGCAACACAATTAAATTTAAATATTTTGTAAACTAAGTGTTTTGTTAAGTGTTAACAGGAACTTTCAATTATTTATTATTTTTTATTAATGTTTCCATATAACCCAATTATAGAGTTATTACACTGGACTTAACAGAGTCTGTTAAAGTCGCAACTGAAAAATTTGTTTACTTGTGTGACTGAACAGCCGATCGCTATTAACGCTGCATGTCCGCGTAAATTAAAATTGAGTAAAAAATTCAAATTATGAGTAATATTAAAGTTGAAAATCAAATCGTGGACCTGCTTTCTGCCGTCCGACATCGAGGATGAGGAGGCACTTGCAGATATGATGCATCTCTCTCAGCTGCATCTTGACACAGTAATGCCAAATACTTTTATTGCGTCGTTGTTGGCTGATGCTGGTACAGAGGTGTAGCAATATGTGAGTAAATAAATCAACATACTTAGGTAATAGAAATAACACCTATATTTAAAGGAACGCTTTGGTCAAGGAGAAGATAACTTTCGAATGGCCCGGAATGCTACGAATACTTCAGTATGCTGTAAATATATACATATATCACTGCGGACAGTAGTCTGCGCTAGGGGCGAAGCACAATATAGTGTGCAAAAGCGGCTAGCAATATATACGCGAATTTTTGAAGATTTGCTATGATAGATCGAGTGATCTACCCATCGAAAGGTATCGTTTAAACTAGAAGAAAAACATACCACAACATGAGATAGATCATCTGGTTCATGAGATATATAGCTGTAAACGATTCGGTAAAAATTTACGTTTTTGAAGCTGATGATGCCGTTGGGGACTTTCAGAAATTCTTTCAGGCATCTAAAAATTTGTGTTTCGAATACATATCGAATCCGATTCACTTATTCAAATCCGATAACCCGTTCAGTAGTTATTAGAAAAAAATTTTTTTTTTGTGTTTCTGAAAAGTTGATGTTAATTTCGGTATAAATTTTCTCTTACGATAGCGTTGATATGGCTTTATGGAACTTTGTAGACTTTTTCCCCATCATGAACCAAGAAACTTCTGTTCAACGACTTTTGGAAAAACCCGCTGGTTTGGCGGGAAAACACTAAAAGCCGCTAAAATTGACACCCCCACAGTTTCCAATACAATAATATACAGGTAAGTTCTATATATTGTTTAAGTATTTTTAAAAGCTTTTAGGCGTACCTTGGTGTTTTTGTTCTACATTTTAAATTGTACATTTTGATAATTTAAAAGAAAACGGCGCCCATGATTTCGATAAATATTTAATATGTTGTAGGCATTGAGTTTTCGCAACTTTTGGAATATGCCAGTTATCTGAGATAATTCCATTTTGCAAGATATTCCTTGTTTATTGTACATATCCTAAAATCATAAATTAGACATTCATACGCTTGCGTTGGAAAAATATGCAGTGTTGCCAGACAGTTTTTAATACCCTGAACCCATTGAAAATGGGTAAAAAGGGTATAATGGCTTTGTGCAAATGTATGTAACATCTCCGACCCCATAAAGTATGTATATTCTTGATCAGGATCAACAACCGAGTCGGTATAGCCATGTCCGTCTGTCTGTCCGTCCATCCGTCCGTCTGCATGAGCGCGTCGATCTCGGAAACTATGCGAGCTAGAGACTTCAACTATTCGGCTATAGACTCGTCCATGGCACGCGGAGATCAAGTTTATTTCAAATTATCGATTACCCACACCGTTTTCCTAAAATCGATAAAAATCTACAACAACCTATAATTTTGTAAGCTTATTATAAGAAACACAGGCAGCATGTGCTGCAACAAGATCTAGCGATTAAAGTGTAGTTTTTTAAGTTCGTGTATACCATAGGCAGATTTAGGCTATTTACTGACTTGCGCTACATAGATTTGGATGCTCTTATTAAGCACTGACAATTTCATAACGATCTTACTCTTAGTTTAATAGTTATTGAAGAATTCATTTTCCATAGTGGGGCCAAGCGCAGCTGATGTTTAAAGTGCTTAGCTTGCAGCGTGCGTTTGTGTGTGTGTGCATGTGTGACTTTGTGAATGTATGTATGAATGCAAAGAGCTTTTAATATATGTAACGACAGCTCGCCGCTGTGTTCAGGGTATCTCCTAGTCGGGGACACCCGACTAGAGCCATCTTGTTTTGTATTTGTTTTTTGACAATGCGGGCAATAATTTGTGTAAATTAATTGAACTCTTTCTTTGTGCATAACTGTATTTACGGACTGCGTCAATTGATTGTGATTCACTTTAAAAAAAAAAATTGAGATCAGTTGACAGAATGGATATTGATTTCGAACAGCTGACTTGATTTGAGGTTGTGCCGCAAACGTGCGTCAAATTAGCGACGGTCACTTTGCGTCGATTTTTGGAACTTGGTTCACGGGCCGGAACCACATTTTTGTTTGACGCTCATTTTTCGGCACTAAATCAAACAAATGTAAATGCGAAATTGTTAAGAATTAAATTATCTATTAAATAAATACACTTTCTTTTAAATTAAATCTTTTAATATGCGCAAAACAAGGGGTTAAAAAATTGAGTTCTTACCATTCTCAAAAATACTGTCATTTAAAGATAATGTGCCACAAAACCCTGTATACACGATTAAAGGTCATAGTTTAACCTACATTTACCTGAAAGCTTTACAAAAATTGTTAGTAACATTTTTGAGATATTTGAAACGCGACCTCGGTGCCAGCCCCATACAAAGTGTGCTAAAAATATTTGCCTTGCGTTTGAATGCTTATATCTCACTTCACAGATAATGTACCACAATGCACGCTTATCAACTTGTAGGTACATGGTTTAAGCAATTTCTAACATACATTTGAAAAAGATCGTTAGTACAGTTTTAGAGAAAATTAAGAAATTCTCAACCAACCTCAGATGGTTCATTCATTAAGTCTATCGAACTGTTAGTTCACATATGAGCGGAACCATTGCCAGGATTCGGTGATGAATAATGTTATGAAGAAAATTGGCGGGAAGTATACATTTTTGAAATTGTTTTGATTTATTTACGATATATTTAGACTTTTCAATAATTAACAATAACAAAAAAAAAAAAATATAAATAACAAATTCTATTTTATTCAGCAATGCTAGTATTTCATTCAATGACATACGCAAAATAGCTGGCAGATATTGGCAACTACTGCACATATATTAAAAAAAATTTCAAGAGAATAGCCCAAAATGAACGGTAATATACAGAAAAGACATCAAAAGGACGAAAATGTTGCTGTGTCAATCATGAAAATCGTTAGTAGAGGTTTGGAGATATTTGCATTTTTGTAATTAATTTATTTTCGTCATTGTCAAAAAAAATAAAGCTAGATGGCGGCACTTGTGCGGCAGCCATTTTACATTTGTCAATTAAAATATTTGTTCACAGACAATGTACCTTTTTGCACGGTAATTCACTAAAAAGATATCAAAACAACGAACGTTTTGCTTTTTAAATTATCAAAATCGTAAGTAGTGTATTTGAGAAATTTCCATTTATCTATTCTATTGGTTTTAGTGGTTATCAAAAAATAAAGCTAAGTGCTACCACTTGTGCGGCAGCCATTTTACATTTGTCAATTAAATATATTTGTTCACAGACAATGTGCCATTTTGCGTGGTAATTCACTAAAAATATATCAAAGAGACTAACATTTTGCTTTTAAAATTATCAAAATCGTTAGTAGGGTTTTTGAGAAATTTCCATTTATCTATTCTATTGGTTTTAGTGGTTATCAAAAAATAAAGCTAAGTGCCACCACTTGTGAGGCAGCCATTTTACATTTGTCAATTAAATATATTTGTTCACAGACAATGTACCTTTTTGCACGGTAATTCACTAAAAAGACATCAAAGAGACTAACATTTTGCTTTCTAAATTATCAAAATCGTTAGTAGGGTTTTTGAGAAATTTCCATTTATCTATTTTATTGGTTTTAGTGGTTTTAGTGGTTATCAAAAAATAAAGCTAAGTGCCAACACTTGTGAGGCAGCCATTTTACATTTGTCAATTAAATATATTTGTTCACAGACAATGTGCTATTTTGCACGGTAACTCACTAAAAATATATCAAAACGACGAATATTTTGCTTTTTAAATTATCAAAATCGTTAGTAGGGTTTTTAAGAAATTTCCATTTATCTATTTTTATTGGTTATCAAAAAAATAAAGCTAAGTGCCACCACTTGTGAGGCAGCCATTTTACATTTGTCAATTAAATATATTTGTTCACAGACAATGTACCTTTTTGCACGGTAATTCACTAAAAAGACATCAAAGAGACTAACATTTTGCTTTATAAATTATCAAAATCGTTAGTAGGGTTTTTGAGAAATTTCCATTTATCTATTCTATTGGTTTTAGTGGTTATCAAAAAATAAAGCTAAGTGCCAACACTTGTGAGGCAGCCATTTTACATTTGTCAATTAAATATATTTGTTCACAGACAATGTACCTTTTTGCACGGTAATTCACTAAAAAGATATCAAAACGGCGAACGTTTTGCTTTTTAAATTATCAAAATCGTAAGTAGTGTATTTGAGAAATTTCCATTTATCTATTCTATTGGTTTTAGTGGTTATCAAAAAATAAAGCTAAGTACTACCACTTGTGCGGCAGCCATTTTACATTTGTCAATTAAATATATTTGTTCACAGACAATGTACCTTTTTGCACGGTAATTCACTAAAAAGACATTAAAGAGACTAACATTTTGCTTTTTAAATTATCAAAATCGTTAGTAGGGTTTTTGAGAAATTTCCATTTATCTATTTTATTGGTTTTAGTGGTTATCAAAAAATAAAGCTAAGTGCCAACACTTGTGAGGCAGCCATTTTACATTTGTCAATTAAATATATTTGTTCACAGACAATGTGCCATTTTGCGCGGTAATTCACTAAAAAGATATCTGCTTTTAAAATTATCAATATCGTTAGTAGGGTTTTTAAGAAATTTCCATTTATCTATTTTATTAGTTTTAGTGGTTATCAAATAAGTAACGCTATGTGGCACCACTTTGCTGCTGCAATTAAAAGCTGCCAGATTTGAGTGATAAAAAAATATATTTTTTTACAGATAATAGTCCAAAATGCACGGTAATTTACCGAAAGGCAATCAAAAAGACAATAATTTGACTTTTTAAATAATGCAAATTGGTATTTTTATATTTATGTCCTTATTTGTCATCAGAATTATGCTGGTTGATATATCATTCATTTACATATTGTCATAAGTTGGCATGTACATATCGTCAAAATTTGGTGCCAAATTATATTTTACAAGTTGGCAGAGCTTAACCGACTGGCGCCATAGGTATTAATACCAAAAAAAATTCAACTGAAATCAAAACGAAAGTTTGCTAGAAAAGTTTTAATAATAAACTGTGAATAGCATTATTTTCGTTATTATACTCATTCACAAAGTGAAAAGTGGATATTGGGTTTATGCAATGTCCATCTTGCTGTCCGCCTGTCTGTCCGTATGAATGCAGTTTTTGCCGCTATTGAAGCTAAAGACACGAAACATGAAGTATATACTCGTATATATACCCCTTAGTTTCAAAGAGATAAAGAGTTTGAAGTCTATCAAGAATGTATGCACCTTAACAGTAAATTAATCAATCAAAAAAACTAAAACCATTTCTTTCTTATATCAAAACTACTGAGCTGCGCTTAATTCATAATTTTTATTTTTCAGCACTGCTTCGCCGCTGTGAGATTACAAATTTCCAAAGTTTCCGAGCGGCAACCTGCAGGCGTCCAGTTTTTTGCGCAACTCAGAGAAACCGCCGCTGCTGCAGCAAGCGCAGGTGCAGCCCAGTACCTTGCTCAGCAGCGGCTCGCCGAGCACATTATCATTTGGTCGCCTGAAGCCCAGTGCTCTAGATGCAGCTGCCTTCGTCGCTCTAATTACCTCGTTCAGTTCCAAGTACAAACACTAGCACACGGACAGAACGCGTGTGTTAACCGACATGGGTGTTCTATGGGCGATATGAAGTCGCTGCGTCCGCTAGGTGTCTTATGCCATAACCCTAGACGGCGAACGCTTGTCATGTCGAGCGAGCACATACTTAAGAAAGTGAGTAGCTGGCACCCTGTCAATTTCGGCTTATCTCTGTCAATTTTCTCGCACAGTTTCTTGAAGTAGCGCCCAAAAGTGTGAATATTGTGCTGTTTGGCACGCGCCTATTGGAGCCAGCAGTATCGTTGCCTCTACACAGTATCTATTGCCGTGACACCGAAGAAGCGGCCGCAGATGCAGCTCCCGCAGCGACGTCAACGGGGTCAATGACGCCACAGGACTTTGTTAGCGTTGAGTTTGAAGACGGCGAAAGCGGCAGGATCCGCTTGAAAAATATCCGATTGCTGCTTAGCCACTATCCCATTGTAGGTGCGTTGACCAGGATACTCACATCTATTTACTGTTAATTGGGAGACATGGGTATGTTGCAGACAAGCAGAAACGTGGCGCGATGAGCAGCGGCGACACCACCGCAGGAGCCCCATCGCATTAGCAGCGATAACACAACCTCGCTGGCGACCACCATGGAGCTGTTCACGCAGCACAGCGAGAAGAAACGCCACAAGAAGAGCCTAAAGAAGTTCTCCAAATCTCAGAATGCCATTGGCCAGTCTGTTGAGTTGAATGAGTTTAAGAATGGCGGTGATGAAGTAGTTGCACAAGAAGCACCATCGCAAGAATGCCAAGAGGCTGAGCCGATTCAGGATTATATGACCACGACGCAGGAACTGCAACCAGCAATTGTGCCAGCAGCAGCACAGGAACCAGAAACTGTTGCGCCGGCAGCGAGTTAAGGTCGAGGCTAAAGTGAAGGCAGAGCAACTGGACATGGAGCAGATCACGTCCAACCTAATGTCCCTTCTCAACAACTCCAAGAGCAGCAGTAAAATTGCCGCGTTTTTGTCAGAGCGGCAATTGTAGGGTTGGTTTGGCACCGCCTACCGCGCACCAGAAAGCAACTCTACAAAACAATCAATAGGGGCAAGGAGACTGTAACGGTAACTGTCACATAAACTTCACTTTATTATGGGCAAGCGTTGATTATTGCTATTTAATTGTAGGTCTATGCAGTATTTATGTCCACGGGTAGACCGGATCAGCCTTACATTAGGCGCATCGAGTCCATATGGGAGACAACGGCTGGCAATAGGGTGATGCGAGTGGCGTGATTCTTTCATCCGGAGGAGACAACGGACTGTCCAAAATTGAAATATCCGGTAAGTATCCATTTGTAAATGTTTTATTTTGCGAGTACTCACAAGTATTATTTCGCATTATTTTGCAGGCAATGTCGCATCCGTGCGAGGACCTGCAGTTTGTAAACTATTTTTACAAACTATATACGATAACAATGATACATATTATTTAGCCGGGCTCTATAAGCGGCGAAAAAACTGCGTTCATACGGACAGACAGGCGGACAGCAAGATGGACATTGCATAAACCCAATATCCACTTTTCACTTTGTGAATGAGTATAATATCGAAAATAATGCTCTCCACAGTTTATTATTAAAACTTTTCTAGTAAACTTTCGTTTTTGGCAGCTTTTAATTTCAGGAGCAAAGTGGTGCCACATAGCTTTATTTTTTTGATAACCAATAAAAATAGATAAATGGAAATTTCTTAAAAACCCTACTAACGATTTTGATAATTTAAAAAGCAAAATATTCGTCGTTTTGATATATTTTTAGTGAGTTACCGTGCAAAATGGCACATTGTCTGTGAACAAATATATTTAATTGACAAATGTAAAATGGCTGCCTCATAAGTGTTAGCACTTAGCTTTATTTTTTGATAACCACTAAAACCAATAAAATAGATAAATGGAAATTTCTCAAAAACCTTACTAACGATTTTGATAATTTAAAAAGCTAAATGTTAGTCTCTTTGATGTCTTTTAAGGTAATTACCGTGCAAAAAGGTACATTGTCTGTGAACAAATATATTTAATTGACAAATGTAAAATGGCTGCCTCACAAGTGGTGGCACTTAGCTTTATTTTTTGATAACCACTAAAACCAATAGAATAGATAAATGGAAATTTCTCAAAAACCCTACTAACGATTTTGATAATTTTAAAAGCAAAATGTTAGTCTCTTTGATATCTTTTTAGTGAATTGCCGCGCAAAATGGCACATTGTCTGTGAACAAATATATTTAATTGACAAATGTAAAATGGCTGCCGCACAAGTGGTAGCACTTAGCTTTATTTTTTGATAACCACTAAAACCAATAGAATAGATAAATGGAAATTTCTCAAATACACTACTTACGATTTTGATAATTTAAAAAGCAAAACGATCGTCGTTTTGATATCTTTTTAGTGAATTACCGTGCAAAAAGGTACATTGTCTGTGAACAAATATTTTAATTGACAAATGTAAAATGGCTGCCGCACAAGTGCCGCCATCTAGCTTTATTTTTTTTGACAATGACGAAAATAAATTAATTACAAAAATGCAAATATCTCCAAACCTCTACTAACGATTTTCATGATTGACAAAGCAACATTTTCGTCCTTTTGATATCTTTTCTGTATATTACCGTTCATTTTGGGCTATTCTGTTGAAATTTTTTTTAATATATGTGCAAGTAGTTGCCAATATCTGCCAGCTATTTTGCGTATGTCATTGAATGAAATACTAGCATTGCTGAATAAAATAGAATTTGTTATTTATATTTTATTTTTTTTTGTTATTGTTAATTATTGAAAAGTCTAAATATATCGTAAATAAATCAAAACAATTTCAAAAATGTATACTTCCCGCCAATTTTCTTCATAACATTATTCATCACCGAATCCTGGCAATGGTTCCGCTCATATGTGAACTAACAGTTCGATAGACTTAATGAATGAACCATCTGAGGTTGGTTGAGAATTTCTTAATTTTCTCTAAAACTGTACTAACGATCTTTTTCAAATGTATGTTAGAAATTGCTTAAACCATGTACCTACAAGTTGATAAGCGTGCATTGTGGTACATTATCTGTGAAGTGAGATATAAGCATTCAAACGCAAGGCAAATATTTTTAGCACACTTTGTATGGGGCTGGCACCGAGGTCGCGTTTCAAATATCTCAAAAATGTTACTAACAATTTTTGTAAAGCTTTCAGGTAAATGTAGGTTAAACTATGACCTTTAATCGTGTATACAGGGTTTTGTGGCACATTATCTTTAAATGACAGTATTTTTGAGAATGGTAAGAACTCAATTTTTTAACCCCTTGTTTTGCGCATATTAAAAGATTTAATTTAAAAGAAAGTGTATTTATTTAATAGATAATTTAATTCTTAACAATTTCGCATTTACATTTGTTTGATTTAGTGCCGAAAAATGAGCGTCAAACAAAAATGTGGTTCCGGCCCGTGAACCAAGTTCCAAAAATCGACGCAAAGTGACCGTCGCTAATTTGACGCACGTTTGCGGCACAACCTCAAATCAAGTCAGCTGTTCGAAATCAATATCCATTCTGTCAACTGATCTCAATTTTTTTTAAAGTGAATCACAATCAATTGACGCAGTCCGTAAATACAGTTATGCACAAAGAAAGAGTTCAATTAATTTACACAAATTATTGCCCGCATTGTCAAAAAACAAATACATAACAAGATGGCTCTAGTCGGGTGTCCCCGACTAGGAGATACCCTGAACACAGCGGCGAGCTATCGCATTCATACATTCATACACACATTCACAAAGTCACACATGCACACACGCACAAACGCACGCTGCAAGCTAAGCACTTTAAACATCAGCTGCGCTTGGCCCCAATATGGAAAATGAATTCTTCAATAACTATTAAACTAAGAGTATGATCGTTATGAAATTGTCAGTGCTTAATAAGAGCATCCAAATCTATGTAGCGCAAGTCGGTAGTACTTTATTTGAGTTTTTTTTTTGATATGGCGGGCGGATGGGGGTACGTATCCAAAATTGGAAATATATATATAATCTGCGTAGCCTTAACGAGCAAATATAGTTTCTGCTCGTATAGTTTCTGAGATATGCTCAAAAAACCGGATTAAGAAACCGATAAATATCGATAATAAATATAAATATAAATATTCGATAATTTTGAATAGCCTAAATCTGCCTATGGTGTACACGAACTTAAAAACTAAACTTTAATTGCTAAATCTTTTTGCAGCATATGCTGTCAATTGGATTGTCAAATTGGTAAAATTTTACCACACGTTTTTTTTTTAATAACTTCTATGTTCCTTAGCCGATTTTGATGAATCTTAAAGCAATAGATTCTTCAAGCTATAGTATACATAAATATTCATTCGAACGTTTTGTGTCTCTAAGTCTCTAAGCTTAAAAAATTAGAGGGTGTTGTAGATTTTTATCGATTTTAGGAAAGCGGTGTAGGTTATCGATCATTTAAAATAAACTTAATCTGCATGTGCCATGGACGAGTCTACATTCGAAAAGTTAAAGTCTTATAGATCTAGCTCTTATAGTTTCCGAGATCGATGCGTTCAGATGGACGGACGGACGGACGGACAGACAGACGGGCATGGCTAGATCGACTCGGTGATGCTGAGCAAGAATATATATACTTTATGGGGTCGGAGATGCCTCCTTCTGTCTGATACATACTTTTGCACAAAACCATTATACACTTTTTACCTATTTTCAATGGGTTCAGGGTATAAACATTGTGGCCGACGTCAATGGGGGCGTGACATTTTGATAAAATTTATGTTTCTGGTTCGGTTTAAAGATATGTTTTTTTGTTAAACAGATTACTAATGACCTTCTCCACAGATCGCTCAAAAAATGTTTTCGATTCCCCCACTGGAGGCATGGCGAATCTTGGGGCGGAAATCCATATCTCCCACAATTTTAGAGCTAGAGTCACCAAATTTGGTAAGCGGTTTTCTGAAGACCTCATCTACAGACTACGGCTACGTCCACTTCCATTAAGTAATAAAATAAAGAGAATAAATTTGGGTCATGAGCTTTTAGTCAAAATACTTTCGAAGCGACGATGCCGCTGCAAACACAAAATGGCAACTCGAAGCCCAATTGTCTAGGCGCGCATATATTATATCTGTTGCAAAGTCACAGACATACGTCTTTTTCTTCTTAGTTTGGTTTCTACTTGAAGCAGGCCGCCCAATTTTTATCAACGGTTTTCTTTTAAAATACAGCATGGTAAGGGAAGCCTAATTATCATGCCAGACGCTCTGTCTAGAACTCATACAGAAGACTTTTTTGCCCTTGAAAAAGATCGAAGCTCATGTTGCTTTAAAAGGAAAGACCAGAAGCTAGTGCTGCAAAAGGCTGAAAAAATCAGTTAAAGCTGCGTGATCTTAAAGTAATCGGCAAATATGTGTATCGAAGAACTGAGCATTCTTCTTAGCAGATGAGTCTGTATGGAAATTATGGTTGCCAAAGTCGTTCATTTATTCATCGCTGAAAGCTTCCCCTGGCTGCATTAAAAAAACAATTGAGCGACTACGATGGTATTTCTATTTCTATTTCTGGCAAACATTGCGATATTTGTAAGGCCACACGCAAGTTTTGAGTAGCTAGAACTATTATTAAATTTGACATTTATTTAAGCTTAATGAAAATTTATTAATTACCCAATCTTAAATTCTTTAAACTGATTTAAATTATGTTGATTTTTGGGACGGTGGGCGAGAAAATGCTGCATAAACATCAAGCAGTAAAATGACCTGGAAGTTAGCTAAATCTGTCTCTCTTTCTTTAGTGTTTGTTGGATGGAGGAGATCTCTAATTGTGTTATAATGGGGCATGGGTTATATTATTTGTTTTCTATTGCACGCGATTTTTATAGATTGGTTTTTGTTACCCTGAATCACTGACTCAGAACGCAAAGTATTAAGCATATCTAAGTTGCGCTTTTGTATTGCTTATTCTACATAGAAAAAATAAATCAGCATAAAATTGGTATGAAAAAAACCGCATAACTTCAAATTAGCATTACAAAAATTCGCATAAAACGAGAATTGAGCGTACTTACTTGTAGCTATGTGCTTCAGACAAAGTGTTATAATTTTTGTGCTACGCCCACTAGGAGGCTGGCATTTCTGGCATGTCGATACACCTAAAATCGCAAATCGATGATAGATGAATAGCTCCCACTTTTTTAAAGCTAGAGTCACTGTCTGAGGAGATCATCATATTAACTTCAAGTTACCTTTACCATTACATTTAATTTACATAACTGTATAAAACAGTTCTATATTGATACCCTAAATGGTAAACACATTACTGTAAACTCTTAAGCCGCTCGCAAGAGCTTTTTGTTATACAGGCACTTTTTGCCTACTAATTTGGAGATAATTAAAGCATTGCATATTGGATATTGAAAATTAGCAGACGTGTGTTTATTGCTAATCCAATATACTCTGCACTGGGAAGAGTCCAAACATTTGGCGACAGTGACAGGACACTGCACTCGGCATGTCCCACCATAAAAATTTAAAACATATTAGAATCGTTTTTTGAAAAGCCAACTACGTTCACCAGGAGAAACTCATCGGAATACATCTCATACTGGCGGAGATCGTGTTCAACGTCATCTGGAGTCGTAGCTACAGCTTTATTGGTCTAACAGTTTAACAGTTCTAACAATTATCATTATAATTATATTCATCATCATCATTCTTGCAACACATTCGACATCGACATCTGCGTCTTCAAAACCGTTGGATACTGGTAATCGCAAAAAACAGTTGCATCGCTCACGCCAACGCTTTCGTCGCATACTCTTACACACTTGCACGTGTTAAAAGCTTGAACACTCTCACAAACAGGTACAAAGAGGAATTAGAAAATAAAGCTCATTAGTCGAGTGAGAGAACGATTCTCTGTTAAGAGCTTTCGAATTGCAAGTTGAGCTTAAGAATTCGATAGCTGAGCTTGCGCCAAGCATTGCCAACATAACTATTGTTGAGCAATAACTAAAATCCACTATCACTACTTCACCCATCGTTGCTCACACCAGATTCTCAGTTAATTACACTAAGGCAACTTAGAAATACAATGCAGACAAATATTCTTGATTTGAAACTTCGCATTGAACCACAGAAAGACATCGCTACTTTTGAATGTCAGTCTCAGATTCTGGAGTGTTATTTTTAAAAGATTCTGCAAACTCAAACGCAAATTGGAAGGCTAGAACCAACAGATAAAACCCGTGAGGAAATAGAAGAGATCTAAATTCAAACAAAGGCAGTCATTCTTAGACGTCTGTAATCAAAAAGGGAGAAACTAGATGATCATAGCCAAAGTTTCCTTAATGCATCATCATGTTCAAGTGGTCATCACAATCGATTATCATCTCTCAAATTACCCAAATTCTATGGTAAATACGGTGAATACAAAAAATTCATAACTGCTTTCGGTACGATGGTACATGAAGATCATTCAATATCAGCTGTTGACAAGTTCAACTATCTCTTGAGCTGCCTATCAGCTCCTGCTCTTAGTGTAGTCACACCCTTCCAAGTGTCTGGAGATAACTATCCAAAAGCTATGAACCAATTGAAAGAACGGTACGATAAGAAGGTTCTTATTTTGTTCCGGCTATGAACAAATCTGATCCAGCCACTCTTTGCACAATCTTAGATAATGTTGCTGCATTACGTGGTTCCTTAATGTTATTTGGAACCAAAGCGACGTTATGAATGCCATATTAATACATCTGGTTTTATTAAAGGTGGATTCCGACACAAAGCAGGCATATGATCGAGTCCAAGAGTATGAAAGACTGCCAGCCTGGGATGAGTGCTATCGAACATTCAGTCGCCATTGTCAATTTTTAGAGACCAGCGTAAAACATCCATCTCATGAAAAAACAGCTACGAAAGACAAGCCAAATCAAAGCAAAAGATCGTTTGTTATTTCCCAAAGTAGTTGCCCCAAATGCACAGCTACTGATCACAACCTCGCTAGTTGTCCATCCTTTACATCACTCACTTTTGCTGAGAAATATGCATTTGTTAAACAAACGTCACTTTGTATCAACTGTCTGCGTAAGGCCACATGGCGGCCAAATGTTCAACCAAATCTCGATGCCGCTTCTGCCAAGGACTACAACACACAACTTTACATCGAGTCTCACCTTCGGAGCAAGCGGCACCTTCATTTTCGCAAGTACCCAACCAGCCCAACCAAGAAACCGCTCATGGAGTTTCGATGATTTGCGAGCACTAATTCCCACAGCAATCATTTTAATTTGAGATAAGTGTGGCATATTTTAAATTGCCCGAGCATTGCTAGATTCGGGTTCAGAAATTGATCTCATTTGCGAGGAACTGGCCAACAGACTTCAGCTACCATTTCAGAGGCAGAATTATGATATTTCTGGTATAGGTGATATACGAGTTGCATTGATGTATTTGGCTGGACTATTCCAGAATGTATTAAGCTAGCAGATCCTCCATTCTTTAAGCCACAACGGATAGATCTACTAATTAGTACACAGGAGTTTTTTGACTTAATAACAGAAGGCAAACATCGTTCTTGGACCCGGTTTACCATCTAATAAACACTTCGCTTGGTTGGATTATAGGTGGGAAAGTTCATGAAACCATCCATTCGAGCATTTATTCTTGCCTTATGGCACGGACCTGTACTTTAAATGACGGCTTGAACAGGTTCTGGCAGATTGCCCTATGATCGAAAACAAATCTACACAAAGGAAGAGCGGGAGTGTGAAAATTACTTCCAGGCACACACAGAATTCCTTCAGTCAGGGCGCGTACAGGTTCGCTTACCATTTAAGGACTCAACTGAGAAACTTGGGGAATCTTTTGAAATAGCCAAAAGCAGGTTTCTTCATCTTGAACGACGTTTAGAGCGTCAGCCTCTACTTAATGAAATATAAGCCAACTTTATAAATGAATATTTGGAATTAAATCATATGAAACCCATAACCAATTTCGATCCGAAAAACCCACATAATGTTATCCCACATCACGAAACTTCGCGTTGACTTTGACCAGTCTTGTAAGACATCATCACATTGTTCATTAAATGAACTCTTATTTGTTAGGTCGACTATTCAGCAAGATCTTATATTGACATTGCTTTCTTTTCGCCTATTTCGCCAGGCAATTACTGCCGAAATATCGGCAGTTTCTTATTGGCCCTAAAGATCGAAATTATCAACTTATTCTTTGGAGAGCAACACCTAATCAACCATTGCAAATTTTCCAATTAAAGTCAGTGACATACGGCATGTCGTGTGCCCCATTCCTAGTCATTCGCAGCTTGAACTTCATAGCAGATCGCTATAAAAAACAAATTCCTATTGCATCTGTTGATGACCTTCTGACCGGAGCCGACACTGTTGAGGAGCTGCAAATTAAGACTACGGAGGGTCCCACTGTATCACTGTAAAGCGGGATTGGAGCTTGCTAAATGGAATACTAGCCTTTCCGGATTGGCTTCGGAATTTCATTTCACGGTCGATAGCAAAGATATTACCAAAGCTATTGGCATGTTATGGCAGCCAAAGAGGTTTTTTTTTTGATTTCGCTATGATTTGCCAGCTATCACTAAGCGAACAGTAGTATCTGTTACTGTCCGTCTATATGATCTACTTGGACTTGTATATCCAGTAGTTGTACGATGCAAAATCTTTAGGGAAGAGCTATGTTTACAGAATTGAAGACGCAATGGAAAGCAATCGAATTGGATTTGCTAAACTTGAATAGCATTGAAATACCTAGATTTCTAAATTCTTCATGGATTTTCAGATGCATCTGGGCGTACGTACGATTGCTCATTTTATTTGAGAGCAAAATTCGATGGGGCTTTCAAGTCATTATTAATCATTACAAAATCAAAATTTGCGCCTTTTAAGGTTATTTCGCTGTTTCGCTTAGCATTGTGCGATGCATCTCTACTCTGTAAAACGTGGTCTCAAATTAAACAAAATTGAACGATTCGTTAATAACATTTTCTTTTGGACAGATTCCAAAATTATTTTGCATAGGACCCAGTGTCTAGAGGATGTCAAGCTAATGATCTCCAAGGAACTGTTTGGTTTACTGGACCAAAATTGTTGTCTTTCGAACCATCACACTGGCCTCAAACTTCTTTAAGCATCAGATTAAGCGAAACAGAGCTGAAACAGCGGAAAGAAGAAATTCTGAAATGTAGTGGTAGTTTCCCGGAGTGAAATAAATTCAGCAAGAAACTTATAATAAAGAAATTAGCCTACTGAAGGCTAACAAGGTTCTTCCACCTGCATTTCAGAAGCTTAGCCCCTTTCTCGCAGATGGTAATTTTGATTGGCGAACAGTAACAGTTCTGCGTATTTCTGGCAGACTAGCGAAGGCACCAATACCATTTGCTGCAAAAATTTCTTCTTTTAATTCCTAAACGGCATAGTTTCATATTCAGATTTGTCGAGCATCTACATTGACAACATCTTCATGCTGCATCGAAAGTCCTAATTGGTTTTCTTCGTCACCAAGTATGGATTGTGAATGCACGAGAAGTAGCACGAAATGTGATAAGACGCTGCATTCATTGCTAGCACTACAAGCCGCGGTTAGTGAACCAAATCATGAGCGCGCCTCCAGCGAATCGGCTCCTCGCCAATCGACCATTTCTTGTCTCAGGAGTCAACCTCTGTGGTCCATTTTTTACTTCTTATCGCATACGATGTAAAAGTCCTTATAAGACGTACATGGCAGTATTTGTCTGCTTTTCGTCAAAGGCTGTTCATGTTGAGCTCATTTCTGACTTGTCATCTAACAACTTTTTTCTTTGTTTAAAGTGCTTTATTGGACGTAGAGGTGTCCCACAACGTATTTATTGCGACATTGCTACTAACTTTCTGGGCGCTCAGGCGCAACTAGAAGGCTGTAAACATCAATTCTTCGGACAGCAAAACGAATCAAACTTGAACACGATCATCAGCAATATGGGCTTCGAGTTTCAATTCATCTCTCCTTGCGCACCGCACTTTGGCGGATTGTGGGAGGCTACCGTCAAATCAATGAAGACCCTTCTCATCAAGCAATTAGCGAACATGAATTTTACCTACGAAGAATTGCAAGCTGTGGCAATTGAAGCTGAAGCGATTCTTAACTCGCGACCAATTGCTTCTTTAAGTGAAGACCCAAACGATGGAGAAGCGCTAACTCCGGGGCACTTGCTATTCGGATCCTCAATGATGGCGCTACCTGAACCTACAATTGACGACAGCAGGATATCTTACTTGACGCGTTGACAGCGCGTCACCTATTTAAAGCAGCGCTTCTGGGAGTTGTAGAGACGCGATTATTTGCATACCTTGCAAGTGAGCCCCAAATGGCTTACTCCAGAGTCCAACATCGAACCAAACCTAATTGTTCTTATTCTCGAGGACAATTTACCCCATTAATGGCTATTGGGACGGATTATCAGTACTCACGCCGGCACAGACGGAAGTGTCAGAGTGGCTGACGTGAGAACCAAAAGGGGAACTATTCGTCGACCCATTTGCAAACTAGCTCCGTCAGCAAAATAAACTGATTAAGTGAAAGAATTTTGGACCTTTCACCTGGCGGAGTATGTCTGATGAGATTGTCACATCAACTTCTAGTTACCTTAATCATTACATTTAATTTACATAATTGTATAAGCCAGTTCTATTTTTATACCCTACATTATAAACACATTACTGTAAACCCATAAGCCGCTCGCGAAGAGCTTTTTGTTATACAGACACTCTCTGCCTACTAATTTGGAGATAATTAAGGCCCTGCATATTGGATATTGAAAGCTAGCAGAAGTGTTTTTGATTGCTAATCCAATATACTGTGCACTGGGCAGAGTCCAAACAGTCAACATATTTGGTAGTTAGATTGCTGACCTTGACATCCTGGCCACGCCCACTGGAATGGCTAAAACGTGTAAATTTCCCACAATTTTTAGGCTAGTGTCACCAAGTTTGGTATGTCGATTGCTGGTAATCTCCTCCAAAGATGAAGACCTTGATATCCCTCTTAAAAATTGGTGGTTGACCGATGAGGCCACTCTTTCAGATCACCAGCACATCAGTTTTGATCTCCAAGGCTAAGCGGAACTCCTCTCCAATTCTATTACCCAAAGAAACCAAATTGGGACTTGTACAAAGCCTTAGTGGCTTCGAAAGTTGTCCAACTTCCTTCCAACTGAAACTCCACGTGGGAGATAGAATTGGCGTGATGACAACTTCAACATATGCATTTAACATCCTACCATGATAGTGCGGCCCTAAGACGCATCGCCATCAGGCGATGCGTGATGTTCCATGCGCCAACTGCTTCAGGTGCATTTCCCTGGTTCTGTTATAAACCCGGAAAATCCCGTTAATGATGGGGATACTGAACCACCAGCTAGACGTGGTTACAGTCTGTCGGGTGTTATCTTCGACGCTGACAAGGTTATGTGGGATATTAAATCATTCGCTCCCTTCAAGGCTCCGGGATGTGACCAGATTTTCCCGGGCCTGCTGCAATACAGCCATGAAGATATAATTAGTCCCCTAATTGGCCTACTTAGGGCGAGCTACACCTAGGGGTACATTCCGCCATCTTGTAGGGAGGTTAATTTGGTTTTTATTCCCAAGCAAGGGAACCGTCCCTTGGATCAACCTAAGTCGTATAGACCAATAGACTTACATCCTTTCTGCTTAAGACCACAGAACGCCTGTTGGACTTGTATATCCGGTGCAGATTGCAAGATACCAATCCCCTGCACCAAACACAATTCGTGCACATCAAAGGCAGATCGACAGAGGTCGCTCTACATCACATAGTCAGTAAGATTGAAAAGACATTCGAGGCGAAGGAAATTGCTTTGTGCTTATTCCTAAACGTCGAAGGGGCCTTCGACGACACAGGCTATCATTCAATAACCAGGGCGTTAGCACCTAGGGAAGTTGACCCCTTCTCTATTACCTGGATAGAGAGAATGCTTATGCACAGAGACATTAGATCTTCACTGGACGCCACCACTGTCCGCATCCGAGCGGTCAAAGGGTGTCCACAGGGCGGAGTTCTGACTCCCCTTCTTTGGTCCCTAGTGATAGATGAACTACTGGTGAAACTATCGGAGCTAGGCATTGATACCATAGGGTGTGCAGATGACCTGGCAAACGTTGACCAAGGGTACTCATTCCATGTGGGCATGTCGTCGCCTCTTTGGTTAAACGTGGGGCTTAGACACCAAAACCATCAGATGACTGTATAGTATGATGGTTATGCCTGTTTTCACTTACGCTGCCCTCGTCTGGTGGCCAAAGGTCCAGCAGGCTACTGCCATACAAAAATGCAGCAAACTTCAGCGGCTCGTATGCCTATCTGTCACGGGTGTCATGCGTACACGTCCAACTGCAGCACTGGAGACAATCGTAGGACTGAATCCACTGCACTGAGCCTGCAGTGGCTTACAGACGGATCAAAAACTAATCAAGGGGTTGGTGCGGGGATCACAGGACCCAACACCAAAATCTCGATTGCAATGGGTACCTGGCACAGTGTTTTTCAATCTGAGATCCACGCTATTAAGTCCTGCTCCAGACATATCCTTGACAAGGGGATAAGACGAGCCACCATAAATATCTTTTCAGATAGCCAAGCAGCCATTGAAGCTCTTTCCTCATGGAGGATTACCTCGACTTCCTGCTTGCCGATTGCTGGAATTGTCTCCAGCACCCTCCCACACTTTGTTGGGTCCCGCGGCATTCCGGAATTCCCTGCAACGAAATTGCGGATGGGTTAGGGCTGGTTCGGCAATCCCTCTTTGTGGACCTGAATTCTTTTGTGGGTTAAGCTGGGCCTCTGCCAAAGAGTTGATAGAGGAATGGTCAAAGAAGGAGACGGGAATCTACTGGTCAACGAGACCTGAGTTACTACAAGCTAAAGAGCTAGAAAGACCAAAAAATCTTTCAAGGGCGGAACTACGGCTCTTGGTGTCCTGTCTCACGGGACACCACACAGTCAAGTATCACCTCCACAAAATACGCCCATCCCCTGACACAGAGTGTAGACTCTGCAGAGAGGATGACGAGATAACAAAGCACATTTTATATGATTGCCCAGCCATTATTTGGCTGACATTTCGATCAAAATTGATGTATCTGCTTCAGTTTTATAGCTAGAGACATACATTTTTGTCAGACAGATTACTAATGATCTTCTCCACAGATCGCACAAAAAATGTTTTGGATAAGCCTACTGGGGGCATGACAAATCGATGAAATCCTATCCTATCTTGGGGCGGGTGAGCCGCGGAGATCCATATCTTCCACAATTTTAGACCTCGTCTATATATAGAGCCGTCAAATTTCGGCTACACCCACTTCCATTATGTAATAAAATAAAGAGAATAAATTTGCTCGAGTCCCAATTGTCTAGGCGGGCATCTTTTATTGCTGTGCTTTGCAAAGTTAGAATCATACGTCTTCTACCACTAGGTTTGGTTTGGTTTTTTTTTTTTTATCTAGGACCAAAAGGGGAACTATTCGTCGACCCATTTGCAAACTAGCTCCGTTACCAAAATAAACTGATTAAGTGAAAGAATTTTGGACCTTTCACCGGGCGGAGTATGTCTGAGCAGATTGTCACATCAACTTCTAGTTACCTTAATCATTACATTTAATTTACATAATTGTATAAACCAGTTCTATTTTTATGCCCTACATTATAAACACATTACTGTAAACCCATAAGCCGCTCGCGAAGAGCTTTTTGTTATACAGACACTCTCTGCCTACTAATTTGGAGATAATTAAGGCACTGCATATTGAATATTGAAAGCTAGCAGAAGTGTTTTTGATGGCTAATCCAATATACTCTGCACTGGGCAGAGTCCAAACAGTCAACATATTTGGTATGGAGATTGCTGACCTTGACATCCTGGCCACGCCCACTGGAATCGGTAAAACGTGTAAATTTTCCACAATTTTTAGGCTAGTGTCACCAAGTTTGGTATGTCGATTGCTGGTAATCTCCTCCAAAGATTAAGACCTTGATATCCCTCTTAAAAATTGGCGGTTGACCGATGAGGCCACTCTTTCAGATCACCAGCACATCAGATTTGATCTCCAAGGCTAAGCGGAACTCCTCTCCAATTCTATTACCCAAAGAAACCAAATTGGGACTTGTACAAAGCCTTAGTGGCTTCGAAAGTTGTCCAACTTCCTTCCAGCTGAAATTTCACGTGGGAGATAGAATTGGCGTGAAGACAACTTCAAGATATGCATTTAACCTCCTACCATGATAGTGCGGCCCTAAGACGCCATCAGGCGAACTGTGATGTTCCCTGCGGTAACTGCTTCAGGTGCATTTCCCTGGTTCTGTTATAAACCCGGAAAATCCCTGTAATGATGGGGATACTGAACCACCAGCTAGACGTGGTTACAGTCTGTCGGGTGTTATCTTCGACGCTGACAAGGTTATGTGGGATATTAAATCATTCGCTCCCTTCAAGGCTCCGGGATGTGACCAGATTTTCCCGGGCCTGCTGCAATACAGCCAAGAAGATATAATTAGTCCCCTAATTGGCCTACTTAGGGCGAGCTACACCTAGGGGTACATTCCGCCATCTTGTAGGGAGGTTAATTTGGTTTTTATTCCCAAGCAAGGGAACCGTCCCTTGGATCAACCTAAGTCGTATAGACCAATAGACTTACATCCTTTCTGCTTAAGACCACAGAACGCCTGTTGGACTTGTATATCCGGTGCAGATTGCAAGATACCAATCCCCTGCACCAAACACAATTCGTGCACATCAAAGGCAGATCGACAGAGGTCGCTCTACATCACATAGTCAGTAAGATTGAAAAGACATTCGAGGCGAAGGAAATTGCTTTGTGCTTATTCCTAAACGTCGAAGGGGCCTTCGACGACACAGGCTATCATTCAATAACCAGGGCGTTAGCACCTAGGGAAGTTGACCCCTAGGGTGTGCAGATGACCTGGCAATAATAGTCTCCGGAAAGTTCGGCTTAACCATCACCGAATTGATGCAAACGGCACTCAACACGGCCTTAAGATGGTGAACATATGTGGGTCTCAATATCAACCCACAGAAGGCGATTATCGTTCCCTTCACGAAACGGTACAACAGCGATGTCTGACAGCTCTACATCGGTGGGACACCCGTCGAGCTCTCCATTGAGGTCAAATATCTCGGTGTTAATCTGGATAAGAGACTTAACTGGAATTCGCACTTAGACATAACGTTGACCAAAGGTACTCATTCCATGTGTGCATATCGTCGCCTCTTCGGTTAAACGTGGGGCTTAGACACCAAAACCATCAGATGACTGTATAGTATGATGGTTATGTCTGTTGTCACTTACGCTGCCCTCGTCTGGTGGCCAAAGGTCCAGCAGGCTACCGCCATACAAAAATGCAGCCAACTTCAGCGGCTCGTATGCCTATCTGTCACGGGTGTCATGCGTACACGTCCAACTGCAGCACTGGAGACAATCGTAGGACTGAATCGACTGCACTGAGCCTGCAGTGGCTTACAGACGGATCAAAAACTAAACAAGGGGTTGGTGCGGGGATCACAGGACCCAACACCAAAATCTCGATTGCAATGGGTACCTGGCCTAGTGTTTTTCAATCTGAGATCCACGCTATTAAGTCCTGCTCCAGACATATCCTTGACAAGGGGATAAGACGAGCCACCATAAATATCTTTTCAGATAGCCAAGCAGCCATTGAAGCTCTTTCCTCATGGAGGATTACCTCGACTACCTGGTTGCCGATTGCTGGAATTGTCTCCAGCACCTCTCACACTTTGTTGGGTCCCGCGGCATTCCGGAATTCCCTGCAACGAAGTTGCGGATGGATTAGGGCTGGTTCGGCAACCCCTCTTCGTGGACCTGAATCCTTTTGTGGGTTAAGCTGGGCCTCTGCCAAAGAGTTGATAGAGGAATGGTCAAAGAAGGAGACGGGAATCTACTGGTCAACGAGACCTGAGTTACTACAAGTTAAAGAGCTAGAAAGACCAAAAATCTTTCAAGGGCGGAACTACGGCTCTTGGTGTCCTGTCTAACGGGACACCACACAGTCAAGTATCACCTCCACAAAATGCGCCCATCCCCTGACACAGAGTGTAGACTCTGCAGAGAGGATGACGAGATAACAAAGCACATTTTATATGATTGCCCAGCCATTATTTGGAGTAGGAGGAAGTATATATGCAGAGAATTTGTTACTCCAGCACAGATCAGAAATTCTTCTACAGGGGGTCCGCTTTCCTTCATAAGGGAGTCAGAGCATCTCTTGTGCCCATAGCCAGTACTTTGGCACAAAAGACCTCAATTTGGTCGCTGTGCCACTAAAATCTCTGTTGTGAGACTTCCTTACAAATAATAATAATTAAATCCCTCCCACGCCTACTAGAACGCCCCCTAGCCACCCCGTCCCCACGAATGGCGAAAGCCTATATCTCCCACAATTGAAAAGCTAGACTCCGCAAGTCACCCCCTTAAAAGATCTTTTAAAAAAATGTAGTCCTCGCCCACTGGAGGCGTGACATTTCGATAAAAATGTATGTATCTGCTTCAGTTTTATAGCTAGAGACATACATTTTTGTCAGACAGATTACTAATGATCTTCTCCACAGATTGCACAAAAAATGTTTTGGATAAGCCTACTGGGGGCATGGCAAATCGATGAAATCCTATTCTATCTTGGGGCGGGTGAGCCGCGGAGATCCATATCTTCCACAATTTTAGAGCTAAAGTCACCAAATTTGGTAAGCAGTTTTCTGAAGACCTCGTCTATATATAGAGCCGTCAAATTTCGGCTACGACCACTTGCATTATGTAATAAAATAAAGATAATAAATTTGCTCGAGTCCCAATTGTCTAGGTTTGGTTTGGTTTTTTTTATCTAGGACCAAAAGGGAACTATTCGTCGACCCATTTGCAAACTAGCTGCGTTACCAAAATAAACTGATTAAGTGAAAGAATTTTGGACCTTTCACCGGGCGGAGTATGTCTGAGCAGATTGTTACATCAACTTCTAGTTACCTTAATCATTACATTTAATTTACATAATTGTATAAACCAGTTCTATTTTTATACCCTACATTATAAACACATTACTGTTAACCCATAAGCCGCTCGCGAAGAGCTTTTTGTTATACAGACACTCTCTGCCTACTAATTTGGAGATAATTAAGGCACTGCTTATTGGATATTGAAAGCTAGCAGACGTGTTTTTGATTGCTAATTCAATATACTCTGCACTGTGCAGAGTCCAAACAGTCAACATATTTGGTATGGAGATTGCTGACCTTGACATCCTGGCCATGCCCACTGGAATCGGTAAAACGTGTAAATTTTCCACAATTTTTAGGCTAGTGTCACCAAGTTTGGTATGTCGATTGCTGGTAATCTCCTCCAAAGATTAAGACCTTGATATCCCTCTTAAAAATTGGCGGTTGACCGATGAGGCCACTCTTTCAGATCACCAGCACATCAGATTTGATCTCCAAGGCTAAGCAGAACTCCTCTCCAATTCTATTACCCAAAGAAACCAAATTGGTTCTTCTCCACAGATCGCACAAAAAATGTTTTGGATAAGCCTACTGGGGGCATGGCAAATCGATGAAATCCTATCCTATCTTGGGGCTGGTGAGCCGCGGAGATCCATATCTTCCACAATTTTAGAGCTAAAGTCACCAAATTTGGTAAGCAGTTTTCTGAAGACCTCGTCTATATATAGAGCCGGCAAATTTCGGCTACGCCCACTTCCATTATGTAATAAAATAAAGAGAATAAATTTGCTCGAGTTCCAATTGTCTAGGCGGGCATCTTTTATTGCTGTGCTTTGCAAAGTTAGAAACATACGTCTTCTACCACTAGGTTTGCTTTGGTTTTTTTTTATCTAGCGCTTTTATTTAAAATACAGCATTGGAAGGGAAGCCTAAATATCGTACCAGACGCTTTTTCTAGAACTCATACAGAAGACCATTCTGCCCTTGAAATATAACCTTTCGTAGATCTAAACTCAGATTGCTTTAAAGGGGAAGGCTAGAAGTTATTGCTAGAAAAGGCTCAAGCCAATCAGTTAGCCCTGAAAGCCTCCCATGATCATTCTTCCCATTGTACATTGATATCCTTGGACCCTGCCCTCGTTCTCGACTCGGCAATATTGGTATTTTGATAGTGGTAGATATTCTGACAAAATATCCATTTTTAAAGCCTGTACAAAAGTTGCAAAAGGTTAAATTGATTTTTAAACAGAATTTTTAGTTTTAATTTATTTTAAGCAAAGTAAAATGATCTGAACCAAGGGTACAATTTCGACAATGTAACACAATCGTCATCCATATCATCTTAGGCCCAGATAAAGATCAACGGATAAAGTATGATCGAGTTTTGAGTAGCTAGAACTATTATTAAATTCGACATTTATATTTATATATGTGTCGTAGAGCCAGTTCCTGTTACTTACAGATCACTGTACATGAGTGTGCATTTTCAGTAGCGACATACACTGTGAAATACTTTGCCAGTGTCTCCTGGCACAGTAGCTTGCAATTGAGTGTAAAGCATAGCAGTAGAAGGAAATAGTGAGACTGCTGCAGAGTAAGGTCTGATCGTAGGGCGCTGACTGTAGCAGAGAGTGCAAATTTAGGTGGGAGTGCTTTCTAAAGTCAGTCTTGTATGATACCCGAAAACGAGCAGAACTTGCTGTGTAGAGTCGTATTGCAAATACAGATTGCGCATAATAACACATACCCGACATCGGAAGTGGGGTCTGCTTCGCCTATAGATCATGGCATTCGTATCTTACAGCGCAGAACCGCAATTTATTATAGATCATCAAAGCTATGCAGACACCAAGGGCGCCGGCTGCGAATGGGAGGTGTTCACATGTCACCTTGCCGAAATTCAATCCCGACTGTGCTGGAGTGGACGCCTTAGCCTGGTGCACCACAGTTGAACTTTATGTCCGTAGTTTCTGCATGATTCTGAGTCACTTCCGTGCCAGTTGTATCGTTATGAACACAATGTTGCAAGGTTTGGAATATTTACGTGAAGTAGCTCGTGTCTCAATTCTGGTAATAGGTTTCATTTTAAATTGATTACTAACTCTGAGTCTGACCTTGGTTCCCGTAAAGCATCAGACAAAGCAAGAATTAAGTCTTAAAATTTATCAAAACTTTCTGATCCCCGTTGTCTGCATCTTCCAACCAAGATTTGTATGTCTTCGTCGTATCTGTGGTCCTTATATCTTTCACGCAAACATGTGCACCAAAGAAACTAGCTTATTTGGTCAGTTGTACGGTGGTACCAGAAAAAGGTCAAAGCACGTTATGTGAATAACAAATTGGCAAACTGGTATAACATCCTAAAATTACCGTTTAAACATTGCGTAATCAAACAATTTATGCGATATATGAAATCATCGATTGTGATATCATTAGCCAAGCTTGAAAATTCGACTTGCCAATTGAATATGACGTTAGATATTTTGTCTGGTCTATCAACTGCGTCAACGCGTCTGGCTTCAGACTGAAAACTATCGTTCGGTTTCTTGAAACATTGACCGATCGCGGTATGTCACGTGGAAAATCATTTTCGCATTCTAATTGGGGTTCCTCACGAGGTTCCTGATGCAAATTTAAATTTGTAATTGCGGCATTTAATTCTTCAGACAAGTATGCCGCCATATCTGCTTTATGGGCCACTAGGGTCTTAGTAATAAGCAACCAAACGATTGCCTAAGAGGTTGTTACCCACACTACCTGTGGCTACATTCGCGATTGTCGATGTAATTACAATGCAATGTTAGGTGCCCAAAAAAGATATTAAGATTTCGTTTTAACATATGTTTGGTTTCAAAAAAAAATGTTAACTCAGGATCGGACTTCTTTACAATAACTCTAGAAGAAAAACGGCTTGCTACAAAACCACAGTCTAACTGGGCAAATGAATACTTGAAAAAGGTTACATTGCAAAACTGATATAAATTCCACCGCGAATATGATTTTAGTACAAGACTGATTTTAGTACTGACTGGGATATACACGCGGCCTATGACGACGTTTTAAATGTAATATTACCTTTTTTAATAGTTCACACAGTATTCACTAATTGGTTTATCATCCAACGATGTAAGCAGGCCTGATGACGACGAAGATGACATGCTGTGGAATCTTGTCTAAATATATATGATACATACGCACTAAATCAGGATCGAAAGACAATATCAGTGATGCGAAAAGCAAAAAAAAAACTTAATTTAACTTCATGTATTTATTTATTTATTTATATAATGCAAGCTTAAGAATAACAACTTAGGACTAGCAATTAAGAAGGCAAGCAATGGCTGCTAGCGCCTTAAGCTCGCGAAGTGGTTTGTTTAGCGTGTGGGTTGTTTACATTATATCTTGTGAAGTATATTAGATTTGTTTAAGTATTCGAAAATGATTTTTAAGTTTATATATGCCATTCTGACTAAGCATTCGGGCCGAATGCGTCCTCGTCATCGCTGCTTATGGACTATGGCTTCATGTACTCTGCACAAGTTGAACTGTTTTTGGAGCCTTCGCTGTTAAGAGAATTTGTTACTCCAGCACAGATCAGAAATTCTTCGACAGGGGGTCTGCTTTCCTTCATAAGGGAGGCAGAGCATCTCTTGTGCCCATAGCCAGTACTTTGGCACAAAAGACCGCAATTTGGTCGCTGTGCCACTGAAATCTCTGTTGTGAGACTTCCTTACAAATAATAATAATTAAATCCCTCCCACGCCTACTAGAACGCCCCCTAGCCACCCGTCCCCACGAATGGCGAAAGCCTATATCTCCCACAATTGAAAAGCTAGACTCCGCAAGTCACCCCCTTAAAAGATCTTTTAAAAAAATGTAGTCCACGCCCACTGGAGGCGTGACATTTCGATAAAAATTTATGTATCTGCTTCAGTTTTATAGCTAGAGACATACATTTTTGTCAGACAGATTACTAATGATCTTCTCCACAGATCGCACAAAAAATGTTTTGGATAAGCCTACTGGGGGCATGGCAAATCGATGAAATACTATCCTATCTTGGGGCGGGTGAGCCGCGGAGATCCATATCTTCCACAATTTTAGAGCTAAAGTCACCAAATTTGGTAAGCAGTTTTCTGAAGACCTCGTCTATATATAGAGTCGTCCAATTTCGGCTACGACCACTTGCATTATGTAATAAAATAAAGAGAATAAATTTGCTCGAGTCCCAATTGTCTAGGCGGGCATCTTTTATTGCTGTGCTTTGCAAAGTTAGAAACATACGTCTTCTACCACTAGGTTTGGTTTGGTTTTTTTTTTATCTAGGACCAAAAGGGGAACTATTCGTCGACCCATTTGCAAACTAGCTCCGTTACCAAAATAAACTGATTAAGTGAAAGAATTTTGGACCTTTCACCGGGCGGAGTATGTCTGAGCAGATTGTTACATCAACTTCTAGTTACCTTAATCATTACATTTAATTTACATAATTGTATAAACCAGTTCTATTTTTATACCCTACATTATAAAAACATTACTGTTAACCCATAGGCCGCTCGCGAAGAGCTTTTTGTTATACAGACACTCTCTGCCTACTAATTTGGAGATAATTAAGGCACTGCATATTGGATATTGAAAGCTAGCAGACGTGTTTTTGATTGCTAATTCAATATACTCTGCACTGTGCAGAGTCCAAACAGTCAACATATTTGGTATGGAGATTGCTGACCTTGACATCCTGGCCATGCCCACTGGAATCGGTAAAACGTGTAAATTTTCCACAATTTTTAGGCTAGTGTCACCAAGTTTGGTATGTCGATTGCTGGTAATCTCCTCCAAAGATTAAGACCTTGATATCCCTCTTAAAAATTGGCGGTTGACCGATGAGGCCACTCTTTCAGATCACCAGCACATCAGATTTGATCTCCAAGGCTAAGCGGAACTCCTCTCCAATTCTATTACCCAAAGAAACCAAATTGGTTCTTCTCCACAGATCGCACAAAAAATGTTTTGGATAAGCCTACTGGGGGCATGGCAAATCGATGAAATCCTATCCTATCTTGGGGCTGGTGAGCCGCGGAGATCCATATCTTCCACAATTTTAGAGCTAAAGTCACCAAATTTGGTAAGCAGTTTTCTGAAGACCTCGTCTATATATAGAGCCGGCAAATTTCGGCTACGCCCACTTCCATTATGTAATAAAATAAAGAGAATAAATTTGCTCGAGTTCCAATTGTCTAGGCGGGCATCTTTTATTGCTGTGCTTTGCAAAGTTAGAAACATACGTCTTCTACCACTAGGTTTGGTTTGGTTTTTTTTTATCTAGCGCTTTTATTTAAAATACAGCATTGGAAGGGAAGCCTAAATATCGTACCAGACGCTTTTTCTAGAACTCATACAGAAGACCATTCTGCCCTTGAAATATAACCTTTCGTAGATCTAAACTCAGATTGCTTTAAAGGGGAAGGCTAGAAGTTATTGCTAGAAAAGGCTCAAGCCAATCAGTTAGCCCTGAAAGCCTCCCATGATCATTCTTCCCATTGTACATTGATATCCTTGGACCCTGCCCTCGTTCTCGACTCGGCAATATTGGTATTTTGATAGTGGTAGATATTCTGACAAAATATCCATTTTTAAAGCCTGTACAAAAGTTGCAAAAGGTTAAATTGATTTTTAAACAGAATTTTTAGTTTTAATTTATTTTAAGCAAAGTAAAATGATCTGAACCAAGGGTACAATTTCGACAATGTAACACAATCGTCATCCATATCATCTTAGGCCCAGATAAAGATCAACGGATAAAGTATGATCGAGTTTTGAGTAGCTAGAACTATTATTAAATTCGACATTTATATTTATATATGTGTCGTAGAGCCAGTTCCTGTTACTTACAGATCACTGTACATGAGTGTGCATTTTCAGTAGCGACATACACTGTGAAATACTTTGCCAGTGTCTCCTGGCACAGTAGCTTGCAATTGAGTGTAAAGCATAGCAGTAGAAGGAAATAGTGAGACTGCTGCAGAGTAAGGTCTGATCGTAGGGCGCTGACTGTAGCAGAGAGTGCAAATTTAGGTGGGAGTGCTTTCTAAAGTCAGTCTTGTATGATACCCGAAAACGAGCAGAACTTGCTGTGTAGAGTCGTATTGCAAATACAGATTGCGCATAATAACACATACCCGACATCGGAAGTGGGGTCTGCTTCGCCTATAGATCATGGCATTCGTATCTTACAGCGCAGAACCGCAATTTATTATAGATCATCAAAGCTATGCAGACACCAAGGGCGCCGGCTGCGAATGGGAGGTGTTCACATGTCACCTTGCCGAAATTCAATCCCGACTGTGCTGGAGTGGACGCCTTAGCCTGGTGCACCACAGTTGAACTTTATGTCCGTAGTTTCTGCATGATTCTGAGTCACTTCCGTGCCAGTTGTATCGTTATGAACGCAATGTTGCAAGGTTTGGAATATTTACGTGAAGTAGCTCGTGTCTCAATTCTGGTAATAGGTTTCATTTTAAATTGATTACTAACTCTGAGTCTGACCTTGGTTCCCGTAAAGCATCAGACAAAGCAAGAATTAAGTCTTAAAATTTATCAAAACTTTCTGATCCCCGTTGTCTGCATCTTCCAACCAAGATTTGTATGTCTTCGTCGTATCTGTGGTCCTTATATCTTTCACGCAAACATGTGCACCAAAGAAACTAGCTTATTTGGTCAGTTGTACGGTGGTACAGAAAAAGGTCAAAGCACGTTATGTGAATAACAAATTGGCAAACTGGTATAACATCCTAAAATTACCGTTTAAACATTGCGTAATCAAACAATTTATGCGATATATGAAATCATCGATTGTGATATCATTAGCCAAGCTTGAAAATTCGACTTGCCAATTGAATATGACGTTAGATATTTTGTCTGGTCTATCAACTGCGTCAACGCGTCTGGCTTCAGACTGAAAACTATCGTTCGGTTTCTTGAAACATTGACCGATCGCGGTATGTCACGTGGAAAATCATTTTCGCATTCTAATTGGGGTTCCTCACGAGGTTCCTGATGCAAATTTAAATTTGTAATTGCGGCATTTAATTCTTCAGACAAGTATGCCGCCATATCTGCTTTATGGGCCACTAGGGTCTTAGTAATAAGCAACTAAACGATTGCCTAAGAGGTTGTTACCCACACTACCTGTGGCTACATTCGCGATTGTCGATGTAATTACAATGCAATGTTAGGTGCCCAAAAAAGATATTAAGATTTCGTTTTAACATATGTTTGGTTTCAAAAAAAAATGTTAACTCAGGATCGGACTTCTTTACAATAACTCTAGAAGAAAAACGGCTTGCTACAAAACCACAGTCTAACTGGGCAAATGAATACTTGAAAAAGGTTACATTGCAAAACTGATATAAATTCCACCGCGAATATGATTTTAGTACAAGACTGATTTTAGTACTGACTGGGATATACACGCGGCCTATGACGACGTTTTAAATGTAATATTACCTTTTTTAATAGTTCACACAGTATTCACTAACTGGTTTATCATCCAACGATGTAAGCAGGCCTGATGACGACGAAGATGACATGCTGTGGAATCTTGTCTAAATATATATGATACATACGCACTAAATCAGGATCGAAAGACAATATCAGTGATGCGAAAAGCAAAAAAAAAACTTAATTTAACTTCATGTATTTATTTATTTATTTATATAATGCAAGCTTAAGAATAACAACTTAGGACTAGCAATTAAGAAGGCAAGCAATGGCTGCTAGCGCCTTAAGCTCGCGAAGTGGTTTGTTTAGCGTGTGGGTTGTTTACATTATATCTTGTGAAGTATATTAGATTTGTTTAAGTATTCGAAAATGATTTTTAAGTTTATATATGCCATTCTGACTAAGCATTCGGGCCGAATGCGTCCTCGTCATCGCTGCTTATGGACTATGGCTTCATGTACTCTGCACAAGTTGAACTGTTTTTGGAGCCTTCGCTGTTAAGAGAATTTGTTAGTCCAGCACAGATCAGAAATTCTTCGACAGGGGGTCTGCTTTCCTTCATAAGGGAGGCAGAGCATCTCTTGTGCCCATAGCCAGTACTTTGGCACAAAAGACCGCAATTTGGTCGCTGTGCCACTGAAATCTCTGTTGTGAGACTTCCTTACAAATAATAATAATTAAATCCCTCCCACGCCTACTAGAACGCCCCCTAGCCACCCGTCCCCACGAATGGCGAAAGCCTATATCTCCCACAATTGAAAAGCTAGACTCCGCAAGTCACCCCCTTAAAAGATCTTTTAAAAAAATGTAGTCCACGCCCACTGGAGGCGTGACATTTCGATAAAAATTTATGTATCTGCTTCAGTTTTATAGCTAGAGACATACATTTTTGTCAGACAGATTACTAATGATCTTCTCCACAGATCGCACAAAAAATGTTTTGGATAAGCCTACTGGGGGCATGGCAAATCGATGAAATACTATCCTATCTTGGGGCGGGTGAGCCGCGGAGATCCATATCTTCCACAATTTTAGAGCTAAAGTCACCAAATTTGGTAAGCAGTTTTCTGAAGACCTCGTCTATATATAGAGTCGTCCAATTTCGGCTACGACCACTTGCATTATGTAATAAAATAAAGAGAATAAATTTGCTCGAGTCCCAATTGTCTAGGCGGGCATCTTTTATTGCTGTGCTTTGCAAAGTTAGAAACATACGTCTTCTACCACTAGGTTTGGTTTGGTTTTTTTTTTATCTAGGACCAAAAGGGGAACTATTCGTCGACCCATTTGCAAACTAGCTCCGTTACCAAAATAAACTGATTAAGTGAAAGAATTTTGGACCTTTCACCGGGCGGAGTATGTCTGAGCAGATTGTCACATCAACTTCTAGTTACCTTAATCATTACATTTAATTTACATAATTGTATAAACCAGTTCTATTTTTATGCCCTACATTATAAACACATTACTGTAAACCCATAGGCCGCTCGCGAAGAGCTTTTTGTTATACAGACACTCTCTGCCTACTAATTTGGAGATAATTAAGGCACTGCATATTGGATATTGAAAGCTAGCAGACGTGTTTTTGATGGCTAATCCAATATACTCTGCACTGGGCAGAGTCCAAACAGTCAACATATTTGGTATGGAGATTGCTGACCTTGACATCCTGGCCATGCCCACTGGAATCGGTAAAACGTGTAAATTTTCCACAATTTTTAGGCTAGTGTCACCAAGTTTGGTATGTCGATTGCTGGTAATCTCCTCCAAAGATTAAGACCTTGATATCCCTCTTAAAAATTGGCGGTTGACCGATGAGGCCACTCTTTCAGATCACCAGCACATCAGATTTGATCTCCAAGGCTAAGCGGAACTCCTCTCCAATTCTATTACCCAAAGAAACCAAATTGGTTCTTCTCCACAGATCGCACAAAAAATGTTTTGGATAAGCCTACTGGGGGCATGGCAAATCGATGAAATCCTATCCTATCTTGGGGCTGGTGAGCCGCGGAGATCCATATCTTCCACAATTTTAGAGCTAAAGTCACCAAATTTGGTAAGCAGTTTTCTGAAGACCTCGTCTATATATAGAGCCGGCAAATTTCGGCTACGCCCACTTCCATTATGTAATAAAATAAAGAGAATAAATTTGCTCGAGTTCCAATTGTCTAGGCGGGCATCTTTTATTGCTGTGCTTTGCAAAGTTAGAAACATACGTCTTCTACCACTAGGTTTGGTTGTATCGTTATGAACGCAATGTTGCAAGGTTTGGAATATTTACGTGAAGTAGCTCGTGTCTCAATTCTGGTAATAGGTTTCATTTTAAATTGATTACTAACTCTGAGTCTGACCTTGGTTCCCGTAAAGCATCAGACAAAGCAAGAATTAAGTCTTAAAATTTATCAAAACTTTCTGATCCCCGTTGTCTGCATCTTCCAACCAAGATTTGTATGTCTTCGTCGTATCTGTGGTCCTTATATCTTTCACGCAAACATGTGCACCAAAGAAACTAGCTTATTTGGTCAGTTGTACGGTGGTACAGAAAAAGGTCAAAGCACGTTATGTGAATAACAAATTGGCAAACTGGTATAACATCCTAAAATTACCGTTTAAACATTGCGTAATCAAACAATTTATGCGATATATGAAATCATCGATTGTGATATCATTAGCCAAGCTTGAAAATTCGACTTGCCAATTGAATATGACGTTAGATATTTTGTCTGGTCTATCAACTGCGTCAACGCGTCTGGCTTCAGACTGAAAACTATCGTTCGGTTTCTTGAAACATTGACCGATCGCGGTATGTCACGTGGAAAATCATTTTCGCATTCTAATTGGGGTTCCTCACGAGGTTCCTGATGCAAATTTAAATTTGTAATTGCGGCATTTAATTCTTCAGACAAGTATGCCGCCATATCTGCTTTATGGGCCACTAGGGTCTTAGTAATAAGCAACCAAACGATTGCCTAAGAGGTTGTTACCCACACTACCTGTGGCTACATTCGCGATTGTCGATGTAATTACAATGCAATGTTAGGTGCCCAAAAAAGATATTAAGATTTCGTTTTAACATATGTTTGGTTTCAAAAAAAAATGTTAACTCAGGATCGGACTTCTTTACAATAACTCTAGAAGAAAAACGGCTTGCTACAAAACCACAGTCTAACTGGGCAAATGAATACTTGAAAAAGGTTACATTGCAAAACTGATATAAATTCCACCGCGAATATGATTTTAGTACAAGACTGATTTTAGTACTGACTGGGATATACACGCGGCCTATGACGACGTTTTAAATGTAATATTACCTTTTTTAATAGTTCACACAGTATTCACTAATTGGTTTATCATCCAACGATGTAAGCAGGCCTGATGACGACGAAGATGACATGCTGTGGAATCTTGTCTAAATATATATGATACATACGCACTAAATCAGGATCGAAAGACAATATCAGTGATGCGAAAAGCAAAAAAAAAACTTAATTTAACTTCATGTATTTATTTATTTATTTATATAATGCAAGCTTAAGAATAACAACTTAGGACTAGCAATTAAGAAGGCAAGCAATGGCTGCTAGCGCCTTAAGCTCGCGAAGTGGTTTGTTTAGCGTGTGGGTTGTTTACATTATATCTTGTGAAGTATATTAGATTTGTTTAAGTATTCGAAAATGATTTTTAAGTTTATATATGCCATTCTGACTAAGCATTCGGGCCGAATGCGTCCTCGTCATCGCTGCTTATGGACTATGGCTTCATGTACTCTGCACAAGTTGAACTGTTTTTGGAGCCTTCGCTGTTAAGAGAATTTGTTACTCCAGCACAGATCAGAAATTCTTCTACAGGGGGTCTGCTTTCCTTCATAAGGGAGTCAGAGCATCTCTTGTGCCCATAGCCAGTACTTTGGCACAAAAGACCTCAATTTGGTCGCTGTGCCACTAAAATCTCTGTTGTGAGACTTCCTTACAAATAATAATAATTAAATCCCTCCCACGCCTACTAGAACGCCCCCTAGCCACCCCGTCCCCACGAATGGCGAAAGCCTATATCTCCCACAATTGAAAAGCTAGACTCCGCAAGTCTCCCCCTTAAAAGATCTTTTAAAAAAATGTAGTCCTCGCCCACTGGAGGCGTGACATTTCGATAAAAATGTATGTATCTGCTTCAGTTTTATAGCTAGAGACATACATTTTTGTCAGACAGATTACTAATGATCTTCTCCACAGATTGCACAAAAAATGTTTTGGATAAGCCTACTGGGGGCATGGCAAATCGATGAAATCCTATTCTATCTTGGGGCGGGTGAGCCGCGGAGATCCATATCTTCCACAATTTTAGAGCTAAAGTCACCAAATTTGGTAAGCAGTTTTCTGAAGACCTCGTCTATATATAGAGCCGTCAAATTTCGGCTACGACCACTTGCATTATGTAATAAAATAAAGATAATAAATTTGCTCGAGTCCCAATTGTCTAGGTTTGGTTTGGTTTTTTTTTATCTAGGACCAAAAGGGGAACTATTCGTCGACCCATTTGCAAACTAGCTGCGTTACCAAAATAAACTGATTAAGTGAAAGAATTTTGGACCTTTCACCGGGCGGAGTATGTCTGAGCAGATTGTTACATCAACTTCTAGTTACCTTAATCATTACATTTAATTTACATAATTGTATAAACCAGTTCTATTTTTATACCCTACATTATAAACACATTACTGTTAACCCATAAGCCGCTCGCGAAGAGCTTTTTGTTATACAGACACTCTCTGCCTACTAATTTGGAGATAATTAAGGCACTGCTTATTGGATATTGAAAGCTAGCAGACGTGTTTTTGATTGCTAATTCAATATACTCTGCACTGGGCAGAGTCCAAACAGTCAACATATTTGGTATGGAGATTGCTGACCTTGACATCCTGGCCATGCCCACTGGAATCGGTAAAATTTCTAAATTTTCTACAATTTTTAGGCTAGTGTCACCAAGTTTGGTATGTCGATCGCTGGTAATCTCCTCCAAAGATTAAGACCTTGATATCCCTCTTAAAAATTGGCGGTTGACCGATGAGGCCACTCTTTCAGATCACCAGCACATCAGATTTGATCTCCAAGGCTAAGCAGAACTCCTCTCCAATTCTATTACCCAAAGAAACCAAATTGGTTCTTCTCCACAGATCGCACAAAAAATGTTTTGGATAAGCCTACTGGGGGCATGGCAAATCGATGAAATCCTATCCTATCTTGGGGCTGGTGAGCCGCGGAGATCCATATCTTCCACAATTTTAGAGCTAAAGTCACCAAATTTGGTAAGCAGTTTTCTGAAGACCTCGTCTATATATAGAGCCGACAAATTTCGGCTACGCCCACTTCCATTATGTAATAAAATAAAGAGAATAAATTTGCTCGAGTTCCAATTGTCTAGGCGGGCATCTTTTATTGCTGTGATTTGCAAAGTTAGAAACATACGTCTTCTACCACTAGGTTTGGTTTGGTTTTTTTTTATCTAGCGCTTTTATTTAAAATACAGCATTGGAAGGGAAGCCTAAATATCGTACCAGACGCTTTTTCTAGAACTCATTCAGAAGACCATTCTGCCCTTGAAATATAACCTTTCGTAGATCTAAACTCAGATTGCTTTAAAGGGGAAGGCTAGAAGTTATTGCTAGAAAAGGCTCAAGCCAATCAGTTAGCCCTGAAAGCCTCCCATGATCATTCTTCCCATTGTACATTGATATCCTTGGACCCTGCCCTCGTTCTCGACTCGGCAATATTGGTATTTTGATAGTGGTAGATATTCTGACAAAATATCCATTTTTAAAGCCTGTAAAAAAGTTGCAAAAGGTTAAATTGATTTTTAAACAGAATTTTTAGTTTTAATTTACTTTAAGCAAAGTAAAATGATCTGAACCAAGGGTACAATTTCGCTAATGTAACACAATCGTCATCCATATCATCTTAGGCCCAGATAAAGATCAACGGATAAAGTATGAGCGAGTTTTGAGTAGCTAGAACTATTATTAAATTCGACATTTATATTTATATATGTGTCGTAGAGCCAGTTCCTGTTACTTACAGATCACTATACATGAGTGTGCATTTTCAGTAGCGACATACACTGTGAAATACTTTGCCAGTGTCTCCTGGCACAGTAGCTTGCAATTGAGTGTAAAGCATAGCAGTAGAAGGAAATAGTGAGACTGCTGCAGAGTAAGGTCTGATCGTAGGGCGCTGACTGTAGCAGAGAGTGCAAATTTAGGTGGGAGTGCTTTCTAAAGTCAGTCTTGTATGATACCCGAAAACGAGCAGAACTTGCTGTGTAGAGTCGTATTGCAAATACAGATTGCGCATAATAACACATACCCGACATCGGAAGTGGGGTCTGCTTCGCCTATAGATCATGGCATTCGTATCTTACAGCGCAGAACCGCAATTTATTATAGATCATCAAAGCTATGCAGACACCAAGGGCGCCGGCAGCGAATGGGAGGTGTTCACATGTCACCTTGCCGAAATTCAATCCCGACTGTGCTGGAGTGGACGCCTTAGCCTGGGGCACCACAGTTGAACTTTATGTCCGTAGTTTCTGCATGATTCTGAGTCACTTCCGTGCCAGTTGTATCGTTATGAACGCAATGTTGCAAGGTTTGGAATATTTACGTGAAGTAGCTCGTGTCTCAATTCTGGTAATAGGTTTCATTTTAAATTGATTACTAACTCTGAGTCTGACCTTGGTTCCCGTAAAGCATCAGACAAAGCAAGAATTAAGTCTTAAAATTTATCAAAACTTTCTGATCCCCTTTGTCTGCATCTTCCAACCAAGATTTGTATGTCTTCGTCGTATCTGTGGTCCTTATATCTTTCACGCAAACATGTGCACCAAAGAAACTAGCTTATTTGGTCAGTTGTACGGTGGTACAGAAAAAGGTCAAAGCACGTTATGTGAATAACAAATTGGCAAACTGGTATAACATCCTAAAATTACCGTTTAAACATTGCGTAATCAAACAATTTATGCGATATATGAAATCATCGATTGTGATATCATTAGCCAAGCTTGAAAATTCGACTTGCCAATTGAATATGACGTTAGATATTTTGTCTGGTCTATCAACTGCGTCAACGCGTCTGGCTTCAGACTGAAAACTATCGTTCGGTTTCTTGAAACATTGACCGATCGCGGTATGTCACGTGGAAAATCATTTTCGCATTCTAATTGGGGTTCCTCACGAGGTTCCTGATGCAAATTTAAATTTGTAATTGCGGCATTTAATTCTTCAGACAAGTATGCTGCCATATCTGCTTTATGGGCCACTAGGGTCTTAGTAATAAGCAACTAAACGATTGCCTAAGAGGTTGTTACCCACACTACCTGTGGCTACATTCGCGATTGTCGATGTAATTACAATGCAATGTTAGGTGCCCAAAAAAGATATTAAGATTTCGTTTTAACATATGTTTGGTTTCAAAAAAAAATGTTAACTCAGGATCGGACTTCTTTACAATAACTCTAGAAGAAAAACGGCTTGCTACAAAACCACAGTCTAACTGGGCAAATGAATACTTGAAAAAGGTTACATTGCAAAACTGATATAAATTCCACCGCGAATATGATTTTAGTACAAGACTGATTTTAGTACTGACTGGGATATACACGCGGCCTATGACGACGTTTTAAATGTAATATTACCTTTTTTAATAGTTCACACAGTATTCACTAATTGGTTTATCATCCAACGATGTAAGCAGGCCTGATGACGACGAAGATGACATGCTGTGGAATCTTGTCTAAATATATATGATACATACGCACTAAATCAGGATCGAAAGACAATATCAGTGATGCGAAAAGCAAAAAAAAAACTTAATTTAACTTCATGTATTTATTTATTTATTTATATAATGCAAGCTTAAGAATAACAACTTAGGACTAGCAATTAAGAAGGCAAGCAATGGCTGCTAGCGCCTTAAGCTCGCGAAGTGGTTTGTTTAGCGTGTGGGTTGTTTACATTATATCTTGTGAAGTATATTAGATTTGTTTAAGTAGTCGAAAATGATTTTTAAGTTTATATATGCCATTCTGACTAAGCATTCGGGCCGAATGCGTCCTCGTCATCGCTGCTTATGGACTATGGCTTCATGTACTCTGCACAAGTTGAACTGTTTTTGGAGCCTTCGCTGTTAAGAGAATTTGTTAGTCCAGCACAGATCAGAAATTCTTCGACAGGGGGTCTGCTTTCCTTCATAAGGGAGGCAGAGCATCTCTTGTGCCCATAGCCAGTACTTTGGCACAAAAGACCGCAATTTGGTCGCTGTGCCACTGAAATCTCTGTTGTGAGACTTCCTTACAAATAATAATAATTAAATCCCTCCCACGCCTACTAGAACGCCCCCTAGCCACCCGTCCCCACGAATGGCGAAAGCCTATATCTCCCACAATTGAAAAGCTAGACTCCGCAAGTCACCCCCTTAAAAGATCTTTTAAAAAAATGTAGTCCACGCCCACTGGAGGCGTGACATTTCGATAAAAATTTATGTATCTGCTTCAGTTTTATAGCTAGAGACATACATTTTTGTCAGACAGATTACTAATGATCTTCTCCACAGATCGCACAAAAAATGTTTTGGATAAGCCTACTGGGGGCATGGCAAATCGATGAAATACTATCCTATCTTGGGGCGGGTGAGCCGCGGAGATCCATATCTTCCACAATTTTAGAGCTAAAGTCACCAAATTTGGTAAGCAGTTTTCTGAAGACCTCGTCTATATATAGAGTCGTCCAATTTCGGCTACGACCACTTGCATTATGTAATAAAATAAAGAGAATAAATTTGCTCGAGTCCCAATTGTCTAGGCGGGCATCTTTTATTGCTGTGCTTTGCAAAGTTAGAAACATACGTCTTCTACCACTAGGTTTGGTTTGGTTTTTTTTTTATCTAGGACCAAAAGGGGAACTATTCGTCGACCCATTTGCAAACTAGCTCCGTTACCAAAATAAACTGATTAAGTGAAAGAATTTTGGACCTTTCACCGGGCGGAGTATGTCTGAGCAGATTGTTACATCAACTTCTAGTTACCTTAATCATTACATTTAATTTACATAATTGTATAAACCAGTTCTATTTTTATACCCTACATTATAAAAACATTACTGTTAACCCATAGGCCGCTCGCGAAGAGCTTTTTGTTATACAGACACTCTCTGCCTACTAATTTGGAGATAATTAAGGCACTGCATATTGGATATTGAAAGCTAGCAGACGTGTTTTTGATTGCTAATTCAATATACTCTGCACTGTGCAGAGTCCAAACAGTCAACATATTTGGTATGGAGATTGCTGACCTTGACATCCTGGCCATGCCCACTGGAATCGGTAAAACGTGTAAATTTTCCACAATTTTTAGGCTAGTGTCACCAAGTTTGGTATGTCGATTGCTGGTAATCTCCTCCAAAGATTAAGACCTTGATATCCCTCTTAAAAATTGGCGGTTGACCGATGAGGCCACTCTTTCAGATCACCAGCACATCAGATTTGATCTCCAAGGCTAAGCAGAACTCCTCTCCAATTCTATTACCCAAAGAAACCAAATTGGTTCTTCTCCACAGATCGCACAAAAAATGTTTTGGATAAGCCTACTGGGGGCATGGCAAATCGATGAAATCCTATCCTATCTTGGGGCTGGTGAGCCGCGGAGATCCATATCTTCCACAATTTTAGAGCTAAAGTCACCAAATTTGGTAAGCAGTTTTCTGAAGACCTCGTCTATATATAGAGCCGGCAAATTTCGGCTACGCCCACTTCCATTATGTAATAAAATAAAGAGAATAAATTTGCTCGAGTTCCAATTGTCTAGGCGGGCATCTTTTATTGCTGTGCTTTGCAAAGTTAGAAACATACGTCTTCTACCACAAGGTTTGGTTTGGTTTTTTTATATCTAGCGCTTTTATTTAAAATACAGCATTGGAAGGGAAGCCTAAATATCGTACCAGACGCTTTTTCTAGAACTCATACAGAAGACCATTCTGCCCTTGAAATATAACCTTTCGTAGATCTAAACTCAGATTGCTTTAAAGGGGAAGGCTAGAAGATATTGCTAGAAAAGGCTCAAGCCAATCAGTTAGCCCTGAAAGCCTCCCATGATCATTCTTCCCATTGTACATTGATATCCTTGGACCCTGCCCTCGTTCTCGACTCGGCAATATTGGTATTTTGATAGTGGTAGATATTCTGACAAAATATCCATTTTTAAAGCCTGTAAAAAAGTTGCAAAAGGTTAAATTGATTTTTAAACAGAATTTTTAATTTTAATTTACTTTAAGCAAAGTAAAATGATCTGATCCAAGGGTACAATTTCGCTAATGTAACACAATCGTCATCCATATCATCTTAGGCCCAGATAAAGATCAACGGATAAAGTATGAGCGAGTTTTGAGTAGCTAGAACTATTATTAAATTCGACATTTATATTTATATATGTGTCGTAGAGCCAGTTCCTGTTACTTACAGATCACTATACATGAGTGTGCATTTTCAGTAGCGACATACACTGTGAAATACTTTGCCAGTGTCTCCTGGCACAGTAGCTTGCAATTGAGTGTAAAGCATAGCAGTAGAAGGAAATAGTGAGACTGCTGCAGAGTAAGGTCTGATCGTAGGGCGCTGACTGTAGCAGAGAGTGCAAATTTAGGTGGGAGTGCTTTCTAAAGTCAGTCTTGTATGATACCCGAAAACGAGCAGAACTTGCTGTGTAGAGTCGTATTGCAAATACAGATTGCGCATAATAACACATACCCGACATCGGAAGTGGGGTCTGCTTCGCCTATAGATCATGGCATTCGTATCTTACAGCGCAGAACCGCAATTTATTATAGATCATCAAAGCTATGCAGACACCAAGGGCGCCGGCTGCGAATGGGAGGTGTTCACATGTCACCTTGCCGAAATTCAATCCCGACTGTGCTGGAGTGGACGCCTTAGCCTGGTGCACCACAGTTGAACTTTATGTCCGTAGTTTCTGCATGATTCTGAGTCACTTCCGTGCCAGTTGTATCGTTATGAACGCAATGTTGCAAGGTTTGGAATATTTACGTGAAGTAGCTCGTGTCTCAATTCTGGTAATAGGTTTCATTTTAAATTGATTACTAACTCTGAGTCTGACCTTGGTTCCCGTAAAGCATCAGACAAAGCAAGAATTAAGTCTTAAAATTTATCAAAACTTTCTGATCCCCTTTGTCTGCATCTTCCAACCAAGATTTGTATGTCTTCGTCGTATCTGTGGTCCTTATATCTTTCACGCAAACATGTGCACCAAAGAAACTAGCTTATTTGGTCAGTTGTACGGTGGTACAGAAAAAGGTCAAAGCACGTTATGTGAATAACAAATTGGCAAACTGGTATAACATCCTAAAATTACCGTTTAAACATTGCGTAATCAAACAATTTATGCGATATATGAAATCATCGATTGTGATATCATTAGCCAAGCTTGAAAATTCGACTTGCCAATTGAATATGACGTTAGATATTTTGTCTGGTCTATCAACTGCGTCAACGCGTCTGGCTTCAGACTGAAAACTATCGTTCGGTAGCCTATTGTTTCTTGAAACATTGACCGATCGCGGTATGTCACGTGGAAAATCATTTTCGTATTCATACTTGAAAAAGGTTACATTGCAAAACTGATATAAATTCCACCGCGAATATGATTTTAGTACAAGACTGATCAGGGATACACACGCCTATGACGACGTTTTAAATGTAATATTACCTTTTTTAATAGTTCACACAGTATTCAACAATTTGTTTATCATCCAACGATGTTAGCAGGCCTGATGGCGACGAAGATGACATGCTGTGGAATCTTGTCTAAATATATATGATACATACGCACTAAATCAGGATCGAAAGACAATATCAGTGATGCGAAAAGCAAAAAAAAAACTTAATTTAACTTCATGTATTTATTTATTTATTTATATAATGCAAGCTTAAGAATAGCAACTTAAGACTAGCAATTAAGAAGGCAAGCAATGGCTGCTAGCGCCTTAAGCTCGCGAAGTGGTTTGTTTAGCGTGTGGGTTGTTTACATTATATCTTGTGAAGTATATTAGATTTGTTTAAGTATTCGAAAATGATTTTTAAGTTTATATATGCCATTCTGACTAAGCATTCGGGCCGAATGCGTCCTCGCCATCGCTGCTTATGGACTATGGCTTCATGTACTCTGCACAAGTTGAACTGTTTTTGGAGCCTTCGCTGTTACCGATCTTCTGTACATTGTACGCATTGTTGCCTTTGATTTTTACAACTTGATACGGACCCAACAATTTTCGCTTCAATTTAAGACTGCGTACGTTTGATTACTACCACATCGTCAACGCTGTATTGCGTCGCTGATTGTATGTGTGCTTGTTATCCTGCTGTAGCTTCAATATTTTGCCTTTTGCTTTAGCCAGTAGTTCGTCGCGCTGGTCGTTGAACGTAGCTTTCATCTCTGCGTTGATCAGATCATGCAACCAGTCAGAAGCTCAAATGGTGATGTATCTACGCTTCTTGTGTAAGTTGAGTTAACGGCTTGCTGAACTCTGTTGACGTGAATGTACCATTTCGTTGGGTCGTCGACGCTTAATTTGGAAAGAACTGAAATTATAGTCCTGTCGTCGTTTTGATTGTCTTTATATTCTGGTGTTCTCAATACTTCAGGAAATTTGGAGCTGTGAATGCAGTGCCTTAATCAGATATGATATACGCTGGATTGCCAAACACCGTGCGTTGATTCTGTAGCTTCGTTATGACCTCATTTGCAGTTGTTAATTTAGTCGGGTATAAACAGCAAAACTTCTTGAATGAGTCTATACAAACCAGTATATGCTTGTAGTCTTTGCTCGTAGACTCTAATGGACCCAGAAAATCGATTTGAAAAGTGGTAGTGGTGCCATGTCCTTTTGAAGCGGATGCAGCAACCTTCCTGTTTGACACGTTTGCAGTTGCTCAGGATACATGGAATGCAACATTCTATGTACTTCTTTATTCTTCGTGTGGCAAGATATTTTTCGTGCTTAGATATTGCAAGTGGCTTTTACCAAATCCGGTAACATCCAAATTCAATTGAGCGTACAGCTTTTGTTACCCCAGAAGGACAGTATGTGTTTTTGACCATGCTTTTTGGTCTGAAAAACGTGCCTTCCGTGTTTCAACGGGCCATAATTAAAGCTTAAGCATACGCGTACGCAATCGTTTATATTGATGATGTGTTGATTATAGCCCAAACCAAAGACGAAGAGTTAGATCGATTGCGGACAGTACTAGAAACATTAAGTAAAGCTGGATTTTTATTTAACATAACCAAATGTTCCTCTCTCAATTGCGAGTAAAATTCAATCATTGATAGAGCTCCCACAAGATGTGTCTCACTGTTAAGACAATTTATAGGTTTAGCTTCTTATTTTCGGCATGTTGTTTTAAAATTTTCAAAGACATTAAAGCCTTTATATTTGCTGACTTCAAAGAAAAACACCAACTTCGTTTGGTTACCAGACCATGAGCAAAGAGGTTTAAAAATTATAGCAGTATTGACATAGGCACCAGTTTTAATTATATTAGATCCACAATATTCAATAGAATAGTACACGGACGCTAGCTGATAAGTTATGGGGCGATATTACTACATAAAATCGACAACAAACACCATGTTGTTGAATCAAAATATCATTCATATGAGCTAGAGACTTTAGCAGTTCTTATCGCTATTAAAGATTTCCATCATTATTTGCAAGGACGTAAATTTATTGTATACACAGACTGCAATTCTCTGAAGGCTAGTCGTACTAAAATGGATCTATGAGTGCACAGGTGGTGGGGTTTCTTACAGTCATTTGATTTCGATTTCGAATATAGGAAGGGTGGCGCGAATGCTTTCTTAGAATCCACTGCCTGATCATCATAAGGGTGTAAACAAAATAATGGAAAAGCGAAATAATTGACTGAGTTAACTGACAACTTGTTGGTTTCCGAACAACAGCGTGATCATGAGATATATGATATATCAGCAAAGCTAAGCAACAATGAATTACCAGAAAATTTAGATTTAACATATGAATGAGAATATTGCATAAAAAATACAATAGAAACGGGAAAACCAAATTTGTGTCTATATTTGGCTTGCTCACTCGTATAATAACGGATCAAGGTCGTTGTTTGCCAGCGCGGGTTATCGTGAATTTTGTTCTTCTCAAAAAATTAATTTACATTTTATTGCTGCAGGTGCAAGCAGGGGAAACAGTCAGGTCGAACGAGTGATGAGTACACTCAAGAGTATGTTAACCGCTGTAGAAACCAGTCAGAGATCGTGGCAGGATGCTTTAACTGAAGTACAACTAGCAATGAATTGCACTTTAAATCGAGTTTCTAAGCCTAGTCCATTATTGCATCATTGCTTATTGGTAAGGAAGCTAGAACTTTTTGTCTTTGCTAATAAATGACGACAGAGACGACGTGGTTGACAGAGAAAATGTTAGAAAACAAGCCAAGCAATATATGGAAGACACTGCCGCTATGACAAAAGTAGGTTGAACATCAATAAAACCAAAATTATAAAACATAAGGTAAGTTAGCAAGTATTGTTGAAAAACAAAGATCGTCATCAAACCAACCTTGACCCTAACTTTAAAGGCCCGTTTCAGGTAGTTAAGGTGTGGGACGGAGATCGATTTATTTAAAAAACTGCTGCTAAGTAAGGTCTGATCGTAGGGCGCTGACTGTAGAAAAGAGAGAAAACAGAGATGACCATGAATTCGAAAAGTGCATAACTATGTTGAACTGCTTTCTAAAGTCAGTCTTGTATGCGCCCCGAAAACGAGCAGAACTTGCTGTGCAGACTCGTATTGCAAATACAGATGGCTAAAAATAACACACACCCGACATATGCAACTTTTACCCCTTGTCAATCGTAGTTTTAGTTTTATGAAAATTTAATAATTACCCAATCTTATATTCTTTAAGCTGATTTAAATTATTTTGATAATTGGTACGGTGAGTGAAAAAATGCTGCATAAGCATCAATCAGTATAATGACCTGAAAGTTAGGTTAATCTGTCCTTACCTCTATTTTTTTGGTGTTTGTTGGATGGAGGAGATCTCTAATTGTGTTAGGTATTTCGCAGTGAATTTCAGAATTTTGCTATGTGCTAATTACATTCAGGGTAACAAAAACCATTCTAATCCACGCGAATTTTATAAAATGGTTTTTGTTACCCTGAATGTAATTAGCACATAGCTAAATTCGGAAATTCACTGCGAAATACCGACTCATATCCCAACACCAGCGTTTTATCAGATTGAGTTATATGTTACAAACTATTAAGCATTCCTAAGTTGCGCTTTTGTATTGCTTATTCTGTATAGAAAAAGTATTTAAAAAGGGAAAAAGTATTCAAAATACAGAATCATTGAATGTATTTACTTGTAGCTATCTGCTTCAGACAACGGCCCCGTCAAAAATAATCAGAAATGCCTATGTCCCACACAGCTTTTGAGCTAAAGTCATATTTAGAATATATATTAACCCTAATATCACTGAACAAATGTCCGGCACCGCTCCTAATGCCCCCGAAATCGAGAAAATCGAATATATTTCCCACAATTTTAGGGTCACCAAATTTGGTATATCGATTGCTAGTGATCTCCCCAAAAGATTACCCTAAACCCATTGAAAATGGGTAATAAGGGTATGGTTTTGTGCAAATGTATGTAATACCAAAAAGAGGCATTTCCGACTCCATGTATATATATATATATATATATATACATGGAGTCGGAAATGCCTCTTTTCGTATATATATATATATATATATATATATATATATATATATATATATATATATATATATAGACATATATACATTTGTACATGCACATTCATATGCGTGAGCTCTTTTTCGAATTCCAAATCGATCAACAAAATGGGTAAAATTTTTTATTTGGCATGCACACATGTGTGTATGAATTCAGAATGGCTTAAATAATTGTATATAACGACAGCTCACCGCTGGGTTCAGGGAATCTCCTAGTCGGGCACTTCCGACTAGAGCTATCTTACTTATTTTTACTATGCTGCCCAGGCAGCTCTATGATCTGCACTCTTCTTTGCTTTTTTTTTCTTTTTTCAACCCCGCTCCCCCTAAGTTGCCGACGAACGCATCTATTTCTCAAAACCTCGATAGATACAGAATCGAGGACAATGCGACCTGTTGTTGTTTTTCAGAGTTGTGTTGTTGCATCCTATGGTAAATTTGCCTATGTTTGAATATGCGTTTGCAAACTAACCGCATCTCATTCCCTTAATCTATTAACGGAAAAAAACACGATCCAAATTTCCGCTCTTTATTCAAAATTTAAAAAATCAAAATTTAAATAACAATAATAATTAAGACCTTGACGATTATTGCGCTTCGGTTACTACCGACTGCAACGCTCTTACTTGCCTTAAACATAATTTGACAGTTATGAGGATTGCTATTGTTTCAGTGTCATAGACAGAGGAGTAGTGTCGAAGGAGGCTTATCTTAAGAGTGCGCTTTTCTGTTGTAGTGCTGTATCCCGTAATATTGTTAATTTTGGAGCCGTCTGTGAAAATGAACTTGTAGAAGGAATTTTTTTATGAGGGAGTTTTTAATAGAGATGAATAATTGTTGGACGATTATTTGGTGTGTTGTGATCTTGTTGTGAGAAGATAGTGTGATGTCAATTGCTTTGTTTATTGTTTACACATTGAATTTTATACTGTGGATAAGTTTTGATGTTTTTTATGGGGTTTAAAGATCTGTGCAATACGGTCAAGTGTGATGGGATATTTAAATTTCTTAATGTAGATCTTGATTAGATTTAGCGGTGAGTCATGTGAGTGGATAAGGGGTTTGGAGAGTTTGCCGAGGCAAATGTCACGTCTTTCTTCTAAGTGGTATTGTTGGTATTTGTTTTTATTAGCATATTTGCTATGGGGGTGGTCCGAAAAGGGCTGTGCGAATGGCGAATACTCGTTCACAAAGTGAAACTAGTATAAGCCTTTTTTTTTTTGCGCTATTGAAGCTAAAGACCTGAAACTTGGAATATATACTTATAGCTATCTGCTTCAGAGAAAGTGTTAAGATCTTTGTGCCACGCCCACTAGGCGTCTGGCATTTCGATAACATGCCGATACACCTCAAATCCAAATCAATAAACGGTGAATATTTTCCACAATTTTAAAGCTAGAGATACCAAATTTGGTATGTCAATCGCTGACAACCTTCCCCAAAGATTGCGACATTGACATCCCCAAAATAAAATAAAAATTTAAATAAACAGTAAAAAACTCCCCTGCCCCAAACCAGATTTGAGCCCGCGTCTGATAGACACACATTAGACACACACGTACAACGTACAACTTTAGAATTCGAAAAAGAATGTGCATATACATATGTATGTAAATATGTATGGGTGCACATGCACGCAGAAAACGTCTGCGCTTGGCGCTTGCCACCACGTGGTTTGCTAATATACAAATACCTTTTCTTTAATAATTTCTGTGAAATTTGTTTTAATGCATTCTTATTGTAATATAAATTTATATAGCAGCCTGAACCAAATTTTGTGGCTCTGGCTATTATAGTTCCTGCAATATATGCTCAAGCAGCTGCGCTTTGCCCCCAATTTGGAAAGTTAATTCCTAAGTAACTTCTAACTAACTTAAAATGCAAAAACACCGATAAATATTGATAATAAGAAAACGGGGCGGGTTATCGATCATTTGAAGTAAACTTGATCTGCGTATGGTATACAAAAACTTAAAAAGTCCAAGTTCAGCTCTGTAGCCTTTGTAGTCACTGAAATCGACACGTTCATACAGACAGACGGACAGATAAGCAGACGGACAGACGGAAATTTGCATTTGGTCACAATTTTCACCTAAACTGCGACATCATTGACACCAACCATTTCGTTTTTGACGAGGTTACTAAGTTGACAGTTGTGACCGCGCAGAGGCAAATTTTTTTGTTGTTGGTATTTTATACTTTTGTACTATTATTGTTATTAATACACATAGTGCTAGGATACATGTTTTAGTTGCTATTACACTGTGAACGAGTAATCCGCTGTCGGTTACACTCGACTGCAACGTTCTCACTTATTTTGATCCGATTTTTTGAGAATATCTCAGAGTCTATAAGACCTCAAGACACCAAATTTTGTTTAATGTGCTCCCGTAAAGGATTTTGGATCCCTTCCCCCATCCTCCCCCATTAACAGAAAAAACATTTTTAATTGCAAGTACAGCCACAATTCTTACTAAATAGTAACGCTGGTCGTTAACATATAAATGTACTATAGTACAATAAGAATGCATTAAAACAAATTTTACCAAAATCGCATGAGAAACACAGAAGTTATTAAAGAAAATGTATTTGGCAAACCACGTGGTGGCAATCACCAAGCGCAGACGTTTTCTATATGTGTGTGCACACATACATATGTACATATATATATGCACATTTAAATGCGTGAGCTTTTTTCGAATTCTAATGCGATTGTTTGTGCATGTGTGCTATTTTCTTAGCTCAGATTTTGACAGAGATGGTTAAGTTGGTGCTTTAGTTCGGTGGTAGAGTTGATGCCTGGCGGGCTACCAGACGAGGGTATTATTGGACGTAGATGTACTTATTGGAGATGCATATGGCAACACACTGCACAGCTAACTATGTGGCAACTCTTTTAATCGATACAATCGATATGCAAAACTGGAGTTAGTTGCCATCGAATGAACACCGGGTCTACAACGATCGAGATATAAACTTGTATTCACATATATCAATAAACTATTACAACAGGTTATGGGCCAAGCAACACTTCCACTGCGCAAGTGATTTAAGAAAGTGCAAAAAAGACATTGAGTGTGAAACAAACAAATTTTTAGTGTGAAGAAATAGATTCTACGAAACGCACAGCAAAAGTGCGTGCAGAAAAATTCAAAAAGCAAGATTGTGGTCGCCTGTGTGGCGCCATTGAAACAGTTGTGATCGTTGTGTGTGTATTGCAGCTCTCGTTGCTTGTGAAGCTTCGTTAGTCTCGTTGCTTGTGTAGCTAAAACGGAACTTTTGCTTGTGTAGCAAAAAGTGCGCAAATTTTTGACAGTTTCCAAAATAAAAAAGTTGTGAAATTCGGTATACATACATACATACATGAAATAAAAATGAGTGTTACAAGCATACGTGTGGAGCCTTTGGGCAAAGACAATTTTGACACATGGAAAATACATATGCAAGCATTGTTAATAAAATCTGGTTCGTGGAAATACGTAAACGGAAATTACGTAAAGACAGAACAAAATGCTGCACAGTGGGACGATGAAGACACGAAGGCAAAATCAGACTTAATTTTGGCAATGTCAACATCGGAGTTAAAGCAAATTAAAAATTGTGTAACCTCAAACGAAGTGTGGACAAAATTGCATAGCATTTATCAGTCCACGGGTACAGCTCGTAAAGCAACACTATTAAAGTCGTTAATTCTACTAAAAATGGATCACGGGGGCGACATGAGAAACCACGTTGATACTCTTTTTGACTTAGTGGACAAAATAAACGAGGTAGAACTAGTGAATATAAACGATTTGTTGGCGATATTGCTGCTGTATAGCATTCCAGAAGAATATGAGCAATTCAGAATCGCAATTGAAACTCAGAATAATTTGATTTCCCCGGAAGAACTTAAAATAAAGTTACTTAACAAATATGAGGCACGAAATAGAAATATAGATAAATCGTTGCCTGGTGCATTGCTGGTACACAAGAAGGGTAAAAGTAATATGCCAAAAGAATGGCATAAGAAAACAAATGCGAAAATAAAGTACAAGTGTTACAATTGTGGAAAATTAGGACACAAAGCAGCAGAATGTAGATCAAAGAACCAAAATGGAAATAGAGAAAATAATAAGTCAAACGAAAGCATGTACGCAGAAATAGCGAACTCTACTTGCAACATCTTCAAAGGATGATGTCTCGACTCTGGTGCGACATCTCACAGAAAGGGAGGTTTGACGAGCTGATTGCAGCAAAGTGTCCAGAGCTGAAGTTAGCAAACAATGCGTCTACGGAAATAAACGGTCATGGCTTAGTGCCATTTAAACCAAGAAAGGAGTATTCAGTTAATCTAACAAACACATTGTACGTACATTTGAGAGAAAACTTATTGTCAGTTTCAGAGATATGTGACCATGGTTTCAACATATTGTTTAAAATAAGTGGTGCTGAAATCATAAGGGAATCAAACGGAAAGACAGTTTTTACTGCTCGTCGCAAGCAAGACTTGTATTATGTATAGGAAATAGGCGAATGCAGTCAGATAATTGCTAGCAAGCAAAACAGCATTAAGGAATGGCATGAACGTTTAGGGCATCTAAATGAAAAGGATTTGAAAGAAGTCATACAAAAGGGTAGAATCCAAGGAGTAGGCACAGTTTCCATTAAGGAAAATCTACCAATCTGCGAAGTATGCATCAAGGGGAAGCAGTCTCAAAAGCCTTTCCCCATATGCAGTCAGAAGTCAAAAGAAACACTGGAGCTTGTGCACAGCGATGTCTGTGGCCCAATGCGCATAGCCAGTCATGGAGGCAGCCGGTACTTTTTGACCTTCATAGATGACCATACGAAATGGTGTGAGCTTTACACTATAAAAAGCAAATCTGAAGTCTTTCAGAAGTTCGTAGAGTTTAAGAACTACGTTGAGCGCAAGACTGGGCAAAAACTAAAGACACTCCGATCAGACAATGGCACCGAATGTACGAACAACAAGTTCAAAAGTTATCTGGTGACAGCTGGAATCAAACACGAATATTCGGTAGAATACACTCCACAGCAAAACGGAACTGCAGAGCGCAAAAACCGAACTCTTGTGGAAATGGCACGCTGTTTGATGATTCAAGCAGGATTACCGCCGAGCTATTGGGCTGAAGCAGTAAGCACGGCAAACTATATACGTAACAGATGTCCATCTAGAAGCCTGTGTGGCGAAACACCATTTATGTTATGGAACAGACGCGTTCCAATTGTCAAGCACTTGCGTACATTCGGGCAAATTGTGTATTCGCTCGAAAAACGCCCAAAGAGTAAGTTCAACCCAAAATCAAGACGATTCATATTTATAGGATACTGCAATGACGCCAAAGCATATAGACTATATGATTGTGATGCCCGAACCGTAATTAAAAGCCGCGACGTTGTCTTCACCAATCTATTTGGAAAGGAGTGCAGATTTGAAGAGTTTGCTGAAACACAAGAAGTCATCGATGCAGAGTACACGACCATGGATCAAGAAGAAGATCACGAGGATTCAACCGAAGAGGAAGCCAGCGGGCATGTTCCCATAAGGCGTGGCCCGGGAAGACCTCGAAAGTTGAAAACAGGTAAACCTGGTCGACCGAAATTAATGTACAACCAAGTATTTCCAGCAAAAGCCGAATAATACCTGGGAAATAGTAACGCGCCAGGAGAAGCAAAAGGTAATTGAGACCAAATGGGTTCTGCGGACCAAGTATAAACAAGGCGGAGAAGTGGATTGCCACAAGGCATGACTCGTGGCAAAAGGATTCACACAACGCGAGGGAATTGACTTCAATAAAACGTTCTCTCCGGTGGCTCGAATCGGATCGATACGAGCCCTAATTGCAATTGCTGTTGAATTTGGTTTGGATGTATATCAGTTCGATTTCAACAGCGCGTATTTAAATGGAGATATTGATGAAGACATATACATTAGCGTTCCTCCAGAATTCAACGAGATATTGACAGGCAAAGAAAAGCAAATGTACGGCAAAGGAAAAGTTTGCAAATTAAGAAAGGCTTTATACGGATTAAAACAGAGTGGGCGTCAGTGGTACAAGAAACTAGACAACAAGCTAAAGGAAATGGATCTGAAACCTCTTTGTGCTGATCCATGCGTCTATTTGAAAAGAAAAGGAAGCAATATTATCATTGTGTCACTGTATGTAAATGATTTGATTGTTGCAACTAACGATATCCAAATGCTAAAAGGCCTTAAATCTGTGCTGATGAGCAATTTTGATTTGAAAGATTTAGGAAAATTGTCATACTATCTGGGAATCGAATTTCGGCAACATAAGGAGAAAAACGCATTTGAAATGAGCCAGCCAAAGTACATTGGGGACATTCTGAAACGGTTCAACATGGAGGATTGCAAGCCAGCAAGCACGCCTATTGCCACAAGCGAGAAACTATCAGTCAACATGTGTCCCAAATCTGAAGTTAAAAAAGAATAAGTCTCTAAAATTCCGTATCAAAGTTTGGTTGGCGCTCTGATGTGGTTAGCAGTTTCAACGCGTCCCGACATAGCACATGCTGTAAGTGTACTTAGTCAATACAACACAAACTATGGCAAACAACACTGGATTGCAGCTAAACGAGTACTACGATACTTAAAGAGTACTCAAAAGTATGGCTTGGTATATCAAAGAAGTGGCAAAGATCTAGTCGGCTATGCCGATGCTGACTGGGCCGCTAATACTGATGATCGAAGATCTTTTACAGGCTTCGCATTTAAGTTGGCAAACGCTGCTTTATCCTGGGAGTGCCGAAAGCAACAGACCGTTGCGTTATCCACCACAGAAGCGGAGTATATGGCGATCTCCGAGTCTTCAAAAGAAGCTGTTCACCTGAGAAGTTTTCTACGTGAAATTATGGGCCAGTTACGTCCTACAATAATCTTCAATGACAATCAGGGAGCCAGCCAGCTTACAAGAAATCCAATATTTCACAAGCGCACAAAACACGTCGACATCCGTCACCATTTTATAAGAGAGCTTGTGGAGAAAGGTGATGTCTGCATTAACTACATGCCAACAACCGAGATGCCTGTAGATGTACTAACCAAAGGCTTAGGAGCAGTAAAGCATGACTCCTGTATAGCAACATTGGGCATCCAGCAGATAAATTAGTATGGTGCCATTTGAGGGGAAGTTTTGGAGATGCATATGGCAACACACTGCACAGCTCACTATGTGGCAACTCTTTTAATCGATACAATCGATATGCAAAACTGGAGTTAGTTGCCATCGAATGAACACCGGGTCTACAACGATCGAGATATAAACTTGTATTCACATATATCAATAAACTATTACAACAGTACTAACGGCAGTACATTCAAGTGGCCCAACGATACAAAGCAAGGATTTGTTAACGCACGGACCCAGGCAAAATGCCACCCATCTCCCGCCCAACCGACCGAGGGGCGCGCCGCATAACGTGCGGTGACGAAGAATTAGAAAGTTGACATAACACTAGAGTTTTTAGATTAGGTATGGAAGTAGCATTACTTATTATATGGAAAAGATTATTATAGTTGGAACATAAGATGCGAAATGGGTTATGGTTAGCATAGTTACTATTACAGGTTTGAAGAGAAAGCGGTAAAAAGTTTCTAGTAATTCTGTTCGGAACTGCAAAACTAATCTGGCTAATCAATTCGGAAGAATCAATTTGTCCGTTAATAAATTTGTGTTAGAAAGTTACACCAAGCATGGTTCTACGATCAGAAAGAGAAGGAAGATTTATTAGAAAAAATCTACCAAGATAAGAAGGCATACTAGAATTAGGATTCCAGTAATAACCCCGGAGGGCAAAGAGCAGAAATTGTTTTTGTACGGATTCAATTATATCCTGATGAACCTTGTATTGGGGACACCAAATACAAGATCCATACTCAAGAATTGGACGGACAAGTGAAGTATAAAGAGTTTTAGTAACGTTGGGATCGTCAAATTCTTTCGACCAGCGCCTTATGAAACCCAGAACACCATGGGCTCGATTAGCAGCAAACGAAATATGCTTGTCAAACTTAAGCTTGGGATCTAAAATGACACCCAGATCATCACCCGATTCAATACGATCGAGTTGCTTACTATTAATAAAATAATTGTTCAAGAAGGGCGTTCGCCTATAAAAAGACATTTATTTACATTAACTGTAATTAAGATTTAATAAATTTACTTAACACCAGGTTTGAAAACTGTCAAGATCAGATTGCAACCTTCAGCCAGATAGAAAATTAGAAGACGTCAGGCAAAGTTTTACGTCATCGGCGTACATCAGTACCCGAGAGTGACTTATCACAGAGGGGAGGTCATTAATAAACAATGTGAATAACAACGGACTGAGGTGACTTCCCTGTGGTACTCCGGAAGTGATATTAACAGGCTTAGAGACAAAGCCTTTAAAATAAACTTTTTGAGTTCTAAAAGTTAAATAATTGGAGATTATAAGAATTAGGTTATTTGGAAATCCCAAAAGATGAGGTTTATGCAGTAAAAGCGAATGATTAACGGAGTCAATAGCCTTACTGAAGTCAATATAAATAACATATGTTTGCATTTTATTTTGAAATCCCTTGATTACAAAAGAAGAATGGGTGTATGGGTGCATACGCATGCAGAAAACGCCTGCGCTTGGCGCTTGCCACCACGTATTGCCAATATACAATTACATTTTATTTAATTACTTCTGTGTTTTTTAACCAAATTGTTCATTAGTACATTTATACAGCAGCCTGAACCAAAATTGGTGGCTCTGGCTCTTACAGTTTCTGAGATATGCTCAAGCAGCTGCGCTTGGCCCCCAATTTGGAAAGTTAATTCTTTAATAACTTTTAAACTAACAATAGGATAGTTATGAAAACAAGAGCATTGAAATCTGTATACAAACCAAATCACAAGTCTGTAGTACTTGATTTGCAGGTTTGATTTTGATATGGGACCGAATGGGGGGAGGTATCCGAAATCCGAAATATTCTTAATCTGCGTATCCTTTACCAGCACATATTAACTCTTATAGTTTTTGAGATCTGCAGAATACCAGGTCAAAAAACCGATAAACACTGATTATAAGAAAACGGGACAAGTTATCGATCATTTGAAATAAACTTGATCTGCGTATGGTATCTACGAATCTAAAAAGTGCAATCTCAGCTCTCTAGCCCTTGTAGTCTCTGAAATCGACGTGATCATACAGACGGACAGACGGACGGACGGACAGACAGACGGACATGGCTAAATTCACTCAGCTCGTCGTGCTGATCAATAATATATATACTTTATGGGGTCGGAAATGCTTCCTTCTGCCTGTAAAATACATTTGCACAAAACCATTATACCATTTGTACCCATTTTCAACGGGTTCAGGGTATAAAAGAGCTCACGCATATGAACGTGCATATACAAACATGTTAAACCAAATTTGGTAGCTCTGGCTCTTATAGCTTCTGAGATATGCTCAAAAAACCGGATCAAAAACCGATAAATATCGATAGTAAGAAAACAAGGCTGGTTATCGATATGGTATACACGAACTTAAAAAACCAAACTTTAATCCCTAGCTCTCATTGCAGCACTTGCAAATGGATTATATCTTTAATAACTTCTGTGTTTCTTAACCGATTTTGATGAATCCTTAAGCAGTAGATTCTTCAAATGCTATAGTATATATAAATATTTATTCCAACCAAATTGTGTGTCTCTAGGTCTCAAAATCTACGAAATAGGCTTAAAAAATTAGAGGTTGTTGTAGATTTTTACCAATTTTAGGAAAACGGTGTGAGTTATCGATCATTTGAAATAAACTGCGCGTGCCTTGGACGAGTCTATTGCCAAAAAGTTTAAGTCTCTAGCTCTTATAGTTTCTGAAATCGACGCGTTCATACAGACGGACGGACAGACAGACGGACAGGGCTATATCGACTCTGGCAGGGATGCTGATCAAGAATATATATACTTTATAGGGTCGGAGATGCCTCCTTCTGTCTGTTACATACATTTGCACAAAACCATTATACCCTTATTACCCATTTTCAATGGGTTCACAGTCCAACATTTTATGACCGCGCCGCCTCCCGCCACCGTAATCGCAGAAATCTATATTCCTAACAGCACAATTTGTTAACACATTTATATTTCCCACAATTTTAAAGCTAGAGTCACCAAATTTTCTGTCGATTGCTGGTGATCTCCCCCAAAGATTGAGACGTTGATATCCAGGCCACGCCCACTTGAACGCCCCCAAACTATCCCGTCCCACGAATCGCGAAAGCCCATATCTCACTCAGTTTTTGAGCTACAGTCCCCTAATCCTTCTCCACAGACCGCAAAAGAAAATTTCTTAGATACGCCCACTGAGGCGTGGCAAATCGATAAAATCCGTATATCATCGGGCGGGTAAGCCGTAAAAATTCATATCTCCAACAATTTTAGAGCTTGAGTCACCAAATTTGGTAAAAGAAAAATTTCAAATAACAAATACATTAATTTTTCCAATATAACAATAATAATTAAGACCGAGTATTGCGCATCTGGTTACGCCTGTCTATTTTGGATGTAAGGATTGATTTTAGAATTAGTATTACGGAGGCAGTGCTGAAGTTATATTTTGGGGATGAGAGGTGTTTAATTGTGTTAAGGGGCCTTAAAAGGTCGTAAAAGAGTTAGCAATGTGGGAGTTCCATTTGTATTTGCTGTTTACTGTAAGCCCTATAATAATTAGTGTGTCGGTGGACGGAATATTAAGAATTCCAGTTAAAATGATACAGCTACTATGATGTTTCCGGCATATGTGTAGATTTTGGCATTTATGGGTTGATTTGTTGGAAAAGAAGGTTTATTGTGGGGTTTTTATTACTTTTTAGGTCGATAATCAGCTGGAAATTGTCAGCATAGGCACAGAATTTGCGTTCTTTACATATTGATATTATTTTTGTTAGGGCGTTGTACCAAATAACGAAAAAGTTAACCAAGATAGAAGATTCTTGTGGGATGCCATTATTGAGGGAAAATATGTTGGAGAAAGATTTGGAGGCTTTAAATATTAATTTTCTGTTTGTCATAAAGTAAAAAATAGAAGCTAGAATTTTATGACCAAGTTGCCATTCGTGGAGCTGTGTGATGATTGTGTGGATGCCGATTTTATCAAAGCCTTTGGCGAAGTCGAGAGAGATGATTGACAGGTGTCGTTTGGTTGTGATGGACAGGACTAGGCTAGCTTTGTAGGATTGAGGGATATGTGTGTAAATGATATTGTTAAAGTGTCGAAGGAATCTGAATTGGAAGTGAACCGCAGTTTGTTTGATCATACTCTAGGATATGCGATCGTAGCAAGGTGTAGAGCCTAAGAATTTAGGTGGATATCTATTTTGAAGTTGTGGATAGTTTGCATTATTGAATCTCTAAGGGCTCTTCTAAGCTTCGCATTAGCTTATTTAAATAGCAAGATATTTGTTGTGTTTATACGTCTTTTGAGTTGGGGCCATAGTTTGTTTTTCTCTAGTTTCACAATGGAACTGTGTGTGGGATTGAGAATGTTGTGTTTTAAGAGATTGAGAGGTGAGCTGATTAATTTATTTATTTTTATGATCGCTGCTTCTTTGTTTGGGTTGGTGTTCGGGTAGTTGATTGTGTTGATTTTGTCTATTCTTTAAAGAGGGCCCCGTTGGCAGCGTTGAGATTGAATGAAGGTTTGTTAACGTGGATCTGAGAGGTTGTATTTGGAAAGAGGGTCAATTTAATGTGGCAGTGGTTATTATCATTGAGATCGTCAAAACTTTCCCATTGGGTTTCTGAGGCTAGGTTGGATGATACGAAGAAGAGATCAATACCCTGAACCCATTGAAAATGGGTAAAAAGGGTATAATGGTTGTTGGGACTCTGCGCAGTGCAGAGTATATTGGATTAGCAATAAAAGAAAGACGTCTGCTAGCTTTCAATATTCAATGCTTTAATAATATCATAATTAGTGGGCAGAGAGTGCCTGTATAACAGGAAGCTCTTCGCGAGCGGCCTAAGGGCTTACAGTAATCTGTTTACAATTTAGGGTATCAAAATTGAACTGTTTTACACAAGTATGTAAATTAAATGTAATGGTAAAGGTAACTATATATTGATATGACGATCTCCTCAGACATACTCCGCCCGGTTAAAGGTCCAAATTCTTTCACTTAATCAGTTTGTTTTGCTGATGGAGCTAGTTTGCAAATTGGTCGACGAATGGTTCCCCTTTTGGTTCTCACGTCAGCCACTCTGACACGTCCGTCTGTGCCGGCGTGAGTACTGATAATCCGTCTTAATAGCCATTGATGGTGTAGTAAATTGTCCTCATGAATAAGAACAGTTTGGTTCGATGTTGGACTGTGGAGTAAGCCATTTGGAGCGCACTTGCAAGGTATGCATAACCGCGTCTCCACAACTCCCAGAAGCACTGCTTTAATTAGGTGACGCGCTGCCAACGCGTCAAGTAAGATATCCTGCTGTCGTCAATTGTAGGTTCAGGTAGCGCCATCATTGAGGATCCGAATAGCAAGTGCCCCGGAGTTAGCGCTTCTCCATCGTTTGGGTCTTTACTTAAAGAAGCAATTGGTCGCGAGTTTAGAATCGCTTCAGCTTCAATTGCCACAGCTTGCAATTCTTTGTATGTAAAATTCATGTTCACTAATTGCTTGATGAGAAGGGTCTTCATTGATTTGACGGCAGCCTCCCACAATCCGCCAAAATGCGGTGCGCGAGGAGGGATGAATTGAAACTCAAAGCCCATATTGCTGCTGAATGTGTTCAAGTTTGATTAGTTTTGCTATCCGAAGAATTGATGCTTAAAGCCGTCTAGTTGCGCTTGAGCGCCCAGAAAGTTAGTAGCATTATCGCAATGAATGCGTTGTGGGACACCTCTACGTCCAATTAAGCGCTTTAAGCAAAGAATAAAGTTGTAAGAGGACAAGTCAGAAATGAGCTCAACATGAACAGCCTTTGACGAAAAGCAGACAAATACTGCCATGTACGTCTTATAAGGACTTTTACTTCGTCGACTCCTAAGACAAGAAATGGTCGATTGGAGAGGAGTCGATTCGCTGGAGGCGCGCTCATGATTTGGTTCACTAACCGCGGCTTGTAGTGGTAGCAATAAATGCAGCGTCTGACCACCTTTCGTGCTACTTCTCGTGCATTCACAATCATACTTGCTGACGAAGTAAACCAATTAGGACTTTCGATCCTTCATGAAGATGTTGTCGGTGTAGATGCTCGACAAATCTGAAAGGTAAACCATGCCGTTTTGGAATTAAAAGAGGAAATTTTGCATCAAATGGTATTGGTGCCTTCGCTAGTCTGCCAGAAACACGCAGAACTGTTACTGTTCGCCAACCAAAATTACCATCTGCGAGAAAGGGGCTAAGCTTCTGAAATGCAGGTGGAAAAACCTTGTACGCCTTCAGTAGGCTAATTTCTTTGCTATAAGCTTCTTGCTGAATACAGAAAACGATGAAAATGAATGTCTGTCTCAATTCAACAGCTGACGAGTGAAGCGCGACGTCTACAGTATAATTCAAATTTGCCTTTACTCTGTAAAAGACTCGCAACACGTAAGCACTGACTCGCAAGGTACTACGATAAGAGGAGCATTTATTGATTATATAACCAATTAAGCTTCCATCGATGAGCTGCTCATTCCTATTTCCTTCGGTGCCACTACCATTAAATTTTATAACTACTGCCTTCCGCTGTTCCAGCTCTGTTTCGCTAAATCTGGTGTTTAAAGAAGTTTGAGGCCAGTGTGATGGTTCGAAAGACAACAATTTTGGTCCAGTAAACCAAACAGTTCCTTGGAGATCACTAGCTTGACATCCTCTTGATACTAGGTCCGCTGGGTGCGATGGTTTGCATTTTCGATATGCGATTAGCTATAAAACAGTGCAGCCTTGAAGAGTGCATTTTTAACCAATGCAAAACAATTTTGGAATCTGTCCAAAAGAAAATGTTACTAACGAATGATTCTATTTTGTGATTGATTTTAGACCACGTTTTACAGAGTAGAGAGGCAGCGCACAATTCTAAGCAAGGGAGCGAAATTACCCTAATAGGCGCAATTCTTGATTTTGCAATGATTAATAATGACTACGTTTGCTCTCAATTAAACACAGCAACCATACGCATGATCAGATGCATCTGAAAATCCATAGATCTCACATGCATGTTTTAATGACGCATTTACAAATCTGGGTATTTCAATGCTATTCAAGTTTAGCAAATCCAATTCGATTGCTTTCCATTGAGTCTCCAATTCTGTAGGAAGTGCATCATCCCAATCTAGACCGTGTAAACATAGTTCTTTCCCAAAGATTTAGCATCGTACAACTACTGGAGGTTCACGTCCAAGTAGCTCATATAGTCGGGCAGTAACAGATACTACTGTTCCTTTAGTGGTAACAGGATAACCTGGCAAATCATAGCGAAAACAAAAAATATCCTGTTTTGGCTGCCATGACATGCCAAGAGCTTTGGTTTTATCTTTGCTATCGACCTTGAAATGAAATTCCGAGACCTCTCCGGAAAGGCTAGTATTCCATTTAGCAAGCTCCAATCCCGCTTTACAGTGATACAGTGGGACCCTCCGTAGTCTTAATTTGCAGCTCCTCAACAGTGTCGGCTCCGGTCAGAAGGTCATCAACAGATGCAATAGGAAATTGTTCTTTATAGCGATCTGCTATGAAGTTCAAGCTGCGAATGGCTAGGAATGGGGCACATATGTCACTTTGTTTAATTGGAACGTTTGCAATGGTTGATTTGGTGTTGCTCTCCAAAGAATAAGTTGATAATTTCGATCTTTAGGATTAATAAGAAACTGCCGATACATTTTCGATATCGGCTGTAATTACCTGGCGAAATAGGCGAAAAGAAAGCAATGTCAATATAAGATCTTGCTGAATAGTCGACCTAACAAATAAGAGTTCATTTAATGAACAATGTGATGATGTCTTACAAGACGCGTCAAAGTCAACGCGAAGTTTCGTGATGTGGGATAACATTATGTGGGTTCTTGGGATCGAAATTGGTTATGGGTTTCATATGATTTAATTCCAAATATTCATTTATAAAGTTGGCTTATATTTCATTAAGTAGAGGCTGACGCTCTAAACGTCGTTCAAGATGAAGAAACCTGCTTTTGGCTATTTCAAAAGATTCCCCAAGTTTCTCAGTTGAGTCCTTAAATGGTAAGCGAACCTGTACGCGCCCTGACTGAAGGAATTCTGTGTGTGGCTGGAAGTAATTTTCACACTCCCGCTCTTCCTTTGTGTAGATTTGTTTTCGATCATAGGGCAATCTGCCAGAACCTGTTCAAACTGTCATTTAAAGTACAGGTCCGTGCCATAAGGCAAGAATAAATGCTCGAATGGAGGGTTTCATGAATTTTCCCACCTATAATCCAACCAAGCGAAATGTTTATTGGATGGTAAACCGGGTCCAAGAACGATGTTTGCCTTCTGTTATTAAGTCAAAAAACTCTTGTGTACTAATTAGTAGATCTAGCAATTTAAAATATGCCACACTTATCTCAAATTAAAACGTTTGCTGTGGGAATTAGTGCTCGCAAATCATCGAAACTCCATGAGTGGTTTCTTGGTTGGGCTGGTTGGGTACTTGCGAATATGAAGGTGCCGCTTGCTCCGAAGGTGAGACTCGATGTAAGGTTGTGTGTTGTAGTCCTTGGCAGAAGCGGCATCGAGATTTGGTTGAACATTTGGCCGCCATGTGGCCTTACGCAGACAGTTGATACAAAGTGACGTTTGTTTAACAAATGCATATTTCTCAGCAAAAGTGAGTGATGTAAAGGATGGACAACTAGCGAGGTTGTGATCAGTAGCTGTGGATTTGGGGCAACTACTTTGGGAAATAACAAACGATTTTTTGCTTTGATTTGGCTTGTCTTTCGTAGCTGTTTTTTCATGAGATGGATGTTTTACGCTGGTCTCTAAAAATTGACAATGGCGACTGAATGTTCGATAGCACTCATCCCAGGCTGGCAGTCTTTCATACTCTTGGACTCGATCATATGCCTGCTTTGTGTCGGAATCCACCTTTAATAAAACCAGATGTATTAATATGGCATTCATAACGTCGCTTCGGTTCCTAATAACATTAAGGAACCACGTAATGCAGCAACATTATCTAAGATTGTGCAAAGAGTGGCTGGATCAGATTTGTTCATAGCCGGAACAAAATAAGAACCTTCTTATCATACCGTTCTTTCAATTGGTTCATAGCTTTTGGATAGTTATCTCCAGACACTTGGAAGGGTGTGACTACACTAAGAGCAGGAGCTGATAGGCAGCTCAACAGCTGATATTGAATGATCTTCATGTACCATCGTACCGAAAGCAGTTATGAATTTTTTGTATTCACCGTATTTACCATAGAATTTGGGTAATTTGAGAGATGATAATCGATTGTGATGACCACTTGAACATGATGATGCATTAAAGAAACTTTGGCTATGATCATCTAGTTTCTCCCTTTTTGATTACAGACGTCTAAGAATGACTGCCTTTGTTTGAATTTAGATCTCTTCTATTTCCTCACGGGTTTTATCTGTTGGTTCTAGCCTTCCAATTTGCGTTTGAGTTTGCAGAATCTTTTAAAAATAACACTCCAGAATCTGAGACTGACATTCAAGAGTAGCGATGTCTTTCTGTGGTTCAAATCAAGAATATTTGTCTGCATTGTATTTCTAAGTTGCCTTAGTGTAATTAACTGAGAATCTGGTGTGAGCAACGATGGGTGAAGTAGTGATAGTGGATTTTAGTTATTGCTCAACAATAGTTATGCTTTGGCGCAAGCTCAGCTATCGAATTCTTAAGCTCAACTTGCAATTCGAAAGCTCTTAACAGAGAATCGTTCTCTCACTCGACTAATGAGCTTTATTTTCTAATTCCTCTTTGTACCTGTTTGTGCGAGTGTTCAAGCTTACGGTTTTAACACGTGCAAGTGTGTAAGAGTCTGCGACGAAAGCGTTGGCGTGAGCGATGCAACTGTTTTTTGCGATTACCAGTATCCAACGGTTTTGAAGACGCAGATGTCGATGTCGATTGTGTTGCAAGAATGATGATGATGAATATAATTATAATGATAATTGTTAGAACTGTTAAACTGTTAGAACAACAAAGCTGTAGCTACGACTCCAGATGACGTTGAACAAGATCTCCGCCAGTATGAGATGTATTCCGATGAGTTTCTCCTGGTGAACGTAGTTGGCTTTTAAAAAAACGATTCGATGCGACATGCCGAGTGCAGTGTCCTGTCACGGTCGCCAAAATGTTGGGACTCTGACAAGTGCAGAGTATATTGGATTATCAATAAAAAAAGGACGTTTGCTAGCTTTCAATATCCTATATGCAATTCTTTAATAATCTCATTTATTAAAATCGATAAAAATCTACAACAACCTCTAATTTGTTAAGTTAATTTCGTAGATTATGAGACTTAGAGACATAAAATTTGGTTTGAATGAATATTTATATATACCATAGCAGTAGAAGAATCTATTGTATTAAGGTTCATCAAAATCGGTTAAAAGTCACAGAAGGTTTTAAAGAAAGAAAGTGTGGTAAAATTTAACCAATTTGACAATCCAAGTGGTAGCAAGTTCTGCAATAAGAGCTAGGCATTAAAGTTTAGTTTTATAAGTTTGTGTATACCATACGCATATTAAGACTATTTAAAATTATCGATAACCCGCCCCGTTTTCTTTTAATCTATATTTATCGGTTTTTATCCGGTTTCTTGAGCATATCTCAAAAACTATACGAGCTAGAGTCCCCAAATTTGGTTAAATAAGTGCTCGTTAAGGATACGCAGATTACAAATATTTCGAATTTTGGATACCTAGCCCCCAATATCAAAAACAAATACGCCAATCAAGTACTACATATTTGGTTTGTACATATACTTGGAAATTCTTATTAGGCACTAAAAGTTTCATAACGATAATACTTATATTTTAGAAGTTATTAAAGAATACATTTTTCATAGTGGGGCAAAGCGCAGCCGATGTGTAAAGTTCGCAGCTTGCTACGTACGTTTCGCCGCTGTGTTCAGGGTATCTCCTAGTCGGGGACACCCGACTAGAGCCATCTTACTTGTTATTATTTATTATACCCTGAACCCATTGAAAATGGGTAAATAGAGTATAATGGTTTCGTGCAAATGTATGAAACAGGCAGAAGGAAGCATCTCACCACATAAAGTATATATATTCTTGATCAGGACGACGAGCTGAGTCAATTAAGCCATGTCCGTATGTCCGCCCGTCCGTCTGTATGAACGCAGCGATCTTGGAAACTACAAAAGCCAGAGACCTAAACTTTTCGACTATAGATTCTCTTAATCCATACGCAGTACAAGTTTATCGACTTTTCTCGTACAAGTATAAGCTTATCATTTTTTTTCCGTTTCATTATTATCGATAAAGATCGATTTTTAAACTTGGATTTCTTGGCATATCTCGGAGACTATGAGAGGTAGCGCCATCAAATTTGGTTTAATATGTGCTCGTAAGTATTACGCAGATTATGAATATTTCGGATTTTGGATACCTGCCCCCATTCGTCAATTATATAATAATCTTATAATAATAATCTTAGTTTAGAAGTTATTCAAGAATTCATTTTCCATAGTGGTGGAAGGTGCGCAGCTTGCTGCGTGCGTTTGTGTGTGTTTGATTTTGTGAATGTGTGTATAAATGGAAAGAGGTTTAAATGTATGTAACAGCTCGCCGCTGGGTTCAGGGTATCTCCTAGTCGGCGACACCCGACTAGAGCCATCTTACTTGATTTTATTTTATTTTACTAAGTGCGGCTGTGGTGTCATGTATATGAATGCAGAGGGGTTGAATTAAATGCATTTAACAACAGCTCGCCGCTGGGTTCAGGGTATCTCCTAGTCGGACACTCCCGACTAAAGCCATCTTGCTTGTTAAATTCAGTTGCTGTGGTGGTGTGAACTGGGGGAACTAACGATATGTTTTATGTAATTTACATTATTGGGTTGTAATAAACACGACGGCTCTGCTGAGCATACTATGCCTATCACTCGTGCTGTGTTTTTGGGTCGTACTCCGTCTACGGGCTCCGACCGTGCTCAGGAAAAGTGGCGTGGGTTCTTTGCTCCCTAACACACTCGACGCGTTAAATAAAATGATAGAGAATAAAGTAGACAGAGTTAAGGAATGAGGGAATACCACATTATATCAAGATCGCCTGTGATCTGCAGGAAGAGTATACCCGATAAAGCCGAGGAGCTATGATGTTGACTCTCCTCGTTCGTTACCCATTTGTAGTTACATTTGAGATTGTCTCTGTAACTACACTAAAGATATTAAGATTTCATTTTATCACATATTTATCTTTAAGCAAAACTTCAATTCATGATCGGACTTCATTATACATAACGTTAGAAGAATATCGGTTTTACGAAACTAAATTCTAATTGGGCAAAGGCATACATGAGTAAGGTTGAAAAGCCAAACTGTACAATACAGGAGTACCCACGCGGACTCTGAACGCGACTTAATTGTGATATTAACTTCTTTTAAATTGTTCACACAGTACTCACTAAATTGTTTATCATCCAACGATGTCAGCAGGCCTGATGACGACGATGATGACGTGCTGTGGAATCCTGTTTAAATATATATTATTTACGCAGAGTAGTCAACGATATATACGCACTAAATCAAAATCGAAAGACAATATCAGTGATGCGAAAAGCGAAAAACTTAATATAACTTCATGTATACTTGTGGCCTTTTTAAATACGACCACGACTAAAATCCGTTTAATAATTATATTTAAAAATCCATGTGAGTAGGTGCGCTGGCAAGAGATCCACCAGATCTGTGCACGAGAACGTCCGGGTATTAATGGGGCGAACACGCGGTCCGTTGCTTTGCCTTATCAATTACCGCGTCCTGTGATTCAAGTATTATTGGTATATGATTAGCCAGAAATCAGCTAAAAGGCTTTGTTCCGCCTTAGGAGAGCGCACGTTGTTACAGATTTATCGCAGATTGCTGCAGCTCGTCACTTTGGGGCAGTCAAGGTGATTACGATATGCCTAATTTTTGTTTTAGGTGCAAAGAAGCTCAGCGCCGCAATCTGGACTGCACATTCACAAAGTCACAAAGAAATGCACACACCTACGCCCTTTCATTACCCTGTCATATAAATGATGTTAGTTATTGAATTAACACATCTATGTTTCGTACCTTTAGCGGAATTTTGTCGATGCCAGGTTATGAAGAAATTTTTATTTCTCCTTTTATTTTCTTCTTCAGCAAAAAGTTTCACCTGCGCTCAGATGCGCTTATATTTTCTTCCAGAGAATTCGATTTGGACCTTCGATGTTGATGCACCTGGATTTATTATATCCACGTGCAATTCTGCCTTTTATAAAAGAGGACTGTACTCGTTGGCGATTAGAATCGAAAAGATCGATGCCAAACCATAATTATGAGGCCGCGTCTTAAAACCGTCTTCTAAGACGCGATTTGTTTTTATTCGCAACTGCGTTCTTATTAGCATCGGCCATGGTCACTCTAATTATGTTAATAACATAAGCTGACAATAGGCAATTGCATATATGTTATGGTGCAATGCTGCCCATCGCTGTCGATTGCAATCAGATGATAAAGTCATTGGCCGCTTTTGAGTTTATTTAAATTTGACAAGATTATTTGGATCACACCACCACAGCGCAGGTTTAATCGAGGGATTGGCTAATACTGAGATAAAAGCTAAAAATATCTTCAGCATGATAATGACCAAGCTCTTTTCCGTAGAGATTTTCTAGCAAATATAAACAGTTACCAATCTTTCGTTTGATTCGTGCCTTAGTTCCAACTGGCGCAAGCTTGGCGTTAAAGTTATAAGCCATAATGCTTAAAACGAAATTGCGTTTTATTACTATTTGACCAACTTCAAAAGATCGAAGGCGTGTGCGCTTGCTATACGTCCTCAAATCCTTTTCATATGCCTTATTCATGTGTTTTTGAATATTGGATCGTATTATGGGAAATTCGTCCGGTCGATCGAGATATATTTGCCCTTCACTTAGAATGTTTAGATTTTTGAGCAACTTGTAATCGCTACCAAGCCTAAGTATATTTTGCCCAAAAACAACGAAGTATGGAGAACTGGAGAACTGTTTACACTGCTAATAAATACATCCCATTCACGTAGATCGGAACGGATATAGGTTTGCAATATCCGATATGGAGAACTGGAGAACTGTTTACACTGCTAATAAATACATCCCATTCACGTAGATCGGAACGGATATAGGTTCGCAATGCCGCATTAACTGAACGATTAGCCCGTTCAAGTGCATTTGCCTGTGGCGAGTAGACTCCAGTACGCATATGCTGTATGCCGTATTTAGACAAAAGTGAGGTGAACTCCGGGCTTTTAAACTGAGTGCCATTGTCACTCACTATGGTTTCGGGTACTCCGAAACAGTCAAAAAAGTCTTCTTTCAGTATGTCTACTACTGCTTTTGCATTGAGTCTTTTTATGGGCTTGAGAAATGGACATTTTGAGTAATGATCAAAGATAACGAACAAGCCAATGTTACGCCTTTTTGATGCTGGGAAGGACCAACAAAGTCAACATAAAGTCTTTGGAAGGGCCTTGCGCTGATCAATTGGTTTCCCATGGTTAGCTTGAGTGTTCGATTTGGAACTTTCGACGTTTGGCGTATATATTCGCGTACGTCAACCACCATGTTCGGCCAATAAAAATACCTGCGAATACATTCCAAACTCTTTGCAGTTCTACAATGAGCGGATGTTGGTTGATCATATGCTGCTTTCATAACATTCAAACGTAGTTCAGCCGGCACAAATAATTTCCAACTTCTCATGTAATCGTCTAAGCTACTAGAAGAAAATTCGTTTCGATAATATATATAATCGTCTACAACTCGCAAATTTGGCAGCTACTTCGTCTACTGGTTCAAAGGCACGGGAAGCGCGTCTGCGACCACATTCTCGCTGCCCTTGCGATGTTCGATAACAAAACTATATCCTTGCAATTTGAAAGACCATCTAGCTAGTCTACCGCTTAGATCTTTTTGATTCATTAGCCAACGTAAACTGGCGTGATCAGTCACGACTTTAAAATCATGCCCGTCGATATACATGCGAAATTTGTTTACGGCTAAATCAACGGCAAGAATAATAATAATAATAATAATAATAATAATTGCGCTGAGCTTTATTTAGTTTTTTTGACATGCTCGATTCCTGACTCATCACATTGAGCTAAAACACCACCCACACCATGCAAGGAGGCGTCACATTGCACTATAAACAAACGGCTTTTCATAATTTGGGTTTACCAAAAACGGTGCTGAGGATAGTTGGCATTTGATTTCTTCAAATGCAAGCTGGGCGTTATGGTTCCAAGCAAAAGACGTACCTTTTAATAATTCTGTCAAATGAAAGATAATCGTCGAGTACTGAGGTATGAACCGTTGATACCAGCGGCAGTCTAAGCAGAATCTGACTTTTCCAGGTTTAACTATCAATATCGCGGGAGATGACCATGCGGAATATGGAGCTTCTTCAATGACTCTCAGTCTGATCATTCGATCCACTTCTTCGCATAACAACTTTTCCCTAGCTGGTGATAATGGATAGAATTTCTGTTTTATAGGTTTGGCCTCCCTAGTATCAGTGGTATGTTCTACCAGAGTAGTTTTTCCTAAACCATCACTTTCAAACGACGGAAATTATGTTATTACGGATTGTAAGCGTATCTTTTGGGCAAGAGTTAGCGACAACTGATTCGAATCGACTGTTTTCAACTCAATCGAATTCAGTGTATTTGAATGGTGTATCGAAATGTCAAATGCTCTCCAGAAGTCTATTCCACAGATAACATTTGACTTAATTAACGGAACAATCGAAAATTCAAAATCATTTGCAATGGATTTATACACGATAGGGATAAGGGAAATGGTACCTAAAATATGTTGTTTCTGTCCATCTGCGGTTCTTACATCGCCTTTAATTTTTTTAAAATCTGTTTTAGTATCGAGAAATCTTTTCGCTAAGCTTCCTCTAATCACACTTTTGGTGGCTCCTCTATCTAACAAGGCCAGATAATGTTGACTGAATATTTCTAGATTCGTGATCCGTGGCTGATATGCGGTACTTATTAAGTGTGCGTCACTGCGCCCATAGACTTCTCATTCTCTGTGACGAACGAGGTTTGAACTTGGATTCTGAATCGAAAATCGCTTCTCTGCGGACAAGGTATTTGCGTAAGCGTACGTGATACGGCTTAAGTTTAGTCTGGTGAGATTTTGACAAGTCTGGTGTGAAAGTACAATCAGGTGTTACGGTTTTCTTACTTAAATCTGGTGCCGAGACTATAAATGGCGGACATTCGTGTTTAACAGACGACGAATGTCCTCTCGAGAGTATCCCGAAAGAGGGTTAGATTTAGGACAAGTGGGTTTGTAAGTGTCAATGGCACCACAGCCATTACAAAGCACACGACGTTCTGTTAAACATTCTTGATATCTGTGACCTCTTTCATCGCACTTCCAACATATCAGTTTGTCAGAAGAACGTAAAGTATTTATGTCCGTAGTTTCTGCATGATTCTGAGTCTCTTCCGTGTCAGTTGTATCTTTATGTACTATCTCATTGACTACTCGTTGAGGTTTAGTTGGTCGAGAGTTTGGCTTAGAGGAATAATTCGAATATAATGCTTCATGCTTGTGACACTCTTTGCGAGATATTGCAAGGTTTGGAATATTTGCGTGAAGTAGCTCGTGTCTTAAGTCTGGTAATAGGTTTCGTTTTACATTGATTACTAAATCTGAGTCCGACATTGGTTCCCGTAAAGCATCAGACAAGGCAAGAATTGAGTCTAAAAATTCATCAAAACTTTCTGATCCCCGTTGTCTGCGTCTTCTAACCAAGTCTTTTATGTCTTCGTCGCAAACAGGTGCACAAATGAAGCCAGCTTATTTGGTCAGTCGTACGGTGGTATAACAAATTGGCAAACTAGTATAACAACCTAAAATTACCGTTTAAACATTGCGTAGTCAAACAATTTATGCGATATATAAAGTCATCGATTGGGATATCAATAGATAAGCCTGAAAATTTGACTTGCCAATTGGATATGACGTTAGATATTCTATCTGGTCTATCAACTGCGTACTCGCATCTGGCTTCAGACTGAACACTATCGTTCGGTAGCCTGTGGTTTCTCGAAGCATTGACCGATCGCGGGATATCATTTTCCCATTCTAATTGGGGTTCCTCACGAGGTTCCTGATGCAAGTTTAAATTTAAAATTGCGGCATTTAATTCTACGGACAAGTATGCTGCCATCTCTGCTTTATGGGTCTCTAGTGTCTTAGTAATAAGCAACTGCACACGATGCTCCGACATAACGATTCCCTAGGAGGTTGTGCGTTAGAAGTTATCGAGCCCGCTTGCATACGTGCGTTGGTCGAACCACTAGGTCGACTTCTTGTTGCAATAAGGATTTCAGAGATTTAGGCAATTTCGATGAAATTTGAGAGCGCATGGAGTTTCTATCATGTCTGAATCACCATGCAGTGTATTATTGCAAATATAACATACTACTGCAGGTGTCTCATTGAGAGCTAAATTCTTCTCACTACAAGCGACAGCCATATTCAGTGCATCGATTAAAAAATTAGGTAAATTGCGTTTTATTACTATTTGACCAACTTCGAAAGATCGAGGGCTTGTGCGCTTGTTATACGTCCGCAAATTCTTTTCATATGCCTTATTCATGTGTTTTTGAATATTGGATCGTATTATGGGAAATATGGGAAATATTATAGAATGTTTAGATTTGAGCAACTTGTAATCGCTTAAGTATATTTTGCTCAAAAACAACGAAGTATGGAGAACTGGAGAACTGTTTACACTGCTAATAAATACATCCCATTCACGTAGATCGGAACGGATATAGGTTCGCAATGCCGCATTAACTGAACGATTAACCCGTTCAAGTGCATTTGCATGTGGCGAGTAGACTCCAGTACGCATATGCTGTATGCCGTATTTAGACAAAAGTGAGGTGAACTCCGGGCTTTTAAACTGAGTGCCATTGTCACTCACTATGGTTTCGGGTACTCCGAAACAGTCAAAAAAGTCTTCTTTCAGTATGTCTACTACTGCTTTTGCATTGAGTCTTTTTATGGGCTTGAGAAATGGACATTTTGAGTAATGATCAAAGATAACGAACAAGCCACTGTTACGCCTTTTTGATGCTGGGAAGGACCAACAAAGTCAACATAAAGTCTTTGGAAGGGCCTTGCGCTGATCAATTGGTTTCCCATGGTTGGCTTGAGGGTTCGATTTGGAACTTTCGACGTTTGGCGTATATATTCGCGTACGTCAACCACCATGTTCGGCCAATAAAAATACCTGCGAATACATTCCAAACTCTTTGCAAATCCACAATGAGCGGATGTTGGTTGATCATATGCTGCTTTCATAACATTCAAACGTAGTTCAGCCGGCACAAATAATTTCCAACTTTTCATGTAATCGTCTAAGCTACTAGAAGAAAATTCGTTTCGATAATATATATAATCGTCTACAACTCGCAAATTTGGCAGCTACTTCGTCTACTGGTTCAAAGGCATGGGAAGCGCGTCTGCGACCACATTCTTGCTGCCCTTGCGATGTTCGATAGCAAAACTATATCCTTGCAATTTGAAAGACCATCTAGCTAGTCTACCGCTTAGATCTTTTTGATTCATTGGCCAACGTAAACTTGCGTGATCAGTCACGACTTTAAAATCATGCCCGTCGATATACATGCGAAATTTGTTTACGGCCAAATCAACGGCAAGAATAATAATAATAATAATAATAATAATTGCGCTGAGCTTTATTTAGTTTTTTTGACATGCTCGATTCCTGACTCATCACATTGAGCTAAAACACCACCCACACCATGCATAGAGGCGTCACATTGCACTATAAACAAACGGCTTTTCATAATTTGGGTTTACCAAAAACGGTGCTGAGGATAGTTGGCATTTGATTTCTTCAAATGCAAGCTGGGCGTTATGGTTCCAAGCAAAAGACGTACCTTTTAATAATTCTGTTAAATGAAAGATAATCGTCGAGTACTGAGGTATGAACCGTTGATACCAGCAGCAGTCTAAGCAGAATCTGACTTTTCCAGGTTTAACTATCAATATCGCGGGAGATGACCATGCGGAATATGGAGCTTCTTCAATGACTCTCAGTCTGATCATTCGATCCACTTCTTCGCATAACAACTTTTCCCTAGCTGGTGATAATGGATAGAATTTCTGTTTTATAGGTTTGGCCTCCCCAGTATCAGTGGTATGTTCTACCAGAGTAGTTTTTCCTAAACCATCACTTTCAAACGACGGAAATTATGTTATTGCGGATTGTAAGCGTTTCTTTTGGGCAAGAGTTAGCGACAGCTGATTCGAATCGACTGGTTTCAACTCAATCGAATTCAGTGTATTTGAATGGTGTATCAAAATGCCAAATGCTCTCCAGAAGTCTATTCCACAGATAACATTTGACTTAATAGACGGAACAATCAAAAATTCAAAATCATTTGCAATGGAGTTATACACGATAGGGATAAGGGAAATGGTACCTAAAATATGTTGCTCGTACCATCTAAGTTTGGTATCGGATACGCATCCTTACTGGTTTCTTCGTTCACATTGCGGCAGTCTAAGCAGAATCTGACTTTTCCAGGTTTAACTATCAATATCGCGGGAGATGACCATGCCGAATATGGAGCTTTTTTAATGACTCTCAGTCTGATCATTCGATCCACTTCTTCGCATAACAACTTTTCCCTAGCTGGTGATAATGGATAGAATTTCTGTTTTATAGGTTTGGCCTCCCTAGTATCAGTGGTATGTTCTACCAGAGTAGTTTTTCCTAAACCATCACTTTCAAACGACGGAAATTATGTTATTACGGATTGTAAGCGTATCTTTTGGGCAAGAGTTAGCGACAACTGATTCGAATCGACTGTTTTCAACTCAATCGAATTCAGTGTATTTGAATGGTGTATCGAAATGTCAAATGCTCTCCAGAAGTCTATTCCACAGATAACATTTGACTTAATTAACGGAACAATCGAAAATTCAAAATCATTTGCAATGGATTTATACACGATAGGGATAAGGGAAATGGTACCTAAAATATGTTGTTTCTGTCCATCTGCGGTTCTTACATCGCCTTTAATTTTTTTAAAATCTGTTTTAGTATCGAGAAATCTTTTCGCTAAGCTTCCTCTAATCACACTTTTGGTGGCTCCTCTATCTAACAAGGCCAGATAATGTTGACTGAATATTTCTAGATTCGTGATCCGTGGCTGATATGCGGTACTTATTAAGTGTGCGTCACTGCGCCCATAGACTTCTCATTCTCTGTGACGAACGAGGTTTGAACTTGGATTCTGAATCGAAAATCGCTTCTCTGCGGACAAGGTATTTGCGTAAGCGTACGTGATACGGCTTAAGTTTAGTCTGGTGAGATTTTGACAAGTCTGGTGTGAAAGTACAATCAGGTGTTACGGTTTTCTTAATTAAATCTCGTTCCGAGACTATAAATGGCGGACATTCGCATTTAACAGACGACGAATGTCCTCTCGAGAGTTTCCCGAAAGAGGGTTACATTTAGGACAAGTGGGTTTGTAAGTGTCAATGGCAACAGCCATTACAAAGCACACGACGTTCTGTTAAACATTCTTGATATCTGTGACCTCTTTCATCGCACTTCCAACATATCAGTTTGTCAGAAGAACGTAAAGTATTTATGTCCGTAGTTTCTGCATGATTCTGAGTCTCTTCCGTGTCAGTTGTATCTTTATGTACTATCTCATTGACTACTCGTTGAGGTTTAGTTGGTCGAGAGTTTGGCTTAGAGGAATAATTCGAATATAATGCTTCATGCTTGTGACACTCTTTGCGAGATATTGCAAGGTTTGGAATATTTACGTGAAGTAGCTCGTGTCTCAAGTCTGGTAATAGGTTTCGTTTTACATTGATTACTAACTCTGAGTCCGACATTGGTTCCCGTAAAGCATCAGACAAGGCAAGAATTGAGTCTAAAAATTCATCAAAACTTGCTGATCCCCGTTGTCTGCGTCTTCTAACCAAGTCTTTTATGTCTTCGTCGCAAACAGGTCCACAAATGAAGCCAGCTTATTTGGTCAGTCGTACGGTGGTATAACAAATTGGCAAACTAGTATAACAACCTAAAATTACCGTTTAAACATTGCGTAGTCAAACAATTTATGCGATATATGAAGTCATCGATTGGGATATCAATAGATAAGCCTGAAAATTTGACTTGCCAATTGGATATGACGTTAGATATTCTATCTGGTCTATCAACTGCGTACTCGCATCTGGCTTCAGACTGAACACTATCGTTCGGTAGCCTGTGGTTTCTCGAAGCATTGACCGATCGCGGGATATAATTTTCCCATTCTAATTGGGGTTCCTCACGAGGTTCCTGATGCAAGTTTAAATTTAAAATTGCGGCATTTAATTCTACGGACAAGTATGCTGCCATCTCTGCTTTATGGGTCTCTAGTGTCTTAGTAATAAGCAACTGCACACGATGCTCCGACATAACGATTCCCTAGGAGGTTGTGCGTTAGAAGTTATCGAGCCCGCTTGACTACGTGCGTTGGTTGAACCACTAGGTCGACCTCTTGTTGCAATAAGGATTTCAGAGATTTAGGCAATTTCGATGAAATTTGAGAGCGCATGGAGTTTCTATCATGTCTGAATTACCATGCAGTGTATTATTGCAAATAGAACATACTACTGCAGGTGTCTCATTGAGAGCTAAATTCTCCTCACTACAAGCGACAGCCATATTCAGTGCATCGATTAAAAAATTAGGTAAATTGCGTTTTATTACTATTTGACCAACTTCGAAAGATCGAGGGCTTGTGCGCTTGTTATACGCCCGCAAATCCTTTTCATATGCCTTATTCATATGTTTTTGAATATTGGATCGTATTATGGGAAATATGGGAAATATTATAGAATGTTTAGATTTTTGAGCAACTTGTAATCGCTACCAAGCCTAAGTATATTTTGCCCAAAAACAACGAAGTATGGAGAACTGGAGAACTGTTTACACTGCTAATAAATACATCCCATTCACGTAGATCGGAACGGATATAGGTTCGCAATATCCGATATGGAGAACTGGAGAACTGTTTACACTGCTAATAAATACATCCCATTCACGTAGATCGGAACGGATATAGGTTCGCAATGCCGCATTAACTGAACGATTAACCCGTTCAACTGCATTTGCCTGTGGCGAGTAGACTCCAGTACGCATATGCTGTATGCCGTACTTAGAGAAAAGTGAGGCTTTTAAACTGACTGCCATTGTCACTCACTATGGTTTCAGGTACTCCGAAACAGTCTTCTTTCAGTATGTCTAGTACTGCTTTTACATTGAGTCTTTTTATGGGGTTGAGAAATGGACATTTTGAGTAATGATCAAAGATAACGAACAAACCAATGTTACGCCTTTCTGATGCTGGGAAAGGACCAACAAAGTCAACATAAAGTCTTTGGAAGGGCCTTGCGCTGATCAATTGGTTTCCCATGGTTGGCTTGAGGGTTCGATTTGGAACTTTCGACGTTTGGCGTTTATATTCGCGTACGTCAACCATCATGTTCGGCCAATAAAAATACCTGCGAATACATTCCAAACTCTTTGCAATTCCACAATGAGCGGATGTTGGTTGATCATATGCTGCTTTCATAACATTCAAACGTAGTTCAGCCGGCACAAATAATTTCCAACTTTTCATGTAATCGTCTAAGCTACTAGAAGAAAATTCGTTTCAATAATATATATAATCGTCTACAACTCGCAAACTTGGCAGCTACTTCGTCTACTGGTTCAAAGGCACGGGAAGCGCGTCTGCGACCACATTCTCGCTGCCCTTGCGATGTTCGATAACAAAACTGTATCCTTGCAATTTGAAAGACCATCTAGCTAGTCTACCGCTTAGATCTTTTTGATTCATTAGCCAACGTAAACTTGCGTGATCAGTCACGACTTTAAAATCATGCCCGTCGATATACATGCGAAATTTGTTTACGGCCAAATCAACGGCAAGAATAATAATAATAATAATAATAATAATTGCGCTGAGCTTTATTTAGTTTTTTTGACATGCTCGATTCCTGACTCATCACATTGAGCTAAAACACCACCCACACCATGCATAGAGGCGTCACATTGCACTATAAACAAACGGCTTTTCATAATTTGGGTTTACCAAAAACGGTGCTGAGGATAGTTGGCATTTGATTTCTTCAAATGCAAGCTGGGCGTTATGGTTCCAAGCAAAAGACGTACCTTTTAATAATTCTGTCAAATGAAAGATAATCGTCGAGTACTGAGGTATGAACCGTTGATACCAGCGGCAGTCTAAGCAGAATCTGACTTTTCCAGGTTTAACTATCAATATCGCGGGAGATGACCATGCGGAATATGGAGCTTCTTCAATGACTCTCAGTCTGATCATTCGATCCACTTCTTCGCATAACAACTTTTCCCTAGCTGGTGATAATGGATAGAATTTCTGTTTTATAGGTTTGGCCTCCCTAGTATCAGTGGTATGTTCTACCAGAGTAGTTTTTCCTAAACCATCACTTTCAAACGACGGAAATTATGTTATTGCGGATTGTAAGCGTTTCTTTTGGGCAAGAGTTAGCGACAGCTGATTCGAATCGACTGGTTTCAACTCAATCGAATTCAGTGTATTTGAATGGTGTATCGAAATGCCAAATGCTCTCCAGAAGTCTATTCCACAGATAACATTTGACTTAATAGACGGAATAATCAAAAATTCAAAATCATTTGCAATGGAGTTATACACGATTGGGATAAGGGAAATGGTAGCTAAAATATGTTGTTTCTGTCCATCTGCGGTTCTTACTTCGCCTTTGTTTTTTTTTTAATCAGTTTTAGTATCGAAAATTCTTTTCGCTAAGCTTCCTCCAATCACACTTTTGGTGGCTCCACTATCTAACAAGGCCAGATAATGTTGACTGAATATTTCTAGATTCGTGATCCGTGGCTGATATGCGGTACCTATTAAGTGTGCGTCACTGTATCCATAGACTTCTCATTCTCTGTGACGAACGAGGTTTGAACTTGGATTCTGAATCGAAAATCGCTTCTCTGCGGAAAAAGTAAGTTTAGTGTGGTGAGATTTTGACAAGTCTGGTGTGAAAGTACAATCAGGTATTACGGTTTTCTTACTTAAATCTATAAATGGCGGACTTTCGCGTTTAACAGACGACGAAGGTCCTCTCGAGAGTTTCCCGAAATAGGGTTACATTTAGGACAAGTGGGTTTGTAAGTGTCAACGGCACAACAGCCATTACAAAGCACACGACGTTCTGTTAAACATTCTTGATATCTGTGACCTTTTTCATCGCACTTTCAACATATGAGTTTGTCAGAAGAACGTATAGCATTTATGTCCGTTGTTTCTGCAAGATTCTGAGTCTCTTCCGTGTCAGTTGTATCTTTATGTACTATCTCATTGACTACTCGTTGAGGTTGAGTTGGTTGAGAGTTTGGCTTAGAGGAATAATTCGAATATAATGCTTCATGCTTGTGACACTCTTTGCGAGATATTGCAAGGTTTGAAATATTTACGTGAAGTAGCTCGTGTCTCAATTCTGGTAATAGGTTTCGTTTTACATTGATAACTAACTCTGAGTCCGACATTGGTTCCCGTAAAGCATCAGACAAGGCAAAAATTGAGTCTAAAAATTCATCAAAACTTTCTGATCCCCGTTGTCTGCGTCTTCTAACCAAGTCTTTTATGTCTTCGTCGCAAACAGGTGCACAAATGAAGCCAGCTTATTTGGTCAGTCGTACGGTGGTATCTCTAGAAAAATGTCAAAGCAGGTTCTGTGAATAACAAATTGGCAAACTAGTATAACAACCTAAAATTACCGTTTAAACATTGCGTAGTCAAACAATTTATGCGATATATGAAGTCATCGATTGGGATATCATTAGATAAGCCTGCAAATTTGACTTGCCAATTGGATATGACGTTAGATATTCTATCTGGTCTATCAACTGCGTACTCGCGTCTGGCTTCAGACTGAACACTATCGTTCGGTAGCCTGTGGTTTCTCGAAGCATTGACCGATCGCGGGATATCATTTTCCCATTCTAATTGGGGTTCCTCACGAGGTTCCTGATGCAAGTTTAAATTTAAAATTGCGGCATTTAATTCTACGGACAAGTATGCTGCCATCTCTGCTTTATGGGTCTCTAGTGTCTTAGTAATAAGCAACTGCACACGATGCTCCGACATACCTAACGGATGGAAGTTATCGAACCCGCTTGAATACGTGCGTTGTTCGAACCACTAGGTCGACCTCTTGCTGCAATAGGGATTTCAGAGATTTGGGCTATTTCGATTAAATTTGAGAGCGCATGGAGTTTATATCATGTCTGAATCACCATGCAGTGCATTATTGCAAATAGAACATACTACTGCAGGTGTCTCATTGAGAGCTAAATTCTCCTCACTACAAGCGACAGCCATAATCAGTGCATCGATTAAAAAATTAGGTAAATTGCGTTTTATTACTATTTGACCAACTTCAAAAGATCGAGGGCGTGTGCGCTTGTTATACGTCCGCAAATTCTTTTCATATGCCTTATTCATGTGTTTTTGAATATTGGATCGTATTATGGGAAATTCGTCCGGTCGATCGAGATATATTTGCCCTTCACTTAGAATGTTTAGATTTTTGAGCAACTTGTAATCGCTACCAAGCCTAAGTATATTTTGCCCAAAAACAACGAAGTATGGAGAACTGGAGAACTGTTTACACTGCTAATAAATACATCCCATTCACGTAGATCGGAACGGATATAGGTTCGCAATATCCGATATGGAGAACTGGAGAACTGTTTACACTGCTAATAAAAACATCCCATTCACGTAGATCGGAACGGATATAGGTTCGCAATGCCGCATTAACTGAACGATTAACCCGTTCAACTGCATTTGCCTGTGGCGAGTAGACTCCAGTACGCATATGCCGTACTTAGAAAAAAGTGAGGTGAACTCGTGGCTTTTAAACTGACTGCCATTGTCACTCACTATGGTTTCGGGTACTCCGAAACAGTCAAAAAAGTCTTCTTTTAGTATGTCTACTACTGCTTTTGCATTGAGTCTTTTTATTGGCTTGAGAAATGGACATTTTGAGTAATGATCAAAGATAAGGAACAAGCCAATGTTACGCCTTTCTGATATTGGGAAAGGACCAACAAAGTCAACAAAAAGTCTTTGGAATGGCCTTTCGCTGATCAATTGGTTTCCCATGGTTAGCTTGAGTGTTCGAATTGGAACTTTCGACGTTTGGCGTATATATTCGCGTACGTCAACCACCATGTTCGGCCAATAAAAATACCTTCGAATACATTCCATACTCTTTGCAATTCCACAATGAGCGGATGTTGGTTGTTCATATGCTGCTTTCATAACATTCAAACGTAGTTCAGCCGGCACAAATAATTTCTAACTTTTCATGTAATCGTCTAAGCTACTAGAAGAAAATTTCGTTTCGATAATATATATAATCGTCTACAACTCGCAAATTTGGCAGCTACGTGATACGGCTTAAGTTTAGTCTGGTGAGATTTTGACAAGTCTGGTGTGAAAGTACAATCAGGTGTTACGGTTTTCTTACTTAAATCTGGTTCCGAGACTATAAATGGCGGACATTCGCGTTTAACAGACGACGAAGGTCCTCTCGAGAGTTTCCCGAAAGAGGGTTACATTTAGGACAAGTGGGTTTGTAAGTGTCAACGGCACAACAGTCATTACAAAGCACACGACGTTCTGTTAAACATTCTTGATATCTGTGACCTTTTTCATCGCACTTCCAACATATCAGTTTGTCAGAAGAACGTATAGCATTTATGTCCGTAGTTTCTGCATGATTCTGAGTCTCTTCCGTGTCAGTTGTATCTTAGTGTACTATCTCATTGACTACTCGTTGAGGTTTAGTTGGTCGAGAGTTTGGCTTAGAGGAACAATTCGAATATAATGCTTCATGCTTGTGACACTCTTTGCGCAATATTGCAAGGTTTTGGAATATTTACGTGAAGTAGCTCGTGTCTCAATTCTGGTAATAGGTTTCGATTTACATTGATTACTAACTCTGAGTCCGACATTGGTTCCCGTAAAGCATCAGACAAGGTAAGAATTGAGTCTAAAAATTCATCAAAACTTTCTGATCCCCGTTGTCTGCGTCTTCTAACCAAGTCTTTTATGTCTTCGTCGCAAACAGGTGCACAAATGAAAAAGGTCAAAGCAGGTAGCCTGTGGTTTCTCGAAGCATTGACCGATCACGGGATATCATTTTCCCATTCTAATTGGGGTTCCTCACGAGGTTCCTGATGCAAGTTTAAATTTAAAATTGCAGCATTTAATTCTACGGATTTATGGGTCTCTAGTGTCTTAGTAATAAGCAACTGCACACGATGCTCCGACATACCTAACGATTCCCTAGGAGGTTGTGCGTTAGAAGTTATCGAACCCGCTTGAATACGTGCGTTGGTCGAACCACTAGGTCGACCTCTTGCTGCAATAGGGATTTCAGAGATTTAGGCCATTTCGATTAAATTTGAGAGCGCATGGAGTTTCTATCATGTCTGAATCACCATGCAGTGCATTATTGCAAATAGAACATACTACTGCAGGTGTCTCATTGAGAGCTAAATTCTCCTCACTACAAGCGACAGCCATAATCAGTGCATCGATTAAAGAATTAGGTAAATTGCGTTTTATTACTATTTGACCAACTTCAAAAGATCGAGGGCGTGTGCGCTTGTTATACGTCCGCAAATTCTTTTCATATGCCTTATTCATGTGTTTTTGAATATTGGATTATGGGAAATTCGTCCGCTCGATCGAGATATATTTTCCCTTCACTTAGAATGTTTAGATTTTTGAGCAACTTGTAATCGCTACCAAGCCTAAGTATATTTTGCCCAAAAACAACGAAGTATGGAGAACTGGAGAACTGTTTACACTGCTAATAAATACATCCCATTCACGTAGATCGGAACGGATATAGGTTCGCAATATCCGATATGGAGAACTGGAGAACTGTTTACACTGCTAATAAATACATCCCATTCACGTAGATCGGAACGGATATAGGTTCGCAATGCCGCATTAACTGAACGATTAACCCGTTCAACTGCATTTGCCTGTGGCGAGTAGACTCCAGTACGCATATGCTGTATGCCGTACTTAGAGAAAAGTGAGGCTTTTAAACTGACTGCCATTGTCACTCACTATGGTTTCAGGTACTCCGAAACAGTCTTCTTTCAGTATGTCTAGTACTGCTTTTACATTGAGTCTTTTTATGGGGTTGAGAAATGGACATTTTGAGTAATGATCAAAGATAACGAACAAGCCAATGTTACGCCTTTCTGATGCTGGGAAAGGACCAACAAAGTCAACATAAAGTCTTTGGAAGGGCCTTGCGCTGATCAATTGGTTTCCCATGGTTAGCTTGAGGGTTCGATTTGGAACTTTCGACGTTTGGCGTATATATTCGAGTACGTCAACCACCATGTTCGGCCAATAAAAATACCTGCGAATACATTCCAAACTCTTTGCAATTCCACAATGAGCGGATGTTGGTTGATCATATGCTGCTTTCATAACATTCAAACGTAGTTCAGCCGGCACAAATAATTTCTAACTTTTCATGTCATCGTCTAAGCTCCTAGAAGAAAATTCGTTTCGATAATATATATAATCGTCTTTCTAGAGACAGTACTCGATAGATCGAAACGCATCAGAGGATAAATCGATTTCAGGGCATACTTCTAGGTCAATGGCAGCTACTTCGTCTACCGGTTCAAAGGCACGGGAAGCGCGTCTGCGACCACATTCTCGTTGCCCTTGCGATGTTCGATAACAAAACTATGTCCTTGCAATTTGAAAGACCATCTAGCTAGTCTACCGCTTAGATATTTTTGATTCATTAGCCAACGTAAACTTGCGTGATCAGTCACGACTTTAAAATCATGCCCGTCGATATACATGCGAAATTTGTTTACGGCCAAATCAACGGCAAGAATAATAATAATAATAATAACTGCGCTGAGCTTTATTTGGTTTTTTGACATGTACACAATGGGTCGCTCGATTCCTGACTCATCACATTGAGCTAAAACACCACCTCCATGCATGGTGTCATGGAGGCGTCACATTGCACTATAAACGGCTTTTCATAATTTGGGCTTACCAAAAACGGTGCTGAGGATAGTTGGCATTTGATTTCTTCAAATGCGAGCTGGGCGTTATCGTTCCAAGCAAAAGACGTACCTTTTAATAATTCTGTCAAATGAATGATAATCGTCGAGTACTAAGGTATGAACCGTAGATACCAACCGGTCATTCCTAAGAATCGTCACAGCTGTCTGTTTGTTGACGGCACTGGAAACTCGAAAACCGCTTGAACTTGAGCAGGGTGCCTTCGCCTACGATATTCGTAGGATATTCGAATTTGGCTAGACAAAAATTGCTTTTTCGGATATTAATGGTCAATCCAGCTTTCCTTAGCCGTGGCAATTTCAGCAAGATAAATTAAATATTCATCAAATCTTTGCGACAACACGCGCAAATCGTCATAGGGAATTACTTGGTCCATTAGTCGGCACATCGTTTGTGGTGCATTACATAGTCCGAAAGGCATTCGCCTAAACTGATGTAGAGGTCTGTTCGGGATAGTGAACGCTGTTTTCGCGCACGATGATTCGTCTAAGCAGATTTGCCAAAAGGCATCCATTAAGTCGATTTTCGATACACAATGTACAGGTGGAACTCTATTTAACAAGCCATCTAAGTTCGGTATCGGATACGCACCCCTACTGGTTTCTTCGTTCACATTGCGGCAGTCTAAGCAGCATCTGACTTTTCCAGGTTTAACTATCAATATCGCGGGAGATGACCATGCGGAATATGGAGCTTCTTCAATGACTCTCAGTCTGATCATTCGATCCACTTCTTCGCATAACAACTTTTCCCTAGCTGGTGATAATGGATAGAATTTCTGTTTTATAGGTTTGGCCTCCCCAGTATCAGTGGTATGTTCTACCAGAGTAGTTTTTCCTAAACCATCACTTTCAAACGACGGAAATTATGTTATTGCGGATTGTAAGCGTTTCTTTTGGGCAAGAGTTAGCGACAGCTGATTCGAATCGACTGGTTTCAACTCAATCGAATTCAGTGTATTTGAATGGTGTATCGAAATGCCAAATGCTCTCCAGAAGTCTATTCCACAGATAACATTTGACTTAATAGACGGAACAATCAAAAATTCAAAATCATTTGCAATGGAGTTATACACGATAGGGATAAGGGAAATGGTACCTAAAATATGTTGCTCGTACCATCTAAGTTTGGTATCGGATACGTATCCTTACTGGTTTCTTCGTTCACATTGCGGCAGTCTAAGCAGAATCTGACTTTTCCAGGTTTAACTATCAATATCGCGGGAGATGACCATGCCGAATATGGAGCTTCTTCAATGACTCTCAGTCTGATCATTCGATCCACTTCTTCGCATAACAACTTTTCCCTAGCTGGTGATAATGGATAGAATTTCTGTTTTATAGGTTTGGCCTCCCCAGTATCAGTGGTATGTTCTACGAGAGTAGTTTTTCCTAAACCATCACTTTCAAACGACGGAAATTATGTTATTACGGATTGTAAGCGTATCTTTTGGGCAAGAGTTAGCGACAACTGATTCGAATCGACTGTTTTCAACTCAATCGAATTCAGTGTATTTGAATGGTGTATCGAAATGTCAAATGCTCTCCAGAAGTCTATTCCACAGATAACATTTGACTTAATTAACGGAACAATCGAAAATTCAAAATCATTTGCAATGGATTTATACACGATAGTGATAAGGGAAATGGTACCTAAAATATGTTGTTTCTGTCCATCTGCGGTTCTTACATCGCCTTTAATTTTTTTAAAATCTGTTTTAGTATCGAGAAATCTTTTCGCTAAGCTTCCTCTAATCACACTTTTGGTGGCTCCTCTATCTAACAAGGCCAGATAATGTTGACTGAATATTTCTAGATTCGTGATCCGTGGCTGATATGCGGTACTTATTAAGTGTGCGTCACTGCGCCCATAGACTTCTCATTCTCTGTGACGAACGAGGTTTGAACTTGGATTCTGAATCGAAAATCGCTTCTCTGCGGACAAGGTATTTGCGTAAGCGTACGTGATACGGCTTAAGTTTAGTCTGGTGAGATTTTGACAAGTCTGGTGTGAAAGTACAATCAGGTGTTACGGTTTTCTTACTTAAATCTGGTGCCGAGACTATAAATGGCGGACATTCGTGTTTAACAGACGACGAATGTCCTCTCGAGAGTATCCCGAAAGAGGGTTAGATTTAGGACAAGTGGGTTTGTAAGTGTCAATGGCACCACAGCCATTACAAAGCACACGACGTTCTGTTAAACATTCTTGATATCTGTGACCTTTTTCATCGCACTTCCAACATATCAGTTTGTCACAAGAACGTATAGCATTTATGTCCGTAGTTTCTGCATGATTCTGAGTCTCTTCCGTGTCAGTTGTATCTTTATGTACTATCTCATTGAATTCTCGTTGAGGTTTAGTTGGTTGAGAGTTTGGCTTAGAGGAATAATTCGAATATAATGCTTCATGCTTGTGACACTCTTTGCGCAATATTGCAAGGTTTGGAATATTTACGTGAAGTAGCTCGTGTCTCAATTCTGGTAATAGGTTTCGTTTTACATTGATTACTAACTCTGAGTCCGACATTGGTTCCCGTAAGGCATTAGACAAGGCAAGAATTGAGTCTTAAAATGCATCAAAACTTTCTGATCCCCGTTAACTGCGTCTTCTAACCAAGTCTTTTATGTCTTCGTCGCAAACAGGTGCACAAATGAAGCAAGCTTATTTGGTCAGTCGTACGGTGGTATAACAAATTCGCAAACTAGTATAACAACCTAAAATTACCGTTTAAACATTGCGTAGTCAAACAATTTTTGCGATATATGAAGTTATCGATTGGGATATCATTAGATAAGCCTGAAAATTTGACTTGCTAATTGGATATGACGTTAGATATTCTTTCTGGTCTATCGATTGCGTACTCGCGTTTGGCTTCAGACTGAACACTATCGTTCGGTAGCCTGTGGTTTCTCGAAGCATTGACCGATCGCGGGATATAATTTTCCCATTCTAACTGGGGTTTCTCACGAGATTCCTGATGCAAGTTTAAATTTAAAATTGCGGCATTTAATTCTACGGACAAGTATGCTGCCATCTCTGCTTTATGGGTCTCTAGTATCTTAGTAATAAGCAACTGCATACGATGCTCCGACATACCTAACGATTCCCTAGGAGGTTGTGCGTTAGAAGTTATCGAACCCGCTTGAATACGTGCGTTGGTCGAACCACTAGGTCGACCTCTTGTTGCAATAGGGATTTCAGAGATTTAGGCAATTTCGATGAAATTTGAGAGCGCATGGAGTTTCTATCATGTCTGAATTACCATGCAGTGTATTATTGCAAATAGAACATACTACTGCAGGTGTCTCATTGAGAGCTTAATTCTTCTCACTACAAGCGACAGCCATAATCAGTGCATCGATTAAAACATTAGGTAAATTGCGTTTTATTACTATTTGACCAACTTCAAAAGATGAAGGGCGTGTGCTCTTGTTGTATAACAAGACGTCCGCAAATTCTTTTCATATGCCTTATTCATGTGTTTTTGAATATTGGATCGAATTATGGGAAATTCGTCCGCTCGATCGAGATATATTTGCCCTTCACTTAGAATGTTTAGATTTTTGAGCAACTTGTAATCGCTACCAAGCCTAAGTATATTTTGCCCAAAAACAACGAAGTATGGAGAACTGGAGAACAGTTTACACTGCTAATAAATACATCCCATTCACGTAGATCGGAACGGATATAGGTTCGCAATGCCGCATTAACTGAACGATTAACCCGTTCAAGTGCATTTGCCTGTGGCGAGTAGACTCCAGTACGCATATGCTGTATGCCGTACTTAGACAAAAGTGAGGTGAACTCCTGGCTTTTAAACTGACTGCCATTGTCACTCACTATGGTTTCGGGTACTCCGAAACAGTCAAAAAAGTCTTCTTTCAGTATGTCTACTACTGCTTTTGCATTGAGTTTTTCTATGGGGTTGAGAAATGGACAATTTGAGTAATGATCAAAGATAACGAACAAGCCAATGTTACGCCATTTTGATGCTGGGAAAGGACCAACAAAGTCAACATAAAGTTTTTGGAAGGGCCTTTCACTGATCAATTGGTTTCCCATGGTTGGCCTGAGGGTTCGATTTGGAACTTTCGACGTTTGACAAAGCTCGCATTGGCGTATATATTCGCGTACATCAACCACCATCGGCTAATAAAAATACCTGCGAATACATTCCAAACTCTTTGCAATGCCACAATGAGCGGATGTTGGTTGATCATACGCTGCTTTCATAACATTCAAACGTAGTTCAGCCGGCACAAAAAATGTCCAACTTTTCATGTCATCGTCTAAGCCACTAGAAGAAAATTAGTTTCGATAATATATATAACAGATAACATTTGACTTAATAGACGGAACAATCAAAAATTCAAAATCATTTGCAATGGAGTTATACACGATAGCGATAAGGGAAATGGTACCTAAAATATGTTGTTTCTGTCCATCTGCGGTTCTTACATCGCCTTTAATTTTTTTAAAATCTGTTTTAGTATCGAGAATTCTTTTTGCTAAGCTTCCTCTAATTACTAATTTGGTGGCTCCACTATCTAACAAAGCCAGATAATGTTGACTGAATATTTCTAGATTCGTGATCCGTGGCTGATATGCGGTACTTATTAAGTGTGCGTCACTGCGCCCATAGACTTCTCATTCTCTGTGACGAACGAGGTTTGAACTTGGATTCTGAATCGAAAATCGCTTCTCTGCGGACAAGGTATTTGCGTAAGCGTACGTGATACGGCTTAAGTTTAGTCTGGTGAGATTTTGACAAGTCTGGTGTGAAAGTACAATCAGGTGTTACGGTTTTCTTACTTAAATCTGGTGCCGAGACTATAAATGGCGGACATTCGTGTTTAACAGACGACGAATGTCCTCTCGAGAGTATCCCGAAAGAGGGTTAGATTTAGGACAAGTGGGTTTGTAAGTGTCAATGGCACCACAGCCATTACAAAGCACACGACGTTCTGTTAAACATTCTTGATATCTGTGACCTTTTTCATCGCACTTCCAACATATCAGTTTGTCAGAAGAACGTATAGCATTTATGTCCGTAGTTTCTGCATGATTCTGAGTCTCTTCCGTGTCAGTTGTATCTTTATGTACTATCTCATTGACTACTCGTTGAGGTTTAGTTGGTTGAGAGTTTGGCTTAGAGGAATAATTCGAATATAATGCTTCATGCTTGTGACACTCTTTGCGAGATATTGCAAGGTTTGGAATATTTACGTGAAGTAGCTCGTGTCTTAAGTCTGGTAATAGGTTTCGTTTTACATTGATTACTAACTCTGAGTCCGACATTGGTTCCCGTAAGGCATTAGACAAGGCAAGAATTGAGTCTTAAAATGCATCAAAACTTTCTGATCCCCGTTAACTGCGTCTTCTAACCAAGTCTTTTATGTCTTCGTCGCAAACAGGTGCACAAATGAAGCAAGCTTATTTGGTCAGTCGTACGGTGGTATAACAAATTCGCAAACTAGTATAACAACCTAAAATTACCGTTTAAACATTGCGTAGTCAAACAATTTTTGCGATATATGAAGTTATCGATTGGGATATCATTAGATAAGCCTGAAAATTTGACTTGCTAATTGGATATGACGTTAGATATTCTTTCTGGTCTATCGATTGCGTACTCGCGTTTGGCTTCAGACTGAACACTATCGTTCGGTAGCCTGTGGTTTCTCGAAGCATTGACCGATCGCGGGATATAATTTTCCCATTCTAACTGGGGTTCCTCACGAGATTCCTGATGCAAGTTTAAATTTAAAATTGCGGCATTTAATTCTACGGACAAGTATGCTGCCATCTCTGCTTTATGGGTCTCTAGTATCTTAGTAATAAGCAACTGCATACGATGCTCCGACATACCTAACGATTCCCTAGGAGGTTGTGCGTTAGAAGTTATCGAACCCGCTTGAATACGTGCGTTGGTCGAACCACTAGGTCGACCTCTTGTTGCAATAGGGATTTCAGAGATTTAGGCAATTTCGATGAAATTTGAGAGCGCATGGAGTTTCTATCATGTCTGAATTACCATGCAGTGTATTATTGCAAATAGAACATACTACTGCAGGTGTCTCATTGGGAGCTTAATTCTTCTCACTACAAGCGACAGCCATAATCAGTGCATCGATTAAAACATTAGGTAAATTGCGTTTTATTACTATTTGACCAACTTCAAAAGATGAAGGGCGTGAGCTCTTGTTGTATAACAAGACGTCCGCAAATTCTTTTCATATGCCTTATTCATGTGTTTTTGAATATTGGATCGAATTATGGGAAATTCGTCCGCTCGATCGAGATATATTTGCCCTTCACTTAGAATATTTAGATTTTTGAGCAACTTGTAATCGCTACCAAGCCTAAGTATATTTTGCCCAAAAACAAGTAACCCGTTCAAGTGCATTTGCCTGTGGCGAGTAGACTCCAGTACGCATATGCTGTATGCCGTACTTAGACAAAAGTGAGGTGAACTCCTGGCTTTTAAACTGACTGCCATTGTCACTCACTATGGTTTCGGGTACTCCGAAACAGTCAAAAAAGTCATCTTTCAGTATGTCTACTACTGCTTTTGCATTGAGTTTTTCTATGGGGTTGAGAAATGGACAATTTGAGTAATGATCAAAGATAACGAACAAGCCAATGTTACGCCATTTTGATGCTGGGAAAGGACCAACAAAGTCAACATAAAGTCTTTGGAAGGGCCTTTCACTGATCAATTGGTTTCCCATGGTTGGCGTGAGGGTTCGATTTGGAACTTTCGACGTTTGACAAAGCTCGCATTGGCGTATATATTCGCGTACATCAACCACCATCGGCTAATAAAAATACCTGCGAATACATTCCAAACTCTTTGCAATGCCACAATGAGCGGATGTTGGTTGATCATATGCTGCTTTCATAACATTCAAACGTAGTTCAGCCGGCACAAAAAATGTCCAACTTTTCATGTCATCGTCTAAGCCACTAGAAGAAAATTAGTTTCGATAATATATATAACAGATAACATTTGACTTAATAGACGGAACAATCAAAAATTCAAAATCATTTGCAATGGAGTTATACACGATGGGGATAAGGGAAATGGTACCTAAAATATGTTGTTTCTGTCCATCTGCGGTTCTTACATCGCCTTTAATTTTTTTAAAATCTGCTTTAGTATCGAGAAATCTTTTCGCTAAGCTTCCTCTAATCACACTTTTGGTGGCTCCACTATCTAACAAGGCCAGATAATGTTGACTGAATATTTCTAGATTCGTGATCCGTGGCTGATATGCGGTACTTATTAAGTATGCGTCACTGCGCCCATAGACTTCTCATTCTCTGTGACGAACGAGGTTTGAACTTGGATTCTGAATCGAAAATCGCTTCTCTGCGGACAAGGTATTTGCGTAAGCGTACGTGATACGGCTTAAGTTTAGTCTGGTGAGATTTTGACAAGTCTGGTGTGAAAGTACAATCAGGTGTTACGGTTTTCTTACTTAAATCTGGTGCCGAGACTATAAATGGCGGACATTCGTGTTTAACAGACGACGAATGTCCTCTCGAGAGTTTCCCGAAAGAGGGTTACATTTAGGACAAGTGGGTTTGTAAGTGTCAATGGCAACAGCCATTACAAAGCACACGACGTTCTGTTAAACATTCTTGATATCTGTGACCTTTTTCATCGCACTTCCAACATATCAGTTTGTCAGAAGAACGTATAGCATTTATGTCCGTAGTTTCTGCATGATTCTAAGTCTCTTCCGTGTCAGTTGTATCTTTATGTACTATCTCATTGACTACTCGTTGAGGTTTAGTTGGTTGAGAGTTTGGCTTAGAGGAATAATTCGAATATAATGCTTCATTCTTGTGACACTCTTTGCGCAATATTGCAAGGTTTGGAATATTTACGTGAAGTAGCTCGTGTCTCAATTCTGGTAATAGGTTTCGTTTTACATTGATTACTAACTCTGAGTCCGACATTGGTTCCCGTAAAGCATCAGACAAGGCAAGAATTGAGTCTAAAAATTCATCAAAACTTTCTGATCCCCGTTGTCTGCGTCTTCTAACCAAGTGTTTTATGTCTTCGTCGCAAACAGGTGCACAAATGAAGCCAGCTTATTTGGTCAGTCGTACGGTGGTATCTCTAGAAAAATGTCAAAGCAGGTTCTGTGAATAACAAATTGGCAAACTAGTATAACAACCTAAAATTACCGTTAAAACATTGCGTAGTCAAACAATTTATGCGATATATGAAGTCATCGATTGGGATATCATTAGATAAGCCTGAAAATTTGACTTGCCAATTGGATAAGACGTTAGATAGAATATCTGGTCTATCAACTGCGTACTCGCATCTGGCTTCAGACTAAACACTATCGTTCGGTAGCCTGTGGTTTCTCGAAGCATTGACCGATCGCGGGATATCATTTTCCCATTCTAACTGGGGTTCCTCACGAGGTTCCTGATGCAAGTTTAAATTTAAAATTGCGGCATTTAATTCTACGGACAAGTATGCTGCCATCTCTGCTTTATGGGTCTCTAGTATCGTAGTAATAAGCAAATACGATGCTCCGACATACCTAACGATTCCCTAGGAGGTTGTGCGTTAGAAGTTATCGAACCCGCTTGAATACGTGCGTTGGTCGAACCACTAGGTCGACCTCTTGTTGCAATAGGGATTTCAGAGATTTAGGCAATTTCGATGAAATTTGAGAGCGCATGGAGTTTCTATCATGTCTGAATCACCATGCAGTGTATTATTGCAAATAGAACATACTTCTGCAGGTGTCTTATTGAGAGCTAAATTCTCCTCACTACAAGTTACTGCCATAATCAGTGCATCGATTAAAAAATTAGGTAAATTGCGTTTTTTTACTATTTGACCAATTTCAAAAGATCGGGGGCGTATGCGCTTGTTATACGTCCGCAAATTCTTTTCATATGCCTTATTCATGTGTTTTTGAATAATGGATCGTATAATGGGAAATTCGTCCGCTCGATCGAGATATATTTGCCCTTCACTTAGAATGTTTAGATTTTTGAGCAACTTGTAATCGCTACCATGATTAAGTATATTTTGCCCAAAAACAACGAAGTATGGAGAACTGTTTACATTGCTAATAAACGATTATCCCGTTCAACTGCATTTGCCTGTGGCAAGTAGACTCCAGTACGCATATGCTGTATGCCGCACATAGACAAAAGTGAGGTGAACTCCTGGCTTTTAAACTGACTGCCATTGTCACTCACTATGATTTCGGGTACTCCAAAGAGTCAAAAAAGTCTTCTTTCAGTATGTCTACTACTGCTTTTGCATTGAGTCTTGTTATGGTCTTGAGAAATGAGAACAAAGTCAACATACAGTCTTTGGAAGGGCCTTTCGCTGATCAATTGGTTTCCCATGGTTGGTTTGAGGGTTCGATTTGGAACTTTCGACGTTTGAGAAAGCTCGCATTGGCGTATATATTCGCGTACATCAACCACCATGCTAATAAAAATACCTGCGAATACATTCCAAACTCTTTGCAATGCCACAATGAGCGGATGTTGGTTGATCATATGCTGCTTTCATAACATTCAAACGTAGTTCAGCCGGCACAAATAATTTCCAACTTTTCATGTCATCGTCTAAGCTACTAGAAGAAAATTTGTTTCGATAATATATATAATGGTCTAAGGTACTCGATAGATCGAAACGCATCCGAGGATAAATCGATTTCAGGGCATACTTCTAGGTCAATTGCAGCTTCTTCGTCTACTAGATCAAAGGCACGGGAAGCGCGTCTGCGACCACATTCTCGTTGCCCTTGCGATATTCGATAACAAAACTATATCCTTGCAATTTGAAAGACCATCTAGCTAGTCTACCGCTTAGATCTTTTTGATTCATTAGCCAACGTAAACTTGCGTGATCAGTCACGACTTTAAAATCATGCCCGTCGACATACATGCGAAATTTGTTTACGGCCAAATCAACGGCAAGAATAATAATAATTGCGCTGAGCTTTATTTAGTTTTTTTGACATGTACACAATGGGTCGCTCGATTTCTGACTCATCACATTGAGCTAAAACACTACCCACACCATGCATGGAGGCGTCACATTGCACTGTAAACGGCTTTTCATAATTTGGGTTTACCAAAAAAAAATGAAAGATAATCGTCGAGTACTGAGGTATGAACCGTTGATACCAACCGGTCATTCCTAAGAATCGTCTCAGCTGTCTTTTTGTTGACGGCACTGGAAACTCGGAAACCGCTTGATCTTGAGCAGGATTCGGCTGCAGGGCTCATTGACTACTCGTTGAGGTTTAGTTGGTCGAGAGTTTGGCTTAGAGGAATAATTCGAATATAATTCTTCATGCTTGTGACACTCTTTGCGCAATGTTGCAAGGTTTGGAATATTTACGTGAAGTAGCTTGTGTCTCAATTCTGGAAATAGGTTTCGTTTTACATTGATTACTAACTCTGAGTCCGACATTGGTTCCCGTAAAGCATCAGACAATGCAAGAATTGAGTCTAAAAATTCATCAAAACTTTCTAATCCTCGTTGTCTGCGTCTTCTAACCAAGACTTTTATGTCTTCGTCACAAACAGGTTCACAAATGAAGCCAGCTTATTTGGTCAGTCGTACGGTTGTATAACAAATTGGCAAACTAGCATAACAACCTAAAATTACCGTTTAAACATTGCGTAGTCAAACAATTTATGCGATATATAAAGTCATCGATTGGGATATCATTAGATAAGCCTGAAAATTTGACTTGCCAATTGGATATTACGTTATATGTTCTATCTGGTCTATCAACTGCGTACTCGCGTCTGGCTTCAGACTAAACACTATCGTTCGGTTGCCTGTGGTTTCTCGAAGCATTGACAGATCGCGGGATATCATTTTCACATTCTAATTGGGGTTCCTCACGAGGTTCCTGGTGCAAGTTTAAATTTAAAATTGCGGCATTTAATTCTACGGACAAGTATGCTGCCATCTCTGCTTTATGGGTCTCTAGTGTCTTAGTAATAAGCAACTGCACACGATGCTCCGACATACCTAACGATTCCCTAGGAGGTTGTGCGTTAGAAGTTATCGAACCCGCTTGAATAAGTGCGTCTGTCGAACCACTAAGTCGACTTCTTGTTGCAATAGGAGATTTCAGAGATTTAGGCAATTTCGATGAAATTTGAGAGCGCATGGAGTTTCTATCATGTCTGAATCACCATGCAGTGCATTATTGCAAATATAACATACTACTGTAGGTGTCTCATTGAGAGCTAAATTCTGCTCACTACAAGCGACAGCCATAATTAGTGTATCGATTAAAAAATTATATCAAATTTAATCAAAAAGGAGTTTTAATTTTTAAGGTAAGTGCATTAATACGAATAGCTGTTAAACGATAATTAGCGAAAATTACGACAAACGGTAACAGCGAAAAATTCCAAAATATGGTAACATACTACGGTAATAATCCAAAAATATTATAGTATGGGGCTTATCCTTAAGCAAATACATCACATAATCTTAATATTAATCGGATATATCTTCTATCTAAACGCTGGCGAACTATACTATTTCAATTAACTAAGGCAATAATCTGATCTAAGTTAAAGAACTAGACAACAGAATGTAAATATGCCGAACCAACATTCTACCACTTGGTAGAGAACCAACTTGACATCAGATCTAAATGTCCTAAGTGAATTAAAAGTGGCGATAACATAAACATATATTTAGCAGAAAGATACAACTAACTAACTGGCAAGGCAATTTAATTCCTGGTCTGGCCTCGACAGTACATCAGATTACCAGCAGTTTCTAGCGAAGCTTAACTTCTGAGCAGAAACTAATTTGATTTGGGAAGGTATATTGTGTTATGGATGGGAAAAAGGAGATGGAAGTAAGCCTGGTTTTACAATAGGATTATCCACATTAGCTCATGACAAATCATGTTACGAACAATGCTATCGGCTCTCTCCTAAGTAACGTCTGAGCCAAATTCGGTACTCGAGAAGAGTAGTTTCGGGGGCGTCGTGCCCCACGTTGGGCGCAAATTCTTTTTATTATTGTAACGAACACGACGGCTCTGCTGAGCATACTATGCCTAACACACTTATGTGATGTTATTTACCTAAGGTACCCAAAAAAGATATTAAGATTTCATTTTATCATATATTTATCTTTAAGCAAAACTTCAATTCATGATCGGACTTCATTATACATAATGTTAGACGAATATTGGTTTTACGAAACTAAATTATAATTGGGCAAAGGCATACATGAGCAAGGTTACATAGCCAAACTGATATTAATCGCACCGCGAACAAAATCTTAGTACAATACAGGGGTACACACGCGGACTCTGACCGCGACTTTATTGTGATATTACCTTTTTTTAAATTGTTCACACAGTACTCACTAAATTGTTTATCATCCAACGATGTCAGCAGGCCTGATGACGACGATGATGACGTGCAGTGGAATCCTGTTTAAATATATATTATTTACGCAGAGTAGTCAACGATATATACGCACTAAATCAAAATCGAAAGACAATACCAGTGATGCGAAAAGCGAAAAACTTAATATAACTTCATGTATACTTGTGCCCTTTTTAAATATGACCACGACTAAAATGCCGTTTAATAATTATATTTAAAAATCCGTGTGAGTAGGTGCGCTGGTTAGAGATCCACCAGATCTGTGCACGAGAACGTCCGGGTATAAATGGGTCGAACACGCGGTCCGTTGCTTAGCCTTATCAGGTGGCATCAACTACCGCGTCCTGCGATTCAAGTATTATCGGTATACGATCAGCCAGAAATCAGCTAAAAGGCTTTGTTCCGCCTTAGGAGAGCGCACGCTGTTACCGATTTATCGCAGATTGCCGCAACTCGTCACTTTGGGGCAGTCAAGGTGATTACGATATGCCTAATTTATGTTTTAGGTGCAGAGTAGCGCAACGCCGCAATCTGGACTGCACATTCACAAAGTCACAAAGAAATGCACACACCTACGCCCTTTCATTACCCTGTCATATAAATGATGTTACTTATTGAATTAACACATCTATGTTTCGTACCTTTAGCGGAATTTTGTCGATGCCAGGTTATGAAGAAATTTTTATTTCTCCTTTTATTTTCTTCTTCAGCAAAAAGTTTCACCTGCGCTCAGATGCGCTTATATTTTCTTCCAGAGAATTCGATTTGGACCTTCGATGTTGATGCACCTGGATTTATTATATCCACGTGCAATTCTGCCTTTTGTAAAAGAGGACTGTACTTGTTGGCGATTAGAATCGAAAAGATCGATGCCAAACCATAATTATGAGGCCGCGTCTTAAGACCGTCTTCTAAGACGCGATTTATTTTTCGCAACGGCGTTCTTATTAGCATCGGCCATGGTCACTCTAATTATGTTAATAACATAAGCTGACAATAGGCAATTGCATATATGTTATGGTGCAATGCTGGCCATCGCTGTTGATTGCAGTCAGCTGATAAAGTCTTTGGCCGCTTTTGAGTTTATTTAAATTTGACAAGAAAATTTGGATCACACCACCACAGTGTGTGTATTTAATGACTTGAGAGTTCAGTTTTTGGCTTCGAGCGTGTGTTGTTTCATGTTGATTGTGGTGTTCCTGAGTTTTTGATATTTCTTTATGTTGCTTGACGACTGTAAAGATGCTAAAGGGTGTAATGTTTTGTCTTTTTGTCGCACTTCGTTGTTGTAACGATGTCATGGAGTTCTTGCTATTTGATGAAGGCAGTACATTTTTGTCTGTGGAGGCGTGTTGGTTTGGAATAATGAATGGTTCATTGGCAGTTTTCTGTAGATTCGATATCAGTATGGAATTCATCGGCGCAGTTACAGAAGAGTTGATTCTTTTGGCAATATTTTTGAGAGTGTCCCTAACAGAAGCACTTATTGCATTTCAGTAGAAACGTGGTGTAGGCACACGCTGCTGTTTTTTCATAACCAATTATCAGGTAGTCGGGTATGGTGAGCGCGTTGAAGGTTATTATGATTAGTCCTGTTTCTTTCAAAGTACCGTATTTTTGTATACCCTGATTGAAGTAAAAAGTGTGTAATGGTTTTGTGCAAATGTATTGACAGGCAGAAGGAAGCATCTCTGACCCCATAAAGTATATATATTATTGATCGGCATCACTAGCCGAGTCGATAAAGCCCTGTCCGTCTGTCTGTCCGTCCGTCCGTCTGTCTGTTTGTATAAACGCGTCGATTTCAGAGACTACAAGGGCTAGAGAGGTGAACTTGAACTTTTTAGATTCGTATATACCATCCGCAGATTAAGTTTATTTCAAATGATCGATAACCCGTATTCTTATAATCAGTGCTTATCGGTTTTTTTACCTGGTTTTTTGAGCATATCTCAAAAACTTTAAAAGCTAGAGCTACCAAATTTTAATAATAAATTTTTAATATGTGCTCGTAAAAGATACACAGATTATAAATATTTCGGATATCGGATACGTCCGCCCATTCGCCCCCATATCCCCCAAAAACGCAAATCAAACAGCTCAGTATTCCCAGGGGTGGATAACCTCAACCCTGACACGACATACTGTAACGGGCTATTTAAATTAGAATTCCCGCTGCCCTTAAATTGGAACTGACGGACAATTTATTCCATAGTCTCGGTGATTCTCCCTCCCTCACGCTTACTCACAAATCAAATTTTAATAAATAAACATTCTTTTGGCCTTAACTTACCCAACGTACGACTAACTTATTGGAATTCACTTCTTTTGTAATCAAGGGATTTCAAAATAAAATGCAAACAGATGTTATTTACACTGACTTTAGTAAGGCTTTTGACTCCGTTAATCATTCGCTTTTACTGCATTAGCTTCATCTTTTGGGATTTCCAAATAACCTAATTCTTTGGATCTCCAATTATTTAACTTTTAGAACTCAAAAAGTTTATTTTAAAGGCTTTGTCTCTAAGCCTGTTAATGTCACTTCCGGAGTACCACAGGGAAGTCACATTGGTCCGTTGTTATTCACATTGTTTATTAAATACCTCCCCTCTGTGATAGGTCACTCTCGGGTGCTAATATTCTATCTGGCCAAAGGTTGCAATCTAATCTTGACAGTTTTCAAACCTAGTGTCAAGTAAATTTATTAAATCTTAATTGCAGTAAATGTAAATTAATGTCTTTTTATAGGCGAACGCCCTTCTTGAACAATTATTTTATTGATAGTAAGCAACTTGATCGTATTGAATCGTTTGATGATCTGGGTGTCATTTTAGATCCCAAGCTTAAGTTTGACAAGCATATTTCTTCTGCTGCTAATCGAGCCCTTGGTGTTCTGGGTTTCATAAGGCGCTGGTCGAAAGAATTTGACGATCCCTACGTTACTAAAACTCTTTATACTTCACTTGTCCGTCCAATTCTTGAGTATGAGTTCATCAGGATAGAATTGAATACGTACATAAACAATTTCTGCTCTTTGCCCTCCGGGGATATCACTGGAATCCTAATTCTCGCATGCCTTCTTATCTTAGTAGACTTTTACTAACAGATCTTCCTTCTCTTTCTGATCGTAGAACCATGCTTGGTTTAATCTTCTTACACAAATTAATTAACGGGCAAATTGATTCTTCCAAATTTATCAGCCGGATTAGTTCTGAAGTTCCGAACAGAATTACTAGAAACTTTTTACCAATTTCTCTTCAAACCTGTAATAGTAACTATGCTAACCATAACCCATTTCGGATCTCATGTTCCAACTATAATAATCTTTTCCATATAATAAATATTGCTACTTCCATACCTAGTCTAAAAAATCGTTCAAATTGTTCGCGATTTTCGTCACCGCAAGAAAAATAAGAGTAATTTTTTTTTTCGGTCTGACTTTGGCTACCGAAAAAAAAATGAATAAATGTTTATCATTAACTTTGGCCTCATATGGCCAACTCAGAAGAGGGAGTCGGCCAGGTAATCAATAACAGCTGTTTGCAATTAATATATAAAATGTTTATACGAAAACGTTTTAAATAAGTAAGATTGCGAACTCCCGTTACATATATTTTAACTTTTTTGGCTTTATTCATACATACACATAATCATACATGCACACACATAATCATACATGCACACACACAACCTCCCGCAGCAAGCTGGGCTCTGTACTTAACGACTGTGCTTATACCCTACTCATTGAGTAATATAAATAAAGAAAGGAATTTCGGATCAGGAGCTTTTACTCAACATACTTCACTCCAGCCAGCAATGTTTCAAACACAATTGGCAAACTCGAAGCAAAGAAGTCACAAACAAACAGCCGGCCAGCATATTTGAATAATTTTCATTTGCCAGTACCAGTTCACCTTTTCACTGAAAGAGTGTTTTTTCTTTGTGATGTTAGCACTGATCCTAAGACTACAAAAAAAAAAAACAAATTGGGAAATCAATATGAGATAAGATCATAAGATCACCAAAATCTTTACATGGAGACATATCGCAACTGAACATGGAACCTTCAAAATCTGCGGTAGTCGCTCATTAAGTGTATGTAGATTTTTTTTATTTGATCGGTAATTCATATCGGAACATGACTTAATATTTTATTGTTTTTCTTAAAAATATGTATTATGCAATATTAGTTCTTTTGTGTAACTTCCAATATATTTACAAAAACTTATGTAGTTAGTAGACAAATTTTCGATATATAGAGTGTTATAAGCGACACTCGTGTAAACGAAAATATGTTTACATGATGCTTAAATTAATGCAAGCAGTGTCGAGCTAGTTCAGTGAACTTCTAAATCACTGTTATCGGTTCAGTGAAGAAAATAATGAAATTTTCACGTCATCCACGCTGTCTAGCATAAAATATGTGAGTATTATATTTAAAACTCGCGAATACTTATCCTTTGCCCTGTCATACCAAAACCAATATATTTTAATACTACTTGCTTTTAATTATCAGAGGATAAATTCTTCGAAAACCGTGAAATCTGTTTTCTTTTTAATTTCTTTTTAATAAGTGTGTAAATATGTAATTTAACTATACGATTCAAATTACCAATGATATTTAAATTCGTAGGCTTTCGTCCGCAAGTTAATCTGCATACTAAAATCCCACATACATGTAAATTTATATCTGCACGCAATCTAAAGGTAATTTTTAGAAAAGTAAATGGAATTTTATGTGAAATGTGCTTATTTAACACATGAACACGCTTATGCTGTCAGTTATATGTACACATAAATAGATTTATTCTTAATACTTTCAGAACATTTTACCAAAAATAAATACTTATTGCAATTATTTGTTTCTATATTATATAAATTAGTGCAACATTCAAAGTAACGTGCTCGCCGTCCATCGTCAACTGGCTCTGTCTTGCTTATTACGTCGACTGCCCCTTAAAATTTTTGTTAGAAACTTCAAAGATAGACCTCCAAGATTAAGGCTTTCGATTGCTACTTCGATTAGGTCCCATAAGGGGCCGCAGTATTATCAGCCAAAGTTGATTCTTGGGCAACACCTTCTGGGGTATGTTGCAATTTTTGTTAAAATTGGAATTCATACTATATGAAAAATTACGTTTTCCAGATACTATCATTAAATTTAATTGTATTTATCTTTCAGTCAGTTTTATAACTGTAATCTTGCTGCGTGGACCCATCCTAACACAACAGAGTCATCTGAAGAATCCACAGCTAAAAATATTTCAGAAGAGAAACATAAATTAGACAATAAAGCGGCGGAGATGACACTTCCAAGTGCCGCGCGCGTTTACACAGACGTAAATGCTCACAAGCCTGACGAATATTGGGACTACGAGAACTATGTTGTCGACTGGGGAAATCAAGATGATTATCAATTGGTACGCAAGTTGGGGCGTGGAAAGTACTCGGAAGTGTTCGAGGCTATTAACATAACGACAACTGAGAAATGTGTTGTGAAAATATTGAAGCCTGTTAAAAAAAAGAAGATTAAGCGCGAAATCAAGATTTTGGAAAACTTGCGTGGAGGCACCAACATCATAACGCTCCTAGCCGTCGTCAAAGACCCAGTGTCCCGTACCCCAGCACTGATTTTTGAACATGTGAATAATACAGATTTCAAACAACTGTATCAAACACTGACAGACTATGAGATTCGCTATTATTTGTTCGAGTTACTTAAGGCACTCGATTATTGCCACAGCATGGGCATAATGCATCGCGATGTAAAGCCACATAACGTGATGATAGATCATGAAAATCGAAAGTTACGTCTCATTGATTGGGGACTCGCTGAGTTTTATCATCCGGGTCAGGAATATAATGTAAGAGTGGCTTCCCGCTACTTTAAAGGTCCTGAACTTCTTGTCGATTATCAAATGTACGATTATTCACTAGATATGTGGTCGTTGGGATGCATGCTTGCGTCTATGATTTTTCGTAAGGAGCCATTCTTCCATGGCCACGACAACTATGATCAACTAGTGCGAATTGCTAAGGTGCTGGGCACCGAAGAACTGTACGCGTATCTTGATAAGTACAACATTGATTTAGATCCGCGATTTCACGATATTTTACAACGCCATTCCCGCAAACGTTGGGAGAGATTTGTTCATTCTGATAACCAACATCTAGTATCACCAGAAGCATTAGACTTTCTTGATAAGCTATTGCGTTATGATCACGTTGACCGTCTTACAGCTCGCGAAGCTATGGCGCATCCATATTTTTTGCCAATCGTTAACGGGCAGGTAAATCCCAACAGCCAGCAATAGACATGAAATTACATTGTAAAGTATATAAACTTATGTCGAAACAGTACGATAAAAGTTACTAGGACGGATACGAGTACTTTGAAAGGATAAATCGTTTGTGCTGAAGCTTAAAAGATTAATTAAGATCAAATTCAATAAAATCCATCGAGGTAGTTCGGATCCATAAAACCGATTTCACGCGAATAAAACAATAGTAATGTTATAGAAAAAGGGAAGATAAAAATTTTAGTTTTTGAAAAATAAACAACAGTGATTATAAATGATATAATTTCCATACACAACATTTTCAAATATTTCTGTTTGCAAATTCATACATGCACATGCTTACAAATTAACATCAAGCAACATTATAAGTAACATATATTTATACCAATAATTATAAATATAATCTAATAAATCTCCATTTCTTACAAAATCTTTTAAGCTAATAAAGTATGAAGTCTGATATTGTGCGGTAACGTTTACGAAACATCGCTTCAGCCAGTTGTCAATTAATTCAAATTTTGGCACATTGGTTTCACAAAAACTAGAAATTTTTCTCAAAATACTTATTTTAAGGTAGAAACTCACCGAATAAAGCAAAATGTTTTCGAACAAGTACAACACACATTAAGTGACGCAAAACATAAAAAGTATATATATTCTTGATCAGGAGCAATAGCCGAGTCGATCTAGCCATGTCCGTCTGAATGAACGTCGAAGAAGTAGTAGTGTAGCGTCGATCTACAAAAGCTGGAGAGCTCAACTTGGACTTTTTAATTCGTGTATACCATACGCAGATCAAGTTTATTTCAAATGGTTGACAACATGACCCGTTTTCTCATCAGTATTTATCGATATTTTTACCCGGTTTTTCGAACATATCTCAGAAATTATAAAAGCTAGAGCCACCAAATTTGGTTTATTACGTTCTCGTAAAAGATACGCTGATTAGGAATATTTCGGATGTTTTTGATACCTCCCCCATTCGCCCCCCATATCGAAATAACCAAAAAATTCACAATTTACACTCAAATGTCAAACAACTTTTTGAGCGGACTGGCAACATTTCCGACAAGTGTTGACCATTTTCTACTGAAATTGGCAGCCTTTATCAGAGTGAGACCCATTTTGGGTCCACAAGCTGCCACAATGTCGCAAATTTTAAACGTTATGTTATGTTATGTTAAAACCAAAATGGAACGAAAGAGCTACATTAGACTTTATTGGCAAGATGTGAAAAAGGGCCTTAGTTTAGAAGTTATTCAACAATTCATTTTCCATAGTGGGGGCCAAGCGCAGCTTCTGAGTAAAATGCGTTTCTTTCCGCGTGCGTTTATGTGTGTGTGTATATGTAATTTTATGTATATGTGTATAAAAGCAAATGGTTTTTTTTTTATGTATATAACCGCTGGGTTCAGGGTATCCCCTAGTCGGGCTGTCCCAACTAGAGCGCACTTGTTACAAAACAACATCGTTTCGTTTTTATTATATCTTTCGCGGCAATTTTCAGCTTTTTTTGTTTTTGCATTTATTATGTGCGCAAATTTATAAAAACGTACGGAGAAAATTTAATTTTTAGGATAAATTTTAACCTCTGCTATCCCTCTATTAGTTGTTTCATTTTGCCCAAATGCTTCAATATTTGAAAACAATGTTGGCACAACAAACCTGTTTTGCTTCATTATGTTTTCCTTGGTGTGTTAAAATTAAAAAATGTGTTTTGACTAACGCATCAAAAACGATTTGCTTTATTCTGCGTGTTTTCAGCCTTAGTTGAACGTAACGTTTGCATTTCTTTTTAAAAAAAGGTTTTATTGTTTAAAAACAATAAACAGTAGTATATACAAAAATATAACAGGTAACAATGTAGCAGTAACCGACGGGGAATACTTGTTCACAAGTTTAAAACAACTTAAAACACTAAAAAAAAATATTTTTAAAGCAACTGTAATTTAAAACGAGTATAAAAAAAATATCGAATTATGGAAACGTGCGTGAAAGTGTCCTGCCAAATTTGCCAGCTCTTAAACTGACAAAAAATGTATGTATCCAACAAGTAAAATATTATCACTGCGAACGATAGTCTGCGCTAGCGACGAAGCACAATGAGGTGTACAAAGGCGGCTTGAGTGGCCTGATATTCTGTCTATAGTGGGTTTTAATTTAACGTGGGAAAGCCACGCCCAAGGTATGCTGTCATAGCTGTACCGTCGGGCGCACGCAGATCAAAAGAGAGACTAGGGTTCGAAAACTAGGCAACTACATACACGAATTTGATCACCATGGTACGTACGATCGGTCGGAGCTCTGACGGGCCCTGGTTTCGTTTACGCCTGGCTACACCTGAGGTAGTACACCATTGCAGCAGTAGGGTGAAGGCAGTACACCTCGCCTACACCCCATGTTACACGAGGTTTAAACACCGTAGCGTGCACCAACGGTAAGGTTACGACGACTGTCGGTTCTCACCTACGACCAACCACACCTGAAGTTAAACACCGTAGCAGGTATTGGCGGGCGTACGCAGAACGACAGAGAGATATCCGAGGACTGTGTGGCTGTGTGGTTTACTGATTATTTGAAATTTTATACAATCGTGGATTGTTATAAATTTCCTTGTTTTATTTCGCTATTTCTTTGACTCCTGACCGCACTTCCAAAACTGCCCACCTACCGTGCTAAACGTCGGTTAGCTTACCCAAGATACTATTCCTGTCGTAGCGAATTCTGCTGCACGTCTGAGTTTTCTTCCCTTCTCTCTCTCCACCGCCGTCGTGTGTTACAATTTTGTTCTCCGCGGCTGCAACTGGCCTCGCTGATATACAGAATCCAACAACTCTGCATGCTCAGCTTGCTCCGCGACTGCTCGGCGCCTGTTGAAGCTACTCTGCCTCTTACGCTCTCGGCGCCATTGTCTTTGTAAGGCGTCTGCCTGTTTTTTCTACTGTCGGCGTTGCTGCCGCTGTTAATTTTGCTCTCGCGACGTTTCGTGCAGCTACATGTCTGGCTCCGGGCGCCGTTGTTGGATTTTATTGCATATCCGTTACTTCTAGTTCGCGCTTGTACTTCGATCGTTTCTATTATTTATATTTAAACCTCTTCGTGAGGATTTGTTATTACTTTATTACTTTCATCCTCTGTTCCATGTTCCTCCGTAATCCTGCTCAGGGTTACTATGTCCCGCTGTGGAGATGGCCACAACTCAGCCGGCACGACGAGGCTATGGTCGGTGCATGGGGCTCGTTGAGCTGGTACCTCGACCGTCGGGGTAGTTGGCAGTGGGTCCGGCACCGTTGTTGCAGCGTAATGTGTTCTCACGTTCGTGCCCGTTGACACCGGTGCATCCCACTAGGGTCCCATGTCGAAAGAGGCAAGGAGCTCGAGGGTCACTGTGACTCGCAGCCGAAAAGTTCTTCGTAGCTGAGTGGTGGTGTCTTCGTTGCCTCCCAGGATCCGTAGACCAGTGGTGGGCTTTCCACTCGCAGGAGGTTCGTTGGGCTGCGTGGTGTTGTTAGGTCATCGTCATCGCTGATTTCAATTGGGGCGTCTGTACCCGCGAGCAGATGCCCAAAACGGCCCCCGGTTGGCCGTCTCCGCGGTTCTGGATGAGTGAGCTGACGGCTCTGATAGCGAGGTTCGGGAAACGAGAACCGTCCACTGGGACGTGCTTCTCCAGTGGTCGGTTAGCATCGGAATTCAGCCGATTCGGGTCGAATGAACTCATCCGATTTAGGAAATTTAAGTCCATCGCGTCGAAATCCCCCAGCATCAGGAGCGGCGAATCCTTCCGTTGCGCTGCTGTTGATAGCTTGACTGATCGCCGGCAAGAGTTCGTCATTTTCGCTCACGTATTCTGGATGTTTCTCGGTTACCCCCTCCAGCTTTTGCAACATACGTTGCAGCCATTCGCAGAGTGTTCGTTCTTGCGTCGTCTGTTGTGTAGTTTCTAACGGTTGCCTAGACAGCGCGTCTGCGACTATGTTTTGATTCCCTCGGCGGTAGCATACATCGAATTGATATTGTTGCAGCTCCAGGGCCAAACGGGCGATCCGTCCAATGGGGCTCGAAGTTGAGCTGCTGGAGAAGAGCCCCGGGCGCACCTCATCCGAGGCTACATCGCCAACAACCTGGAGCGGCCCAACCCGACGGTTCTGGTGCACATAGGTGCCCAGAACGACTTCAGCACCGGCCGATGGAGGGAAGTGCAGCGGAGCACAAGTGGCACCATGCTGCACCTAGTCATCATGGTGGATGAAGCGTTACAGCAGTCACTGATAAAGTGCGGCGTAAAGTCTGGTACTGCTCTGGCAGGACCAAGCTCATACTTAAGAACATGGCACTTAAGGAAAAGAGCAGCAGTCTATGAGAGACGCTGCTGCTACCCCAACAACAAGTCCGGAACGCGGCTCGGGTTCCTCCACTAGCATGGCTGCTGGGTCTGCTAATAGTTTGGCCTGTATCAGATTCCCGGTGAGGCAGCTTCGCAATGAAGGCAGGTCGTGGTTGTCTCATCTTTAAGAGGCGCTTGTCTCGCTAGGGGATCAGCGAGTATGGCAGAAGGAGCGAAGGAAATTGTAGTGGCGTCTGCATATTTCCCTGGCGTCACCGACGACGCACCGTCGACGGAGGTTCAGCGGCTCGTCGACTTCTGCCGAAGGACGTACAAACAGCTGGTTATTGGCTGTGACGCCACCGCCCATCACACTTTCTGGGGTATTAGTGATGTCAACAAAAGGGGTGAGTGCCTTCTTGCATATCTTTTGTGTAGTCAATTAGATGTATCAAATAAAGGGTGCAAATCATTTTTTACGGCTTTTCAACAGGGCCAAGTCAAATACAGACTCCTGAGACACATACAGATGCGACCTCACTAAGTATAATAAGAACATTATAGATTGCAACAGGTATTGCCCAGAAGGTCATCTAATGGTGTGGGGCTCATAAAAAGAACAGATGGTTCTTACACACAGGATTCACGGAAAACGCTAGATCTACTGCTTCAGGTGTATTTCCCTGGTTCTGTTATAAAACCGGAAAACCCATTATTTGGAGTAGGAGGAAGTATCTATGTGGAGAATTTGTTACTCCAGCACAGATGAGAAATTTCTCGACAAGGGATCTGCTCTTCTTCATAAGGGAGGCAGAGCGTCTCTTGTCACCATAGGGAGGCCCATGGCACAAAAGACCGCCCTTCGGTCGCTGTGCCTCTAAAACTCCCTCAAAAAAAAAAATAATAATATAAGAGGATTTATGTTCACTTAATTGCAAATAAAATACGAAATAACGAGAGAACCAAAATGTATGGACATTTTACGAATTAATGAAGTTTATACAAGGGACCAGCAGTTTGTTGCAAATTATTTAGGTTTTCTATTTAGCGGGGTACAAATTATCGAGATTCGAGTGTACTTAATGGATCGGAGATGCCTCCTTCTGCCTATTATATACATTTGCACAAAACTATTATACGCATTTGCATAGGGTTCAGGGTATAAAAAGGAGCGGCAACTACTCTTCAAAGTTGAGCTTGAACCAGAAGCACAATCTTTAAAGATAAATTAAGAGCACCTCATCTGTAAGCTACTGTTCCTATTACATAAGCGTAAAAATTCAGTTCAGTGTTCACTAATTGCCAAGAATACGCCCACACCACTCAGAGGTTCTCTGCGGTCTGCCTGCGTAGTTTGTAGCGAATCTTACGACACCGCAAATAGCCCTAAAAACAAACATAATAGATCGGTAAAAAGTGCAGCTACTGTGGTGAAAAACACATTGCGAACTGGCAAGGTTTTTTCGTTTATTAGGATCTGAAGAGCTGCATTAACAAACGTGTTGTCTCAGCACGTCCTCATACCACCTCGAGTTTCAACAATCCCCCGCAACCGACTCTTTTTACCTTGCCAACTTCAGTTCCCGTAAACGGCATTCCTGGCGTCTCCTTCGAAAGCGCTTTGAGATGGGGAATGAAAGCTCCCGTTTTAATGGAAATCTTACAACCCATGCGGGCAGAGGAAACACTGCGAATTATACGCCAGCACCAGCAGCAACACTCATTTGGTATTGCAGCAATGATGCTTTCGCAACAGCAAACCTGGCGGGTCTTTATGAAGTTCATGCACACCGCAATCCTCATAATAGCCTCACTACGGAAATCTCTGTGAAACGCAAATGGAGCTTCACGACACAAACTAGAAATTATACAGCTCCTAAACGACAAACAAATATAATTTTTAAGTACCGGGGGATCTGTTTTACGCTATGAACCATCCAGACGGCAAATCACTGGCATATTAATTATAAGTCGCATTAAAAACCACTTAATGCACAGGTACGAAACGAATTACTTGCTGTCTACGTCCAAACATTTGCAATCCAGCAGCCGTACAGTTACTCTGGCTGCAATCTACTGCCAACGTCGCTTTCGAATCTCTTAGAATGAATTTACGGGATTCTTCAACTCGCTAGGTGAGCGATTTATTGCAGGTGACGACTATAATGCCTTACACACGCAATGGGGATCTCGCCTTATAAACCCAAAGGGAAATCAGCTGTACAACGTGCTTATCAAGCCATGCAACAAGCTTGAATATGTGTCTCCGGGTAGACAGTAGAACAATTCGAAAAATCGAAGAGCTGAAAAGTCTTGCAACTACGGAGTTCTTCTGGCAGCAGGCTCCATAGTAACGAATAAAGAACAAGAGCGTTTTCTGCACATCTAGAAAATGTGTTCCAGCCAAACCCCACCACTTCGTTGAATAATTAGAGCCCAGCGAATTCCGGCCGAGCGAAATTGTAAAAGTCATCGAATAGCAACTGAAGCCCGGAAAATCACCGATTTTGATTAAATAACTCCGAAAATTATTATCGAACTCCCAATGTGCGCGGTTATGTATCTGCCTGGAAGAAATCAGGAAAAGATAAAACGCAACCATTGTCTTACAGAGCGATTGGTTTACTAACTTGTCCTTCAAAGCACCTTGAAAAAATCCAAAGCTGCCACCTCAAAATACGCACAAGCTGCTAGAGTCGTATCCCTACAAAAGAGTCTTTGCCGTGAGATGTAACATGAGCATCTCACTCGATCATTTAACCGAAACTGCTGCCTCAGGGCATCGTTCTTGGTCCAGTCCTCCATGTCCTGTACACGGCGGACATCCCTACAGAATATCAGCTAACAATCTGATACTGAATTGGTTAGCCGCTCCAAATGCCCAATAGCAATTAGCCCGCCACCTAGTAGTTGTGAAGAAATGGCTCGCAGATTGGCACAAACAAATAACCAAACACAAATGCAAAGAAGTTACGTTTACTCTCAACAAAAAAGCTACCCTCCTTTATAGGATAGGCGGCTCACTTTGGTGCAAGCACCAATAAGCCAAAAGGACGCATCTGAAATCTACGGCAAGCAATCTCCACTGGCTAATAAACTCTCGCTTTTCCTTTAACCTGGACTATAAAGTTATCCTGTATAACTCCGTGCTGAAACCTATCTGGACTTATGGCTTCGAGTTATGGGGCACCGCAAGCAGTAGCAATATCGATATTATTCAATGAACACAGTCCAAGATCATGAGAACCATCACTGGGGCATGGTTGTACCCTCGGAACGAGAATATTCACAAAGACCAGCACATCAAATTCGCAAAAAAAAAAGAAGAGATATAAGAACAAAAAGCGAAACATCAATTTCAATCAGTACTTAAGAAGGGCGCCTTCTCAAATAAAATGCTTATCGATAAAAAATGTGAATATCGATACTTTTCTTCATTCTCTTATGATTGTTCCAAGTTCCTTCCTCGATATATTTGAACGACAGTTTTCGGATAAATGTAAGGAAGAAGCGGATGTCTGGCGGCGTTTAGCTAATATTAGGGGTTGGAACTATGTGCTCTGTTTTTTTTATTAAATAAGTTATATGGGATCGGCTCTTGATCATGGTAATGGGGTATATCAATAAATATAAAAACTGAACACTTTTTGACAAAGTAAATTATTATTATATGTAAGGCAGTCTCACAACAGAGATTTTAGTGGCACAGCGACCAAATTGCGGTCTTTTGTGCCAATGGGCTCCCTATGGGGACAAGAGACGCTCTGCCTCCCTTATGAAGGCGAGCAGATCCTTTGTCGAGGAATTTCTGATCTGTGCTGGAGTAACAAATTCTCTGCAAGTAATGGCCGGGCCATCACATAAAATGTGCTTTGTTGTTTAGTCATCCTCTCTGCAGAGTCTACACTCTGTGACAGGGGACAGGCGCATTTTGTGGAGGTGATACTTGACAGTGTGGTGTCCCGTGAGATAGGACACCAAGACCCGTAGTTCCGCCCTTGAAAGATTTTTGGTCTTTCTATTTATAAATCTTTATTTATCTTTAGCTTGTCGTAACCCAGGTCTTGTTGACCAGTAGATTCCCCTCTCCTTATTTGACCATTCCTCTATCAACTCTTTGGCAGAGGCCCAGCTTAACCCACAAAAGGGTTCAGGTCCAAGAAGGTGGGTTGCGGAACCAGCCATAGCTAGCCCGTCCGCAGCTTCGTTGCCGGAAATTCCGAAATGCCCCGGGACCCAACAACGTGTGACCCGGTTTCGATGTGAGAGGTGCTGGAGACAATTTCAGCAATCCGCAACCAGTCTTGAGGTAATCCTCCATGAGGAAAGAGCTTGAATGGCAGCTTGGCTATCTGAAAAGATATTTATGGTGGCTCCTCTTATTCCCTTGTCAAGGATATGTCTGGATCAGGACTCAATGGCGTCGATCTCAGATTGAAAAACACTGGGCCAGTTACCCAATGCAATCGAGATTTTGGTGGTGGGTCCTGTGATCCAACCACCAACCCCTTGATTAGTTTTTGATCCGTCTGTGAACCACTGCAGGCTCATGCGATCAATGCAAGGGTTGCCATCATCCATTACCTACGGTCTGGTGTAAGAGTCCTAAATTTCGCACCAAAGAAAAGTTCCGTGGTCTTAAGATCCGTTCTGTCACAGATCCCTAAGCCAGGAATAGTTTTTACTAGACTAGCATGACCTATGTCTTTATGTGCAAATGCAGTGGATTCAGTCCTAAGACTGTCTCCAGAGCTGCAGTAGGACATGTACGCTTGACACCCGTGAGGGATAGGCATACGAGCCACTGAAGTGTGCTACATTTTTATATGGCGGTTGCCTGCTGTACCTTTGGTCACCAGACGAGGGCAGCGTAAGTGACAACATTCAAAACCATCATACTATACAGACATCTGATGGCTTTGGAGTCTAAACCGCACGTTTTACCGAAGAGCCGACGACATGCCCACATGGAATGAGTACCTTTGGTCAACGTTTTGTCTAAGTGCGAATTCCAGTTAAGTCTCTCATCCAGATTTCACCGAGATATTTGACCTCACTGGAGATCTCGACGGGTGTCCCACCGATGTAGAGCTATCCGACATCGATGTTATAGAGTTTCGTGAAGGGAACGACAATTGCCTTCTGTGGGTTGATATTGAGACCCACATATGTTCACCATCTTAAGGCCGTGTTGAGTGCCGTTTGCATCAATTCGGCGATGGTTAAGCCGAACTTTCCGGGGACTATTATTGGTCATCTGCATACCCTACCCTATCGATGCCTAGTAGTAGTTCATCTATCACTAGGGACCAAAGAAGAGGAGACAGAACCCTGACCTGTGGACACCCTGCTCGCTCGGATGCGGACAGTGGTGGCGTCCAGTGAAGATCTTATGTCTCTGTGCATAAGCACTCTCTCTATCCAAGTAATAGAGAAGGAGTCAACCCCCGTAGATGCTAACGCCCTGGTTATTGGCTGATAGCCAGTGTTGTCAAAGGCCCCTTCGACGTCTAGGAAGGAGCACAAAGCAATTTCCTTTGCCTCGAATGCCTTTTCAATATTACTGACTATCTGATGTAGAGCGACTTCTGTTGAACTTTGATGTAGGCGAATTGTGTATGGATGGAGATTGGTATCTTGCAATCTGCACCGGAAATGCAAGTCCAAAACGCGTTCTGCGGTCTTAAGCAGAAAGGATGTAAGGCTAATTGGGTTGTACAACTAAGGTTGATCCAAGGGACGGTTCCCTTGCTTGGGAATAAAAACCACATTTACCTCCCTCCAAGATAGCGGAATGTGAATGTGTGAATGAAGCTCGCCCTAAGTAGACCAATTAGTGGTCTAAGTATATCTTCTCGGCTGTGTTGCAGAAGCGCCGGGAAGGGCTCCCGGGGATTTGAAGGAGCGAATGATTTAATAGCCCACCTGAGCTTGTCAGCGTCAAAGATAACACCCGACAGACTGTAACCACGTCTAGCTGGTGGTTCAGTATCCCCATCATTACAGGGATTTTCCGGGCTTATAACAGAACCAGGGAAATTCACCTGATGCAGTAGCTCTAGCGTTTCTCGTCGATCCTGTGTGTAAGAACCATCTGTTTTTTTAGGAGACCCACACCATTAGATGACGCTCTGGCCAATACCTTTTGCAATCTCGCTGCTTCTGGAAGTGACTCCACATTTTCGCAGTATGTGCGCCAGGTATCGCGTTTGGCGTGTCTAATGTTCTTAGTATTCTCAGTGAGCGCACGTCTGTATGTAGGGCTATTTGACTTGGCCCTGTTAAAAGCCGTTTGACCTAGTTCTGTTGATTTGTCAAGCCTTCGCTCCACCAGGGAACCTCACGTTTCGCCTGATGGGGTCTTAGGGCCGCACTATCATAGTAGGAGGCTTAAAGCATATCTTGAAGTTGTCTTGACGCCAATTCTATCTCCCTCGTGGAGTTAAAGCTGGGAGGAAGTTGGTCAACTTTGGAAGCCACTAAGGCTTTGTACAGGTCCCAAATTTTTTTCTTTGGGTTCCAAGAATTGGAAAGGAGTTCCGCTTGGCCTCGGAGATCAAATATGATATGCTGGTTATGTGAAGGAGAGGCCTCATTGGTAACCCGCCAATTTTTAATGAAATCGGACAAAGAACTGCTGACCAAAGTGAGGTCTAGTACCTCTTCCCTGATTGCTATTATAAAATGTGCACCCGCTTTTTGATACATCTAATTGACTACACAAAAGATATTCAAGAAGGCATTCACCCCTGGTGTTGACATCACTACTACCCCAGATAGTGTGATGGGCGTTGGCGTCACAGCCAATGACTAGCTGATTGTTCGTTCTTCGGCAGAAGTCGAGGAACCGCTTAACCTCCATCGGCGGTGCGTCGTCGGTGTCGCCAGGGAAATATGCAGACGCCACTACAATTTCTTTCGCTCCTTCTGCCGTACTCACCTCAATGGTTGACGAAAATGGGTCTCTGGAGATAAAGTTTGTTAGAGAAAGTGCCTTACGCTTTGATCCAGAAGGATAGCTGCGCGAGGCGCTCCGCCAAATAGGTCATTTAACAACTTACCGCAACTTAATCCTCGGACTTGGCCACCAATCAACCATGGTTCATGGTTCTTTTTTTTCTCGTCGAAAATCCTGCACATGGTGGCTGGCGCTCCTCTAGCGTGGTGCAGGCTCGCCTGAAGCACCTTGACTGTGCTCATTCCTCCTTCGCGGAGCGTTTGACAAGGCAACCGCTTTTGCCTTGTCGGGAGTCGTTCCCACGAACACCCTTTGGTAGCTTGGACGCTTTGTACCTCATTGTACTTTGCGCCTTGCTAGCTGTCAGTCGCTGCTGCTGCGGCCCCGGTTTGCTTGCGCTCGAGGTCCAGCCGCGGACCGGTCCCCTTGCGAGACCAGCGCCTCTGCTAGATGAGGCGACCACGACCTGCCTTGATTGCAAAGCTGCCGCACTGGGAACCTGATCACAGGTCGAACCATTAGCAGGCCCAGCAACCAAGCTAGTGGCACTACCCTCAATTGGCTGGTGTTGAAGTCGTTCTGGGCACCTATGTGCGCCAGAACCGTCTCGTTGGGTAGCTCCAGGCTGTTGGCGAAGTAACCTCGGATGATGTTTTTTTTCCTCCAACAGCTCAATTTCAAGCGAACTGCAGGCCTTAATATGGCTGAAGTTCGCCCTTACCCACTCGGCTCCGTTGTTGCCGTAGCAGACGAGCATGAGCCAATCTGTTCTCGGAACAACATCCTCGAACTTTGGCTTCACACCTGGCGTCACACACGTCAAGGTGGACGATAAGATCGCCGCCTTTAGCGTTGCAATTTGCTCCGCTGTCAGAGGTGATGATCTATCAGTCGCGATAAAACCGAGCTTGACACCGCTCGCCATCCGACTGTACGATGGAGCAGTAGACTCTGAATGAGTATTATTCGGTTTCTTTGACAAACCGAGCTCCGGAGACTTTTTGTCTGAGCGACCCCTTTTGACCTTGGCGTCAGCAGGGGGCACCTTTGTAGCTTTTAGAGCAGCAGCTCTGGGAAGCCCTTTGGCGATAGATGCCTTAAACAGCTTCTTTTCGCGATTTGTCATCTTGATAAAGGCGATCTCAGGGTCTAAATGTAGACGTGCTACCTGAGTGCCTGCCTCCGTCAGACCGGATCTCTGAGAGATCTCGCTGGATGCGTCGTCGAGATCGGTGAGTGTGACGTCAGAGTCCGATTCAGAGACCAATGCCTATCGGACTCTGCCGGGATAAACTTTTTCTCGACGAAAAAGTGGCACACTCCAACTCTTTGTCCAAGGAAGTTGGTGGTCTTTCCGGATCCTTCCCTTGTTGACCACCATCACCGCTTGGGAGGGTGGAGGCCGGTTGAAGCCTGCGGTGATGCTATTTGAGCAACATCAGACTCATTATTTTTATTTATATATTGGTTCATTTTTAATACCGCGAGTGAACGGGAAGGGGATATCGCCAGCGGCATAGCCCGTCTACCGCGGGAGGTCAAAAAAAAAACTGGAGGGCGACAGGTATCCAGAGACCGCATACTAACGGCCGAGCACCCTCTCGGCCATGAATACTTCGGCATATGCTGTTCCACCTTGGATTGGCGTCATTTTCTGAAGAGTTGTCTTCTTTTTGCCCTACTACCATTAGTCAGCATCCTTGGCAGAGACATGACCATACCAAGGACCGGCTTCCAGCCCTAACAAGGAGAGTATAGTCGCACTTCTAACAGTGTGTGCAGATACGGCGCGTATTATTCAAGTAATAATTACACGTTAGTCCCCTTGCACACCAGTTAGCTGACGACCTTGACAAAGTAAAACTGTCAATAAAATTAAATTTAAATCCAAAAAAGTTCTGATATCAAACAAAAGCACCTCTCCACTAGGTAATAATCTTCAAGTCCCAAAACTTCTGATATAAAATATTGTGACGAAGAATATTCAATTAAATATATGAACAATTCCAAATTATAACAACAAAGATGACTGTCGTTACATATATTTAATTAACGCCCTCTGCATTCGTACACACGACACCACAGTCGCACATAGCAAAATAAAATTAAAATAAATAGTAACTAGGACTAGGAGATACCCTGAACCCAGCGGCGAGCTGTCGTTACATACATTCATACACACATTCACAGAGTCACACACACACAAACGCACGCAGCAAGCTGCGCATTTTACACATCGGATACGCTAGCCCCGCTATGGAAAATGAATTCTAAGCTAAGAGTACGATCGTTATGATTCAGTGCTTTTCAGTGCTTGATAAGAGCATCTAAATCTATAAAAACACCAAAGCGCAAGTCTGTAGTATTTGATTTGCGTTTTTTGATATGGAGGGCGAATGGGGGTAGGTATCCAAAATCCATAATATTCATAATCTGCTTATTACTTACTACAGCTCTAGCTCTCTAGGCTCTAAAGTCTCCGAGATATGCCAAGAAACCTATGTCTTAAAATCGTTTTTTATCGAATATAGTAAAACGGAGAAAGATATCGAAAAATATGATACACTTGTACTGTGTATGGATTTGGAGAATCTATATTCGTTTAGTTTAGGTTTCTAGCTTTTGTAGTTTCCGAGATCGCTGCGTTCATACAGACGGACGGTTTCCATTTTATTGCTCCAGAATATTTTAAATCGCTGATGTCCGAGCATTTAGTTGCACTTGGACTAATAAGTGTGCTGAATTGAAAAAAAAAAAACAAAATAGATAGGTGAGATCCAAATAAGCAGAATACTTTTTGTTGCTTGTACCTACAGTTGCTAACGCCCACCCAACCATGATCCCGCAAGGCCTAACACGAATAAAACAGGATCCTTAAAAGTAGGCCATAGTCTACTGAGCCTTCCTATTCGAGCGCTGCATGGTTCCGAAAATTTTAACACCCTAGCACATAATTAGAAATAGAGCCATTTTATTACACATTACTTCCATTTGAAAGTAATCATGTTCAAATTCGGAAAAGACGAACTATCCAACTTAGTTTCAGTAATAACAAAAAAAAAAACTGACATACCAAAATAAACGGGTTAGGTATATATAGCTATATATAGGTATATATAGTTCAATGGATATATATGGATGATTATATGACAATATAAATGTAGGTATTTTTGTTAAATAAAAAATATACTAATATAATGCAATATAATTAATGATCATTTTTGTAATTAAATGGCATGATGCGAAAATTGAATTTCAATGTTTTGTTCGGTAGTGTGGTGCATAAGCAGAATTTAACACAGCTGTTGACCAGCCTTGGACCAAACTCAAGGTCACCTTAACACGCTCGCTCAAAAAGGAGAAGTTTTTTTGCACGGCCGCTGACTGCAGCGAAAACAACCAAAAAAAAAATCAAGCAAAAGAACAGACAATAAACGCTTGTAAAAGCTCACTTTCAGCATGTTCCCTCGTTGAAAGATCTTTCGCTGCCGGTGTATGTGTGTGTTGATTACCTGCTGGGCTTAAGAAAGTTTATGGAGCTTGAGCTGCGTGGCCAGCTATAATTATTCGTAAGCGGAGCTTTTTATGCACAGCAACATATAAACAAAACAAACTTGAAATTTAAATTATTGTTTAAATTGCACCTTCAACCCATTTGGTCTTACAAAATGATTATATGTTGCTTGCTGAGCAGGGTATACCACTGTATCTCTTCGCATTTGATTTTCTATACCAAACTTGCAAATAACATAGTTAAAACAGGCCAAAAAGGTACAATTTTCCATATCCCGCGTCACGGCTGACTGTCGCAAGATAAAAGTTGTCGCGCCGGATTTAACTGAGGTTGTCCTAATAGACTCGCTTACGCCGATTCGCAGCAATAGGCCATGATTTTATTAAAGTGGCATCGCCTCGTACCAAAAAATCACACTGGCATTTGCTCCCAGACTCAAAAGCTCATGAGTAAGCTTTCAGCTTAGTTTTGGCTGCTTATGCCAACTTAAGCGGCTTAATATTTATGCCTAGGTGCCAATTCTAATTTTAGAATGAAAGAGAGTCGAAACTCTGAATAAGTATAGGTTTAAGGGTGAATTACAATTTAATTCAAAATATTTCCCCTTTTTTAAATAGGCACCATCAAAATAATTCGATTTTATTTGTATATATATTTTTTTTCGTTTGAATCCTTTTCTCCCGGGTGGCACCAAAAATGGGCTACCATTGCAAAAGTCAAATGCGACAATTACTCACGTCAGAAATTGATGACCAAAAAAAAATCAATAGTTTTGTGGCACTTTTAATTGCCACTTAATAATTTTTTTTTCCATTTTTTCGAATTTTATACCGTTTAAACAAATCGACGGAGCTCAAACGGAGCACAACTAGTCTCTAGAAGGACCACCAGGAGAAAGACAGACTGGGGTTAGGCGACAGAGCGAAGAAATATGGTTTTCCTCAGTTTTTTCGGCATTCGATAAGGGCTGGCCGGGTTTAGGAAATTCCATTTTTTTGTGCATTTATGTATTTTCTTTTTATACACATTCTCACACTGGCCCTTAGATGGCGCCAGCAACTCTTCTAAGCACACAATTGACCATACAATCTAATAACGAACTACTTAACAATTTCATAGGACATAATACTAGAAAAAAAATTATTACCATTTATTTTATTATTAATTTTTTTTTCTTTTAGGAATAAGATAAATTCATTACATTACACATTTTGAAATTAGTAGTGGTATAGCCAGTAGTACTCTTGAATCTATCTCTAGTAGTAGAAATAGAAAAAAAACATATTGCCTACGTTTGGGCACGGTCGAAAATACTAGTGTTTAGGCAAAACGACAAGCGACCACTACAAACGGGATGACTAAAAGTAGAACATAGTCTACTGAGCCTTCCTGTTCGAGCGCTATATGGTTCCAAAAATTTAAGCACACTAGCACATAATTAATTAAATAATCATGTTAAAAATGTTAAAATTTAGAAAAGTCAAACTGAACAAATTATTTTCAATAATAACAAAAAAAAAGCTAACTTACCAAAATAAACGGGAGAAATATACGAACAAAATGTGTTGTTAAAGAAATAATAGTACTTGACGACTAATAGATGCGAGTATCTAAGTATTTCTTCATATTCGTTGTAATGTTTATTGAGGACTGACTTCAGTTGCTGAACATAAATGCATAAAGCAAAAGAAAAAAACAAGTAAGATGGCTCTACTTGGGAGAGCTGTCATTATATATATTTTTATCTCTCCATTCATACACTCCACAGCCGCACTTAGTATAATAAAAAATAAAATAAAAATTAATGCTGGCGCTTTGCTTGTCGAACAATTTTCACAAAATAGGAAACTATATCTTTCAAATGTTGGTTTGAGTAGGTCAGCGAAAGTTTTTTGAGTGTGTGCATGCCAAATACCAATACATGCCAAAAATCAAAGCGTCGCTGTCCCAGCATTAAGTTGCACTTAGACAAATAAGTGTGTTAAGTAAAAAAAAAAAAAACAGGAGGAAATCTCCGTTGACACAGCGAGATTCGAACTCTCGTCTAATAGCGCGCCAGGCAACACCTTTACCTTCGAGCTACAGTTGCATTCTAATTGTCACTGTCAAAATCGATCGAAGAAACATACATGCACAAGCAATCGCCTTAGAATTCGAAAAAGAGCTCACGCATATGAATGTGCATATATATATATATATATTGTACATACATATGTATATATGAAGCTTGCAGCTTGCTACCACGTGGTTTGCCAATGTACAAATACATTTTCTTCAATAACTTTTGTGTTTCTTAAGCGATTTTGGTGAAATTTGTTTAAATGTATTCTTATTGTACTATAGTGCATTTATATATTGACGAGCAATAAATAAAGAAGTAAGAATTGTGGCTGTACTTGCAATTACAAATGTTTTTTCTGTTAATGGGGGAAGATGGGGGCGTATTCTTTACGAGAACACATTAAACCAAATTTGGTGTCTTCAGCTCTTATAGATTCTGATATATGCTCAAAAAAAAAAGGATAAAAAAAGTTATAAATATCGATAATAAGAACAAATTATCGATAGTTTAAAATAGCCTTGATCTGAGTATGGTATACGCGAACTTAAAAACCAAACTTTAATTCCTAGATATTATTGCAGCTCTTGCTGTCAATTGATTTGTCAAATTTCACCACACGTTTTCTTTAATAACTTCTGCGTTTCTTAACCGATTTTAATAAATCTTAATGCAATGGATTCTTCATAGTATAGTATAGTATATAAAATTATTCATTCGAGCAAAATTTGTGTCTCTAGGTTTCATAATCTACGAAATAAGCTTAAAAAATTTGAGGTTGTTGAAGATATTTTTATTTTTTTCAAAAACGGTGTGGCTATCGATTATTTGAAATAAACATAATCTGCGCGTGCCATGGATGAGCCTATAGTCTATTGAAGTCTGTAGCTCTTATAGTTTTCGAGATTTACGCGTTCATACATACGGACGGACGGACGGACATAAAGACGGACATGGTTAGATCGACTCGACTGTTGATCCTAATCAAGAATATATATACTTTATGCTTCCTTCTGCCTGTTACATACATTTGCACAATTTCAATGTGTTCAGGGTATACAAAATTAAGTGAGTTGCTCGCAGACAATGTAATTAGACGGGAATGCAATGGTCATGATAAAAGAGAATAGACACAGTGCGTTGTAGTTAGGCAAATTCATATATATTTCCAACACTCCTTCTCAACGCATACTGTCTACTTTAAAAAAAATGTAAGTTAAACGTATAGTCATTCGTGCATTCCCGCAAGTCTGTAGTATTTGATTTGGATTTGGGATTTTGATATGGAGGGCGAATAGGTGTCCAAAATCCATAGTATTCATAATCTGCTTATTACTTACTAAAGCTCTAGCTCTCTAGGCTCTAAAGTCTCCGAGATATGCCAAGAAACCTATGTCTTAAAATCGTTTTTTATCGAATATAGTAAAACGGAGAAAGATATCGAAAAATATGATACACTTGTACTGTGTATGGATTTGGAGAATCTATATTCGTTTAGTTTAGGTTTCTAGCTTTTGTAGTTTCCGAGATCGCTGCGTTCATACAGACGGACGGTTTCCATTTTATTGCTCCAGAATATTTTAAATCGCTGATGTCCGAGCATTTAGTTGCACTTGGACTAATAAGTGTGCTGAATTGAAAAAAAAAAAACAAAATAGATAGGTGAGATCCAAATAAGCAGAATACTTTTTGTTGCTTGTACCTACAGTTGCTAACGCCCACCCAACCATGATCCCGCAAGGCCTAACACGAATAAAACAGGATCCTTAAAAGTAGGCCATAGTCTACTGAGCCTTCCTATTCGAGCGCTGCATGGTTCCGAAAATTTTAACACCCTAGCACATAATTAGAAATAGAGCCATTTTATTACACATTACTTCCATTTGAAAGTAATCATGTTCAAATTCGGAAAAGACGAACTATCCAACTTAGTTTCAGTAATAACAAAAAAAAAAACTGACATACCAAAATAAACGGGTTAGGTATATATAGCTATATATAGGTATATATAGTTCAATGGATATATATGGATGATTATATGACAATATAAATGTAGGTATTTTTGTTAAATAAAAAATATACTAATATAATGCAATATAATTAATGATCATTTTTGTAATTAAATGGCATGATGCGAAAATTGAATTTCAATGTTTTGTTCGGTAGTGTGGTGCATAAGCAGAATTTAACACAGCTGTTGACCAGCCTTGGACCAAACTCAAGGTCACCTTAACACGCTCGCTCAAAAAGGAGAAGGTTTTTTTGCACGGCCGCTGACTGCAGCGAAAACAACCAAAAAAAAAATCAAGCAAAAGAACAGACAATAAACGCTTGTAAAAGCTCACTTTCAGCATGTTCCCTCGTTGAAAGATCTTTCGCTGCCGGTGTATGTGTGTGTTGATTACCTGCTGGGCTTAAGAAAGTTTATGGAGCTTGAGCTGCGTGGCCAGCTATAATTATTCGTAAGCGGAGCTTTTTATGCACAGCAACATATAAACAAAACAAACTTGAAATTTAAATTATTGTTTAAATTGCACCTTCAACCCATTTGGTCTTACAAAATGATTATATGTTGCTTGCTGAGCAGGGTATACCACTGTATCTCTTCGCATTTGATTTTCTATACCAAACTTGCAAATAACATAGTTAAAACAGGCCAAAAAGGTACAATTTTCCATTCCGCGTCACGGCTGACTGTCGCAAGATAAAAGTTGTCGCGCCGGATTTAACTGAGGTTGTCCTAATAGACTCGCTTACGCCGATTCGCAGCAATAGGCCATGATTTTATTAAAGTGGCATCGCCTCGTACCAAAAAATCACACTGGCATTTGCTCCCAGACTCAAAAGCTCATGAGTAAGGCTTTCAGCTTAGTTTTGGCTGCTTATGCCAACTTAAGCGGCTTAATATTTATGCCTAGGTGCCAATTCTAATTTTAGAATGAAAGAGAGTCGAAACTCTGAATAAGTATAGGTTTAAGGGTGAATTACAATTTAATTCAAAATATTTCCCCTTTTTTAAATAGGCACCATCAAAATAATTCGATTTTATTTGTATATATATTTTTTTTCGTTTGAATCCTTTTCTCCCGGGTGGCACCAAAAATGGGCTACCATTGCAAAAGTCAAATGCGACAATTACTCACGTCAGAAATTGATGACCAAAAAAAAATCAATAGTTTTGTGGCACTTTTAATTGCCACTTAATAATTTTTTTTTCCATTTTTTCGAATTTTATACCGTTTAAACAAATCGACGGAGCTCAAACGGAGCACAACTAGTCTCTAGAAGGACCACCAGGAGAAAGACAGACTGGGGTTAGGCGACAGAGCGAAGAAATATGGTTTTCCTCAGTTTTTTCGGCATTCGATAAGGGCTGGCCGGGTTTAGGAAATTCCATTTTTTTGTGCATTTATGTATTTTCTTTTTATACACATTCTCACACTGGCCCTTAGATGGCGCCAGCAACTCTTCTAAGCACACAATTGACCATACAATCTAATAACGAACTACTTAACAATTTCATAGGACATAATACTAGAAAAAAAATTATTACCATTTATTTTATTATTAATTTTTTTTTCTTTTAGGAATAAGATAAATTCATTACATTACACATTTTGAAATTAGTAGTGGTATAGCCAGTAGTACTCTTGAATCTATCTCTAGTAGTAGAAATAGAAAAAAAACATATTGCCTACGTTTGGGCACGGTCGAAAATACTAGTGTTTAGGCAAAACGACAAGCGACCACTACAAACGGGATGACTAAAAGTAGAACATAGTCTACTGAGCCTTCCTGTTCGAGCGCTGTATGGTTCCAAAAATTTAAGCACACTAGCACATAATTAATTAAATAATCATGTTAAAAATGTTAAAATTTAGAAAAGTCAAACTGAACAAATTATTTTCAATAATAACAAAAAAAAAGCTAACTTACCAAAATAAACGGGAGAAATATACGAACAAAATGTGTTGTTAAAGAAATAATAGTACTTGACGACTAATAGATGCGAGTATCTAAGTATTTCTTCATATTCGTTGTAATGTTTATTGAGGACTGACTTCAGTTGCTGAACATAAATGCATAAAGCAAAAGAAAAAAACAAGTAAGATGGCTCTACTTGGGAGAGCTGTCATTATATATATTTTTATCTCTCCATTCATACACTCCACAGCCGCACTTAGTATAATAAAAAATAAAATAAAAATTAATGCTGGCGCTTTGCTTGTCGAACAATTTTCACAAAATAGGAAACTATATCTTTCAAATGTTGGTTTGAGTAGGTCAGCGAAAGTTTTTTGAGTGTGTGCATGGCAAATACCAATACATGCCAAAAATCAAAGCGTCGCTGTCCCAGCATTAAGTTGCACTTAGACAAATAAGTGTGTTAAGTAAAAAAAAAAAAACCAGGAGGAAATCTCCGTTGACACAGCGAGATTCGAACTCTCGTCTAATAGCGCGCCAGGCAACACCTTTACCTTCGAGCTACAGTTGCATTCTAATTGTCACTGTCAAAATCGATCGAAGAAACATACATGCACAAGCAATCGCCTTAGAATTCGAAAAAGAGCTCACGCATATGAATGTGCATATATATATATATATATTGTACATACATATGTATATATGAAGCTTGCAGCTTGCTACCACGTGGTTTGCCAATGTACAAATACATTTTCTTCAATAACTTTTGTGTTTCTTAAGCGATTTTGGTGAAATTTGTTTAAATGTATTCTTATTGTACTATAGTGCATTTATATATTGACGAGCAATAAATAAAGAAGTAAGAATTGTGGCTGTACTTGCAATTACAAATGTTTTTTCTGTTAATGGGGGAAGATGGGGGCGTATTCTTTACGAGAACACATTAAACCAAATTTGGTGTCTTCAGCTCTTATAGATTCTGATATATGCTAAAAAAAAAAGGATAAAAAAAGCTATAAATATCGATAATAAGAAAAAATTATCGATAGTTTAAAATAGCCTTGATCTGCGTATGGTATACGCGAACTTAAAAACCAAACTTTAATTCCTAGATATTATTGCAGCTCTTGCTGCCAATTGATTTGTCAAATTTCACCACACGTTTTCTTTAATAACTTCTGCGTTTCTTAACCGATTTTAATAAATCTTAATGCAATGGATTCTTCAAGTAGTATAGTATATAAAATTATTCATTCGAGCAAAATTTGTGTCTCTAGGTTTCATAATCTACGAAATAAGCTTAAAAAATTTGAGGTTGTTGAAGATATTTTTATCGATTTTTCAAAAACGGTGTGGGCTATCGATTATTTGAAATAAACATAATCTGCGCGTGCCATGGATGAGCCTATAGTCTATTGAAGTCTGTAGCTCTTATAGCTTTCGAGATCTACTCGTTCATACATACGGACGGACGGACGGGCGGACATACAGACGGACATGGTTAGATCGACTCGACTGTTGATCCTAATCAAGAATATATATACTTTATGCTTCCTTCTGCCTGTTACATACATTTGCACAATTTCAATGTGTTCAGGGCACACAAAATTGAGTGAGTTGCTCGCAGACAATGTAATTAGACGGAAATGCAATGGTCATGATAAAAGAGAATAGACACAGTGCGTTGTAGTCAGGCAAATTCATATATATTTCCAACACTCCTCAAGGCATACTGTCTACTTTAAAAAAAATTCAAGTTAAACGTATAGTCATTCGTGCATACCCATCATGTCTACAAATTTCTTATGCTTACATTTACTAAGGTTTTTGGTTAGAACATCAGCGATCATTTCTTTAGTTGGTACATATATTATTTCAATAATATTGTTCTTAAAATTTCCCTTACATGATGATATTTTATGTATATGTGCTTGCTCCGCGCATGGAACTTTGTGTTTTTAGCCAAACATTGCGCACTCTGACTGTCATTTATAAGTTTTGAAATGTACGCTGCCTCTTTTGCTGATGTTGAGAGTGCAACATACTTTGCCTTAGTGCTGCTTAATGCAACGACGCTCTGCTTCTCGCTCTACTCGCTCTACTCTCCCATGAGAATACTGCTTCAGCTGCAAATAACGCCCAGCCACTGAAGGACTTCCGGTCCGTGCTGACTCCAGCCCAATCAACATCGACGTAACCATAGATAGGCTTCCCGGTCTTCTTGTATTGCAGACTTAGCTCTGTTGTGCCTCTTAGATATCGCTGTACTCTTTTGGCACACAAGCTTCGTCACCAAATGCGCAAGCTTCGTCACCGAATGCAATATATCAGCCAGTGTTGCTAATTGGTAGCTCGTTTGGTTCACTCGCTCGCACTTATCATCTTCGCATTTAAGTTGACATCCTGCTTCTAAAGGTATAGCATTAGGTTTACAGTTCTGCATACCATACTCACACAGCAGGGTTTGAATATACTGCTTATGACCAATGGAGACGTCGCCGGTCTCTCCTTTGCGCTCAATTTCTATTCCAAGGAAATACTTCAATTGGCCACCGTCGACCAATTCAAACTCGTCCGCTTTCAGCGCCTTCACACTGTAGAGATCTTCCTTGCAGGAGCTTGCCACGATTAGATCGTCTACGTATACGACTATGATGTCTAGTTTACTGTCATTGCGACGCGTATACAGACATGACTCACTATCACAGGAAACAAAACCAATCTTTATAAGCACGGTATTTACTTTCTCGTTCCATTCCCAACCACTAGACTTTTGTGCAGCTTTAATGCACGTCCAGGATGGTCAGGCGTCACACGTCCATCTGATGCATACTATTCTCCACTGCCAGTGCAATCATTAGTCTGATTGTGGAGTACCTAGCCACAGGGGAGAACGTCTCGGTGTAGTTCACGCCGTATTGTTGGGCACAACACTTGGCCACTAGTCTGGACTTAAAGCAAATTACATTTCCAAGTTTGTCACGCTTTACTGCAAACACCCACTTGGAGCCAATTGCCTTTTCTCCTTTAGGCAGATCAACCAACGACCATTTTTGATTGTCTTGTAAAGAATTCATCTCTACCTGCATCGATTTTCGCCACTTGTCAGCATGCTCAGAACTCAACGCAGCCTTAACGCTGATTGGAGCTGCTAGATCACCTGTTGTCATAATATTCAACATGTTATACTGCTTGCTTGGGAGCCCTGGCCGACCAGTATACACATTCGTTGGTCGTCCAGGCCCCCGCCTCTCACTCGCTGCATGCGGCTCGTACACATCACCTGTCTGCGCCACTCCTTCTGCAGATTGCTCTGGATTTGGTTGCTATCCATCATGGGCTTCTTCAGTACTTGCATGGCCCACTTCAATGTTACTTGCCGGTTGTTTGGCATTCGCGTCGTTATCTGTAATATTCTCATTAAGGAATATAACATCTCGTGCTATAATTACCCTTCTTGTACTTGGATTGTACAAGCGATACACCTTGACTTTTTCCGAATAGCCAACCATTATTCGCACTTCACACTTTGGGAGAAATTTCTTAGTCTGCGTCTTGTTGAGTACGATAGATTTTGTGCCGAAGACTCTCAGATGGTAAACATATCTGGTAAACATGAAGTTTCAGATCTATTTCGCAGATACGCAGCCGTGCCAACAGCTTCTGCCCAGAATTCTTCGTTAAGATGTGCATGCAGCAGCATGTTCTATTTGTTCAATTTGCGCGTTCTGCGACTCCGTTTTGCTGCGGTGTGTGTGGAACAGTTAGCTGCCTCTTAATGCCATTGCTAATTAAATATTTTTCAAAGTCACCACTCAAATATTCACGGCCGTTGTCACTTCTCAGACACTAACTTTTTTCCAGTTTCTTTTTCTGCTTGTGCCTTATATTCTTTGAATGTCTTAAGGATATCACTCCGATTTTTTAAAAAGCACACATACATGCCGTGATGTATCGTCCATAAATGTGGCGAAGTAACGTGCACCGCCAACAGAACATTTATTCATTGGGCCACAAATATCAGTGTGAACCAAATCCAGCACATCTTTAGCACGGCTTTCTGATTTCTTCGGAAACTGTTTTACGCATATTTTAGCGGAAGTCTCATATACATGATCTTTGAGGTCAGAAGATAGCTTTTCTTTTAAGCCGTGCACTAAACCATTCTTGATCATTTTATCAAGGCTTACAAAGTTTAAGTGACCTAAACGTTTGTGCCACATAAGTGTGTTTGACAAATTTGCTTGCGCGCTAAAACATTTATTCTTATTTGCCTCGAACAAAAATAAATCATGTTGATCTTTAGCAACCAATACAACTTCGATTTGCGATTTGTTATGCACGCACTTTTCTTACTAAATTTAACATCAAATCCTTTTTGGAGCACTTTTGCATTAGAAATGATGTTACATTGCAGGTCTCTTACGTATAGTACATCAATCAAATCAATTGTGATATTATGTCATTTCAAACGTACTGTACTGCGACCGCTTGATTCTATATAATTGTTCCCTGCCAAAACATTTTTCTCCATTTGCTCTTTAAATTGTGTACAGTTCGATCTATCACAACACAAGTGGGCCGTGGAGCCACTGTCTTGGCACCTTACATTTTTCGCTAAAACACTACCACGTTGTGCTGCTGCTGCAAACACAGAGTATGATTTTTCATTTTTCTCTCCCTTTTCAGATTCTCTATTTTCTCGAGTATTTTTTGCTCTACAATTCGCCGCAATATGCCCGCGACGACCACATGACCAGCAGCCGGTCCCCTTTGCCTTTTTCTGCTGTCCGTTTTGTTTACCGTAATTTCCTTTGCCTGCCCGATTATCCACTCTTGCCGAGAACATTCTCTGCTCTTCGTTCACTTCTGTGCTCGGTTAACGCATTTCGTTTTCTTCCAGCAGTTTTATTTTCAGCGAAGTTAGTGATGGCAACGAATCACGAGTTTCTATTGCTACTACAAAATTCTCAAAGTCTTCAGTTAAACTTGACAATAGAAAAATGGATAAACACTCCTCAGGCATACTTTTAATGCCGATCTCAGCCAATTTTTCGATCACATTTGTGAAGTTGTTTATGTGCATGGAAATACTGTCTGAATCTGCCATTTTCATGCGCAATAATTGCTATAACAAAGTTACACGACGCGCAGGTCACGTAGGCATGTGGATTTGCTTTAATGTCTCCCATGCTAGCGCTGACGTTTGACAATTCTTAATGTTGTTTATTTCTGTAGCCTTTACGCACAGAAAAATGCTGGTAAGAGCCTTTTCGTCTTTCACTCAAATGCAACCTTCTGTGTTATAGTGTCATTTTCGTTCTTCACTACGCGACCGCACACAACTCCCCACAAATCAGCATGTATTAGTACGGTTTTCATGTAAACGACCCAAGAACTGTAATTCTGGTCGTCTAATTTATCAATCCAACGATCTTTTTTATTTTACTTGCGATTGCCTGGGCCCATAACCTATTCGTTGTAATGTTTATTGAGGACTGACTTCAGTTGCCGAACATAAATGCTGCGCGCAGGCGGGTGAAGTTAAATAGCATTAAGCAAAAGAAAAATTGAGTAAGGTACTCGCAGACAACGATGACTTACAGTTATAATTAGATGCAATGGGAATGCAATGATCATGATAAAAGAGAATAGACACAGTATCTTGTAGTCAGGCAAATTCATATATATTTCCAACACTTAATATGTGAATGTTTATTTATTTAATGAAGTGCCATGGGCAGGTTCAAACCAATCTGTTGGTAAAGTAGAACTTAAGTTTACACACGAGCATAGACGCGCTGTTAAGTGGATTCGTCTTTGTCCAATGATGTACATGTGTTAGTATGAAGCGCTTACATATAAAAAGCAGCAAATAGAAAGAACTGCCAACTTATCAAATTATTATCGAGTAAGTCGTTAGATTTCAAATTTGAATATGGATGTAACCGTTCGTCAACATCCCGGGCGGCCCTGAAAAAATGTAAGTAAAACCAGAATCCTTGTAATTGGACGAGTCATTTCTCCAGTTGCTGTCTTAAGTTTAACAGCGCGCACTAATCCATCAGGTCCAGGGTATGTCTCGATGACTCGCGCTAAGATCCATGCTGCTGGTGGAGTATGTGAATCCTTAACCAGCACAGTATTTCCAGAAACAAGATTCAAAGACTTGGTAGTCCATTTAGATCAATGCTACAGCGAAGTCAAATATTCTTGATGCCATCTTTTCCAGAAGCTTTGCACCATAGCTTGAGATTGCCGCCAATAGTGCAACCGATTTTGCGGCACTTGGCTAAGATCGCCTTCTGGAACTAAGGTGTATGGTCGACCTATAAGTTAAATGTGCAGGCGACAGATATTCCAAAGGACGGGAATTGACCACCGCTTCTATCTGAGCCAATAGCGTATGCAAATGTTCAAAAATAAGTGTAAGGTTACCAACTACTTAGTGGAGATGCAATTTGACAGATCGCACAGCTGATTCCCATTTACCACCCCAGTGTAGTGCATGCGGCGGTATGAAATTCCATTTCATTCCCTCACTCGCTCCTCATACATCTGCAAGACTTAGGTGTTGTGAAGCTTTGATGTGAGTAGTTGTTCCATGGCGTTTAGCGCTTGTTTTGCGCCAACAAAGTTTCGACCGTTGTCGTTGTATATTTGGATGCATTTCCCGCGGAGCGATTTGAAGCGCCGAAATGTAGCCAAAAATGTGAGATCCTGCGCGTGTCATCAAATATTAATGATATTGAGCCGGTGCCAGATTACGATTATTTACGCGTCGTATGAATCGCGCGACATACGCCGTAATGCGTTCGAGTTTCACCCAGGTTGAAACATGTTCAACTACGTCGGTCATGGTGGAGTTTGCAGGGCTGATTACGGTCAGCGCTGCCAGCGTGGTCTTCTTTGCTTCATCTTGTACACGGCTATCTGAAATAATATTAGAGATCTTTTTATTGCCCAAGTATACCGTGTTAAGGTTTTTGTCCTGTAGCCATGATGGGCCGTTCCACCAGAGTCCAAAATTCAGCATATCTGATGTCAACATGCCTCTTGATGCGCAATCCGCTGGATTCTCTCTGGAAGCAACGTGATGCCATGAATTTCTCGGAATTGTCTTTAGAATTTCGGTAGTGCGCTTACTGAAAAATGTTTTTAATTTGGATAGAACGTGAGAAAGCCATGTCAAGATAATTGTTAAATCGCGCCAGGCGTAGACTGTAGTGTCCAGATGTTGATGGATGCTGCGAGTCTACTCAACAACAGCGTGCCGCAGAGTTATAATCGAGGAAGGGATTGTTGCTTAAGTGGAGTAACGCGGGTCTGTGCAGCCAGTAGTGTCACCTCAGTGGTTCCTTCAAGATGAGTTAATCGACTGTAAACAACAGCGGCATATGTTTTTATTGGAGCATCTCAGAACGCATGCAGCTCCATGGTGCTCGAAGAATAGTCAATATGTCTTGGCAAATTAACTTGTTTCAAGGAATTGATGTCGGTACGGTACCTTTGCCATTTCTCCGTCAGTTGAGGTGGAAGTTGAGAATCCCAATTTAACTCAAGAAGCCAAAATTCTTGGAACAATATTTTAAATTGAATAATTACTGGCGCTAAAAGACCCAGTGGATCAAATATGTTGGATACGTCCAATGGTACCTTACGTTTGGTACTATGAACATGTGTGTGCAACCCGACATTGTATGCTAGCGTGTTATCCTTTGGTTCCTAATGAATTCCAAGAACTTTGCTTGTTATCTCTTGCGCGTCGTTTAAAACATCGAACTCGGACTGCGTCTCTCATCCTATAATACTTGAACTGTTTGACACCCATTTTCCAAGCTCCAATTTGGCGTGTAACATAAGTTGAACAAGCTCGTCTGGTAATTGAAGCAGCTTCTCTTCCGAGTTTGCCCCTGTTGGAACATCGTCAACATGAGAATTATCTAACAGAATCCTTGCCGCGCGTGGGAATTCTTCCTGAGAAAAAGTCACAAGTTGTTCCATCATGCGAACTGCTAAAAATGGCGCGCAGGCCGTAGCGTATGTGACTGTGCAGAGTTAGTAATGTTTTAGCATCTCAGATCGTTGTGGTTGCCATACAATCCATTGATAGCTTAGATGATTCGCGGCGACCCAATTTGACGAATGCGCAAACATACAGCATACAAATTTTGCTGGATGCTTGGCCCCACATGTAGATCATCGTTTAAGGCATTTCCCTTAAGATCTTGATCTATCGAACACAACGCGCAGCTTCCGGCCGACGACTAGATGGTGTGTTATATAGAATACTCTACCTTATAGAATACTCATACCTTAATAGTCAATCTTTTTCTTTTCATGTCATCGCCTTCACTGAAACATGGTTAAGGCCTGACATCTTAAGTATTGAAATTTTATCCAACAAATTCTCTATTTGTAGAAAAGATCGCACTGCTCGTCGTCGTGGTGGTGTGCTTCTTGCAGTTGACGTTGATTTTTCTTCGGAGGTTGTAATAACAGACTTTCGTATAGATATAGAATTTGTTGCTGTCAAATTGTACACTCATGTTGTTTGCATTTTCATTACTTGTTCGTATATTCCTGCTTCTTCAGATAATTCTGTCTATTCTTTGCATTTATCTGCTAAACATTCTGTCTCCTCTATGCTTTCCGATCATGATTTTCTTGTTGTTCTGGGTGATTTCAATATTGCGGGAACTAGTTGGATTTCTAGTCCCGACTCTAGTGTGTTGACTTCCACGACCCAGAATGATTTTCTTGACAATTTATTTGGGATGTCATTGTGTTAAATCAATGGTATCCCAAATTCTCTACATAAAATGCTTGATCTTATTTTTGTTTTGGATCATTCCTTCTTATCTGTTTCCCGTACTGAGCCCATATCATGTCCTGAAGATCCTTATCACCCCACTTTAGAGGTGTTGATTGTAAACCTCCGGAGCGAGCTCGTCAATTTCGGAAAACCGACTTTGCTAAACTAACTCAGCTCTTATCTCAGACTGACTGGTCTTGGCTTTGCATGTGTAGAGACATGGATAGTGCAATCACGATTTTTTATTCCACTTTAAGTATTTGATTTGATTTATGTGTCCCGGTTTGTAATTCACTCAGGTGTAACAAACCTATATGGTTTACACGGGAATTAATAAACTTAAAAAATATAAAGTCAAGGATGTATAGTAAGTTAAAGAAAACTGGCTCTTTCTTGGATTACTCTCGATATCTGATTGCTCGATCCAATTTCTCTGTCCTAAATAACCAATGTTATAAGGATTACCTGAAGAGTTGTAGGTTACGGTTCCAGCGGGATCCAAGGCGGTTTTATAATTTCGTTAATGCGAAACGTAAATCATCAACACTACCATCAACCGTATTTATCGAAAAAACGACAGCAGACTCAGATCATGCCATCGCCGATATATTTGCTAAATTTTTTCAAACGACTTACAGTTCTCAAGATTTCCAATTGGGTCAGCCTTATCCTTACACCTAAATAACTCAAATTGCATTTTTGGACCTTTGATCACGGAAAGTTCATTACTAAGTGATCTAAGGGTTATGAAGCCTGTATTTTCAGCATTGCCCTGATGGAGTATCAGGCATTGCGTTGGGTATTGCGCTGAAGGTCTAATGAATCCGTTGTATAAATTATTTAAACTGTCCGTGGAGTTATGTTATTTTCCTAACATTTGGAAAGAATCATTTATTATTCCTCTCCTTAAAAAAGGAAACAAGTCCATTGTTCAGAACTATAGAGGTATTTCTAAGTTGTCTGCTATTCCTAAGATTTTTGAGAAATTTATTACTTCTCAACGGCAACATCTTTGTAGATCTATAATTTCACCCTGCCAGCATGGGTTTGTGAAATTTAGATCAACTACCACTAACCTTTTAGAATTCACTTCTTTTGTAATCAAGGGATTTCAAAATAAAATGCAAAAAGATGTTATTTACACTGACTTCAGTAAGGCTTTTGACTCCGTTAATCATTCGCTTTTACTGCATAAACTTCATCTTTTGTAATTTCCAAATACCCTAATTCTTTGGATCTCCAATTATTTAACTTTTAGAACTCAAAAAGTTTATTTCAAAGGCTTTGTCTCTAAGCCTGTTAATGTCACTTCCGGAGTACCACAAGGAAGTCACCTTGGTCCGTTGTTATTCACATTGTTATTGATGACCTCGCCTCTGTGATAAGTCACTCTGGGGTGCTGATGTATGCCGATGACGTAAAACTTTGCCTGACGTCTTCCAATTTTCTATCTGGCCAATGGTTGCAATCTGATCTTAACAGTTTTCAAACCTGGTGTCAAGTAAATTTATTAAATCTTAATTGCAGTAAATGTAAATTAATGTCTTTTTATAGGCGAACGCCCTACTTGAACAATTATTTTATTGATAGTAAGCAACTTGATCGTATTGAATCGGTTGATGATCTGGGTGTCATTTTAGATCCCAAGCTTAAGTTTGACAAGCATATTTCTTCTGCTGCTAATCGAGCCCTTGGTGTTCTGGGTTTCATTAAGCGCTGGTCGAAAGAATTTGACGATCCCTACGTTACTAAAACTCTTTATACTTCACTTGTCCGTCCAATTCTTGAGTATGAGTTCATCAGGATAGAATTGAATACGTACAAAAACAATTTCTGCTCTTTGCCCTCCGGGGATATCACTGGAATCCTAATTCTCGCATGCCTTCTTATCTTAGTAGACTTTTACTAACAGATCTTCCTTCTCTTTCTGATCGTAGAACCATGCTTGGTTTAATCTTCTTACACAAATTAATTAACGGGCAAATTGATTCTTCCAAATTTATCAGCCAGATTAGTTCTGAAGTTCCGAACAGAATTACTAGAAACTTTTTACCAATTTCTCTTCAAACCTGTAATAGTAACTATGCTAACCATAACCCATTTCGGATCTTATGTTCCAACTATAATAATCTTTTCCATATAATAAGTAATGCTACTTCCATACCTAGTCTAAAAATCTTGTGTTATGTTATTTTTCTAATTTATCCCGATTTTCGTCACCGCACGTTATGCAGCGCGCCCCTCCGTCGGTTGGCGGGAGGTGGTGGCATTTTGCCTGAGTCAGCGCGCTAACAAGCCCTTGCTTGGTATTGTTGGGCCACTTGAATGTACTGGTTAGTACATCTACGTCCAATAATATGGAAAGTAATAAAAAAATAAATTAAAAAAAGAGGTAGATGTTTCATCCGGTTTGATTTCACGCATCTGACCTAGGTTGATATATGTTTGCATGAATTCAACATACTGTGCATGTAGATATTAATCGTTCTGTAGACGTCTCTCTACAGCTCTAAAACGTGATGTTGCTCCTTGTAGCGTATCGGCAAATTGCGTTTGTGCTGTCTTAAACGGAAGCTCGACAATGTATCTCCCTTCTGAGTCGCGAGAATGCGTCTTTTCAAAATGTTCCTCTACCTTTATATCCTCGGGATCAGGTGGCGCATAGGTGTGTGTCCCATTTCCACAACCTTTTAAGCAAAGCGTCTATGTCCACCAGCGACATCAGAGACGTAGCAGTTGGTCGCTCTGATATATCGATTGATGTGATCACCCATCCAAATATGGTTGATATAGCGATTATATTTTCATGGCTGTCATGTTTCTGCATGCCGGTAAGTGTAGCCCAAACTTGATCATTGCCCAATAAAACGTCGATTGGTGGCTTTGAATTAAACCTGGAGTCTGCGAGCCGAAGGCCGTCAAAAATCGATAGTGTGGATGCGTTGACATTTTCTCTTTCCAATACTGAAGTGATTTTGCCTAGAACATGTACAGTAACATTTAGGGTGTGATGTGATACTCTGGATTTAAGATGTAGCAGGCTGAAACCACGCGTGGTTTCCGTCTGTCTACAAACATGCTTTGATTCGCATTTCGTTGACCGGTGAGACAACACAGAGATTTACCTTTGACAAAGGCATGGAGTTGCTCGATAAGTCAAGAAACTGCGAACAGCCGTATAACAAATTTTCAGTCGAACCGCATTTCGGGCAGTTATCTTTTAGCTGCCACTAAAGTACTTCCTTGGTATGTCGATTGGTGTAGCCATGGCCCATCGTTGGCACAGCTCAAATTCCTCGCATCGTGCGTCGAGAAATTGAAAGAAGTATTCAATTGATGGAGAGATGGTAGCACGGTTTGTGTCCACCCATTTGCGTCGTGACTCTGGATCTTTTATAGCTACAAGCAAATAAATCAGCCAGCAGTCGCGTACCGTCTGCCCAATTGCATCCAATCCTCGAACGATCGCATTTGCTCCATCTGTAACCTTGTGAAGGAGTGATACATTAGTAAAGGAATTAGAAGTAGGCAACTCCATAAATGCGTCCAATAATGAATAGACGATGTGACGTGGTAATAAGCGTGGCCATGCACTATCATACGCTGCTTCAGTGAACGGCAAATGACGTATTAAGCTGGGTGTATCATTTGTAAGAAACGATTTTATATAATGAAACTTCTAAATATTTCCTAATTGTTGTTTATTGTGAATTATACTCTCATCCTCTTCATCGCCACCAAACGGTTTGATGTGCAATTTAGCCAAATTCTGCACATACTATCTCAGTCCGTTCAAACTCGATCCAAACGTCTTTAAGCCTGAAAGCATTGCCTCTATGATGTCTATTTCACATACAGCCGGCGGCTGCTCCGCATATTGAAGCAATCATGTAAGACTTGCCTTCAATCTGCCCCTGATCTTGATGAGTTTTTTAAATTGCTCCATGTCGTCAATTTAACCCACTACTTCATTACAGATCCGGCTCGAAGGACCAAAACATATATGATGAACAATATATGCGAGTATCTAAGTATTTCTTCATATGTGAATGTTTTTTTTATTTAATGGAGTACCATGGGCAGGTTCAAACAATTATGTTGGTAAAGCAGAACTAAAGTTTACATACGTGCATAGACGCGCTATTAAGCGGATTCGCCTTTGTGAAAGGGAATTTCACAATTTTGCATAGAATGCCATCAAATGATGTACATGTGTTAGTACGAAGCGATTATATATATAAAATGCAGCGAATTGAAAGAACTGCCAACTTATCAAATTATTATCGAGTGAGTCGTCAGATTTCAAATTTAAATATGGATGAAACCGTTCCTCAATAGTACTTATTGTAAATATATAAATAAAGATTATAAATATACAAGTAGTCCTCGGTAGATGAGTTGTCTAAGTGCTCAGGCATTTGGGCAACTGAACAACGGGGATCCGGGTTCGAATCCCAGGCTAGTGTATGGATGTAGTGTTTGTCTTGGCCAAAGGCCACAGCAGCCAGTGCTATTTAAAAAATTGTTAGGTTTATAGTTTATAACTATAACCTATACTTTAAATAATAATAATAATAATAAAAATATACATAGTTAGGTATTCAGAATGCAATGGAAAAATGATTATATGGTAAATATAGGAATTTTGGAAAAAAAAATTTACTTATATAATGCAATATAATTAATGATGATTTTTTATGTCTGTGAACAGGTGTCACCCAAGATGTTATGTTAACCCGCCATATCCCGAGTGACGGCTTATTGTCGCAAGATATAAATTGTCGCGTTGGTCAAGAATTTATTGGTGTGGCATTGGCATTGGTTCGGTCAATTTAAGTGGATAAATATTTAAGCCTAGGTGCCGATTCTAATTTTATAATGAAAAAGATTCGAAAATCTTAATAAATATAGGTTTAAGGGCGAATTACAATTAAATTCAAAATATGTATACTGTTTGGAATAGACACCATAAAAATAATTATGTTTTCTTTTATTTTTATTTTTTTTTTTGATCCGTAGCCGCAAGACAGCTTGGTGCATAGAGAAACAAAAAAAAAAAAACAAGTAAGATGGCACTAGTCGGGAGTGCCCGATATACCCTGAACCCAGCTGTCGTTACATACATTTAATTAAAAACCTCTGCATTCGTACACACCACAGTCGCACTTCGTAAATAATAATAAAAGTTAATGCTCGGGCTTCGCGCTCGCTTTTAATATTTGCAGATAAATTTTAGTATGCCGAAGCTGTGAAATTTCTCTCAAAATTTTCACAAAATAGGAAATGTTGGTTGCAGTTGATATGCTAAAGTTTTTTGAGAGTGTGGATGCCAAATACCAATTTTTCCCCATTTTGTTGCTCCAGAATATTTCAAATCGCCGATGTCCCAGCATTAAATACACTTGTACCAATAAGTGAGTTAAGTTTAAAAATAAAATAAAATAAAAATTAAAAAAAACAGTAAAAAACTCCGTTGACCCAAGCCAGATTCGAACCCTCGTGCGACAGCGCGCAAGGCAACATCTCTACCACTGAACCACAGTTGCATTTGAATCACGTCCGTCAAAATCTTAGATTTGACACACACGTACAACCAATGGCTTGAGAATTCGAAAAAGTATATGCATATACATATGTATGTATGTGGTTTGCCAATATACAACTACATTTTGTTTAATTACTTCTGTGTTTCTTAACCGATTTGGATGAAATTTGTTTTAATGCATTTTTATTATTCTGTAGTACATTTATATAGCAGCCTGAACCAAATTTGGTGGCTCTGGCTCTTCTAAACTAAGAATAGGATCGTTATGACATATTCAGGACTTAACAAGAGCATTGAGCATCTGTGTACAAACCAAAGCTCAAGTCGGTAGTACTTGATTTGATTTTTCTGTTGATTTTTTTGATATGAGGGCCGATTGGGGGGCGGTATCTGCGTATCCTTTACGAGTACATATTAAACCATATTAAATATATTAAATATATTAAACCAGGCCAAAAAACTGATACTAATTTAAGAAGTTGCTCTTTCAGATGCCGCTTATGTCTGTTCGGAGTAAACAGGTCAGGAAACAGAAAAGATAAGCCTTCAAAAACAATAAAGAAAGCCAAAATTACCCCTATTAATATTACAAGTGGTCGTTCCAAAGTGGCCACTGCCTTAATTTCTGCGGTTGCTGCAGTCCGCAACAATCGCTATGCAGCCTTTTCTGAAGAGGCTGAAAATGTGATGGAGCTGGATAGTCTCGATAGCTATTCGGATAGTGCAGAGGACAATTCTTCATTCAAAACATATAGGCAAACTGATTGCCCGCAACAGAAGAAAGCTTCTCCTAAGCCCCCGTCCCTCTGCGTGCCTCACATTAATAAACTTAAAGAGCTGGAGCAGGCACTTGATGTTATTTCAGCAAATGAATATGACTTTCGCACATCCAAATTTGGAGTCACTCGTATTTACGCTGCAAATGCACAAGCGTTTCCAGCCATTGTTAAAACTCTTACTCAAACAAGCTGCGATTTCTGGCACCACCAGTTGTGGGAAAAGAAATCTTGCAGATTAGTTTTAAGGGACATTCACACCAATGTTCCAAAGCAACTTATAAAACGCGCATTCTCTGATAAAGGATTCACAGTGCTTAATATACACTGCCCAAGAAAAGCTATCTGGCGCAATATCCCAATCAACCAGGAGGATGACCTGCAAATAAGTAATGATAAAACGAGACTAAATTTGTTCTACGTCAATATCAAACGGACCTCAAATGGCGCAGAGGCAATTAATATAACGCATAGCAGAGGTTTACTAAAGCAAGCAATTTGAAATAACGAACTAGTGCAATGCTTCAGATGCCAAGATTTTAGACTCACACGAAGTTATCGCCTTAAAAAGCGAGTTTGTGAAAAGTGCGAAGGCGATCACCCTAACAAAACAAAACCAGTCTCACTTAAGCGAATACCCAGACGACCTAGGTTTCAACAAAAATTCTATATCCTTGAAAAATCTATTCAGGAGCTTAACATATAAATGGACTTATCATCCCACTGGTAACTGGACGCCCTGCACGTCTGCAGTCCTAATTCGATCTAGAATCTTACACTCCCCTGATGAGCCCACTTCCCACACTCATGCACAAATTGCTAGTGTGAACGTGAGACAAACGGTGGAAACATCAGAATTCCTTCCTTATACCTTCCTCCCAAAGAACCATGGACCAAGGCGAACTTCGAATATCTTCTGATCGTTTTGGGTGACAAATTCACTGTTGGCGGATACTTTATCGCCAAACATCCATGGTGGGGTAACATAAGTACGTGCTCCCGTGGAAAATGCTTACAAGAAGCCATAGCCAGTAGTCATTGCCAAGTCTTGGTCAAAGGTAAGACAACCTTCTTTTCAAATAACACACGGCTTACTCCTTCTGCGTTGGACTTCTTCATTACCAATGGGATTGCATGGAATAGGCTTTCTCTTCAAACCCTATACAAGCTCTCCTCGGATCACTTACCATTTGTCGCCACCGTCTATCATATCTGAATTGGACAGAAGAATAAACCTCAGCATGGTCATTGGCGTTCCAGATGATATTGATGATGCAGTTTCCATTTTCATGGACAACATAAAGCCTGCTGCAACTTGCATCTCTCCACCAAGTGCTTCCAACAGCTGCTGGTCTTCTCTGCATGAAGGCAAGTTCGACAGGAATATGCCAGAACGGGTGATGACTGTGTTTATCAAATCTATAAAAGACTGGCGAATCGCGTACAAAAGGTCCTAACTAAGCACAAACAGGCTGAAATTGATGGTATTTTAAGTATCGCAAGTTCAGATGCATCCACCAACTACTCTCTCTGGAAACTTACTAAATGTTTTAAGAGACAAGTCATCCCGAAGTGTCCAATTAGATATCCAACAGGTGACTGGTGTTGCAAAATGCCGAAGTTTTAGCAGATAGCTTCGATAACCGATTCCAAACATTTAACTTGGCATCGGGAAACGCAAATTACAATGTAATGGAATCACTGGAAACTCCATTCCAAGTGTACTTGCTAGCTAATCCGGTTACTCAAAAAGAGATAAAAACGCAATTAAAACTCTTAAAAGCTAAAAAAAAAAAAACCAGTCGACGATCAAGTGGATAATGGAAATATTAAGCTTATTTATTATAGAGCTATACTCTTCATAGTTCTCCTATTCAACAGGGCTCTCAGATTGGGGCAAAGTTCTGGAAGTCAGCACTCATTACGATCATCCCTAAGCCGACAAAACAGCTTACATATAATGTTACATATTCCAAAGTGGCAGTTTGGCTTTCGGAAAAGGCATGGCACTCCAGAACAACTCAACCGTGTGGCTATGGAACGGAAAGATTATGCTGTGGCAGCGTTTTTGGATATTCAAGAAGCCTTTGACCGGATGTGGCAACCTGGGCTCCTTAGCAAACTAAAGAGCCTTCTACACCCTCAACTCTTCCAGATTGTGAGCAGCTTCTTAAAGGAGAGATCATTTTCTTTTGTTGGGTCACGGTCTACTAACAGACCCATTTGCGCCGAAGTTCCACAAGGCAGCGCTCTTAACTCCAAATTCTACACACTCTATACTGCTGACATGCCTTCATCCAGCTCGGTTACTGCAGTGGACAGTGGATGATGCCATAATTGCAACGTGTGCTGATGACACTACTATAGGACCTGCCACAGAAGCTACTTACTTTTGCAGCTTTGAGAAATGGGCATTGGATTGGAATATAAGCATCAACAGCAGCAAATGTGCAAATGTGACTTTTGCTACGGGGAGAGAATCCCGTCTAAGTGTATATTTACTTGGATCCAATTTAAAACATGAGCCGGCCCATAAATATCTCGTGGTCATTTTAGACAGAAGGCTTATCTTTAACAGAGATTCAACAATGATTAAGTATACTGTATTATCCAAAGCTGGGAAGATGCTTGGCTACTGTCCACTAAAAATAAGCTGTCGGTAGCCAACAAAACCACCATTTACAAATCCATACTATCTACTTTATGGATACGCATACGCCCTTCAGGTGTACGGGATTGCCGCAAAAACGCATCTCAACAAAATAAGAGTTGCGTAAAGCAAAATCCTAAGAAGAATCTGCAATGCTCTTTGGTACATGCGCACTAGGGACATCGAGCGAGACCTTAGAGTTCCCAAGGTAGGGGACGTGATCCTTAAACTCGCCTCAAAATGTTTTGAGTCCATCCAAACCTGTTAGCAAGGCGACTTACATCTCCTGCAAGGGTTAGAAGGAGAAGATTAAAGCGATGCCACACACTGGACCTCCCTACACGAAGGATATAAAAACATTATAAATTACTCACAACACCTATCGCATCATTGCCAAATTATATTAATTTTAATGTAAATATCACTTTCTTTTCCTTTTTGTTTATACATATAACTAGCTTAAGTTGCCATATCATAGGTAATAGTATTCTTGTTAATAATAAATACTTACTAAAAATAGAAAGAAAAAAATACATAATAAATATTATAAAATAGACAGCAAAGACATCTTTACACAACCTCAAATCAAAGTCTGCTGTTCGCGCCAAATATCAAACAGAATAGAGTTTGACTAAATCAAAATCCATTCCATCAAATACTATACATTTTTTTAATGTGGATCAAAATCAGTTGACGCAATCCGTAAATATATGTATGCACAAATAAACAGCTCAATTCATTAAAACAAATATAGTCCGCATTGTCAAAAAACGAATACCAAAAACTGACTGGCAACACGCAAAAACGAATTATCACAAGTCTGGAATATACCAAAAGTTGCGGAAAGTCAATGCCTACAACATATTAAACATTTATAAATTGTAGGCGCCGTTTTCTTTTAAATTACCAAAATGCAATTGAAATTTTGTTTTCACCCGTAACTTTTTACTTTCTTTCATCGCATGACGATAAGCGTGAGTTGGCAAGTCCAAAATCCAGAGTGACCAGAGAGACAGACGGGACTTCCGAGGAGATGTCAGGCAGAATAAAAGAAAGAGGCGACAACACGTTTTGGCGGGACGGGAAATTATCGAAGTGTGGCCAGAAGAGGCAAATTCGAATTCAGAGTTATGCACAGACAACACGTTTTGGCGGGACGGGAAATTATCGAAGTGTGGCCAGAAGAGGCAAATTCGAATTCAGAGTTATGCACAGGCGCACAGACCCCTCATAAAGAGTGCTGTCTGTAGTAAAGTTCGGCGTAAGTGTGAAAGAAAAAATGTCCGAATGTTTTGTAATTTGGTGTTTGTTTCCAACAGGTGACCAACAACAGGACACGCCGCAGTTCAATTTTGAGGCCCAATTTTTTTGACTCTGCTGCGGCCCAGTATTGCCTTTGGAGGACACATACATTCAGCCTGCCTTCATGCACTGATGTTTTTTATTGAAAACTGAGTGAGTGTGTTCCAGCAAAAGCCGACACCGCAACGATCTGCTGTGGCCCCTGTCGCCATAGCAGCCGCAGATCGCATATGCGAGCATATTAGTGGCCCAAACCGTGGCACGTCTAAAAAATCTTTTTGCGGTGACCAATAGGGCCAAACGAGCGGCGCTTGTAAGCCATATAAATCCGGCACTCGGATTTTGCCAAATTTGCACACATTGGCACATATACATATCTCACATTCTGGGCACCGGTGTGAGGCAGAAGTACTTGTCTTATAATGATCGACCCCCGCCTCTTTTTACTTTTATTGGAGCTAGGGTAGGGTAGGATACGGATTGAGGGAACGTTAAGCGACAGCATATCTGCGCCGTGCCCAATTTACAGTGGCATAAATCTACTCCTCTGAATTCATATATGGCAAAATTTCGCCCCTGTTCGATTTTTAAATATATGCGTTTAAATTGTTGGCGCCCGCCAAACATTAGGCACTGCCATCTAGTGGCCAACCAATTCAACTAGCGTAAGAAAAGAAATGTTTATTTATTAAATTTTAATTGTGAGCGAAACAAACATGATGTGTGAGTAAGCGTGAGGGAGGGAGAATCACCGAGGTCATGGAATAAGTCGACCGTCAGTTCCAATTAAAGGGCAATAGCATTCAAATTCTAATAGCCGTTGCAGGAAGGGCGGGTACGTCGTGGCCGATAACACCGGGCCTGCCAACTCGTCCGATCATTTGTGTGTATGTAGGTACGTTCATGTGTAGTATTGTGAAGGTTGTATTGTTTTGGAATTTTGTACCGTCTAGGGGCGGGGTTGAGGTTACCCACCCCTGGGAACACTGAGCTAGCTGAGGTTACCCCCCCCGAAACCACAAGACGTGTTACAAACAAAAGCGCCAAAATACCTTTAAAACAATATATACAACAAACATGTATCTTCTATGGTTTAGAAACTGTAGGGGTGTCAGTTTTAGCTTATTTTCTGCCAAACTTTGGTTCATGGTAGGGAACAAGCCCACAAAGTTCCATACAGCCATCTCAACGCTATCATACGCGAAAATTTATACCGAAATTAACATTACCTTTTCGAAAACACACAACAAATTTTCTTTCTTAATAACTATTGTGCGAGCTATCTGATTTGAATAAGTGAGATGCTATTCGACGCGTATTCGAAACTCAAATAGACAACTTATATGCCTGAAATGAATTTCTGAAAGCCTCCAAACAGCCCCATCAGCTCCAAAAATGTAAATTTTTCCGAATCGTTTACAGCTAAATATCTCATGAACCAGATGAGCTATCACATGTTGAGCTATGTTTTTTTAATTTTAACGATACCTCGCTACCTCGATCGCCATATCACTCGGTCTGATCGGACTATCGTAGCAAAACTTCAAAAGTTCGCACACCACGTCTTGCTTCGCCCCTCGCTCAGACTCCTGTCCGCAGTCATATGTATGTTCACACATTAACCTAACTCCGACATTGACTACTGAGAAAGATATAGATAAGCTTATAAAGTATTCATCTGAGCCGGGGTATAGATCTCAGTCTGACCGTGTTCAGTTTTACAAGAAATTTGTAAATTTGCCCAGACACTAAGCTGAAATAGGGATGGCGGTGTAAGGAAAGGATTTGCAGTTTATAGGCTCGCTTGTCCGTCCGCGCCGAAGTTACACGAAGCCGATGCTGAAGCTACGAAAAGTGACGGTTCGAAGCGCTGCGAGAAACTACGTGCTCGATAGAGACGTCCACGACCGAGACAATTATTATCATCATGTCCACGTCCTAGTGATTTACTGCAGGTTACCGTTGGGACGAGACCGCGAAAAATAATTATGACGAGAGGCACTCAAGGTGTTATGAATTGATTAACGGGGCAAATTCTACGTAGTTAGCTATTTAAGTAAAACTCGCAATATTTCACTAATATACTGTTTATTAATCCTTCAGTCCCTACTTATCGGGCCCTTCTGCTCTGTTCTCTTCTTTTCTTATAATTACTGAACCTCTACGTTTGCTTGCCGCGCCAATTACTGTGTCACTTCTTTCGCGTTTTCATTAATATAATCTATTGTTTACTCTCGATCGCGATTCTCTACTTTTCACTTTCTTACAAACTCCTTCGTGAGAGTATTCTGCTTCGCACGTCTTGCTGTTTTTAACTTCCGATCGCGACTATTCTAATGCTCTCATGCTCGGTTGTGCCACCATTCCAGGCTGCCAACCGTTTTGATAACATAAAATTACAGCTTTCCATTTGTGGTCTATCCGCTTCTTGCGTCTTTTATAATTATTATTCATGTATTCTTAAGTAACATATTATTTATTAAAGAAATAATAATAATAATAATACGGCTATTGGGGTGCGGCCAATCCCGCGTCACACGCTTACTTCTGCCCTAGTTGAGCCGCAAAGATCTCAACACCGCGAGAGAGATATGTAATATCGAACCACAGCAGAACAAACCGAGAAATCAAAGAGCTGATACTGGAAATGCGACGACTGCAACGGGAGTGGTAATTCAATTAGACCGATTCGACACAGAGGCTGACCAAGGCGCTTAAACTAAAAGAAACAAATGCTCAACGCCAGTACATCGAGCAACTATCTCCCACCTTCACAAAGTATCCATTCCAATCGAAACATTTATGCCCCTATGGAGTCTCACTAGCAGCTGGCTCTGCAGTGACGAAAAAAGAACAAGTGCGTTGGGTGCAGATCTAGAAAATGTGTTCTATGTTGTAAGAGGATGATTAAGACTCAGGATATTGGTTTATTGTCGTTTTATTCAAAGTCTTCTCTTGCGTTCTCTGCTTCTTTTTATGCTAATGCTTAACATATTTCTCTAGTGCTTAACATAATTCTCTAGTGATTAACATATCAGATCCGCTGTTAGAGTGACGCTATGTATGCACGCTAAGGAGCTTGTGACGTCACTATGCTACTACAACTCGGCCATCCTAACAGTCGTATCTCCTGATCACGATATTGTGTAATTAACTCCAATGATTTACAATATTTCTCTTATATCTATTTCTTACAAATAACAATGTTTTATACTTAATTTATAATATATTACCAAATTACTTTATGTGTTATTTAATTTTATTTTCCATCCATGGTCTTATATTTTGTATACTCCAAATACCTTGATATGGATTACGGGATACCTGGAAACCTTCTACATCTTTTAACAAAAATCTTTGGTTAAGTTTCCATTTTAATTATTTTCTTGGCTCTCTTTTATTTTTATCATAGTTGGCTTTGTTGTAATTTTGTGCTTTTTCCTGAATGTCCTGAACTCGCGTCTGATAGCGCGCCAGGCAACACCTCTACCATCGAGCTACTGCAGCATTCTAATTGTCACTTTCAAAATCTGATCTAAGAAACACACATGCACAAACCATCGCTTTAGAATATGAAAAAGAGCTCATGCATATCAATGTGCATAATCTAGTACATATGTATGTATGCATGTGTGCACACGCTTGCAGAAAACGTCTGCGCTCGGCGCTTGACACCACGTGGTCTTTAATAAATTCTGTGTTTTTTAGACGATTTGGATAAATCTTAATGCAATAGATTCATCAAGCATTCTTATTGTATTATAGTACATTTATATGTTGACGAGCAGCCTATTACACCAAATTTGGTGGCTTGGGCTTTTATAGTTTTTGAGATATGCTCATGCAGCTACACTTGGCCCTCACTATAAAAAGTTAATTCTTAAATAACTTCTAAACTAAGAATAGGATCGTTATGAAATTTTCAGGACGTAACACTAGCGTTGAAATCGCCAAGCCAAAGCACAATTCTGTAGTACTTGATTTGCTAATATGGTTTTTTTTAAATGGGGGCGAATAGGGGAAGGTATCCAAAATCCCAAATATTCATAATCTGAGTATCGTTGATGGGTACGTATTAAAATTTGTGGCTCTAGCTCTTATAGTTTCTGAGATACGCTAAAAAAACCGGATCAAAAAAACCGATAAATATCGATAGTAAGAAAACGCGCCGGATAATTTGAAATAGCCTTGATCTTATTGCAGCACTTGCTGCCATTGGATTGTCAAATTTGTCACATTTTACTACTCGTTTTCTTTAATAACTTCTGTGTTTCTTAACCGATTTTGACGATTTTGTGTCCCTAGGTCTCATAATCTACGAAATAAGCTTACAAAATTAGAGGTTGTTGTAGATTTTTATCGATGTTAGGAAAGCGGGGTGGTTTATCCCAAAGAACCATTGACAAAGGCGAACTTCGAATATCTTCTGAACGCTTTGGGTGACAAATTCACGGTTGGCGGTCAACGATCAAGTGGAAAATGGAAAAATTAAGCTTCTTTCTAATATAACTATATTCTTCATAGTTCTCCTATTCAACAGGGCTCTCAGATTGGGGCACTTTCCAAAGTTCTGGAAGTCAGCACTCATTACGATCATCCCTAAGCCGACAAAACAGCTTACATATGTTGACGCTTACAGACCGATCAGTCTTCTTCCTGCCGTGGCTAAAACGCTGGAAAGGGTGATTCTCAACAGGATCCTGCAACTCTCAAGCGTGACACGGGCGATTCCAAAGTGGCAGTTTGGCTTTCGGAAAAGGCATGGCACTCCAGAGCAACTCAACCGAGTCGTTAACTTTGCATTAGAGGCCATGGAAGCCTTTGACCGGATGTGGCATCCTGGGCTCCTTAGCAAACTAAAGAGCCGTCTAAACCCTCAACTCTTCCAGATTGTGAGCAGCTTCTTAGGGGAGAGATCATTTTGTGTTGTTGTTGATGGCTCAAAGTCTACCAACAGACCCATTTGCGCCGGAGTTCTACAAGGCAGCGTTCTTAGCCCCACATTCTACACACTCTACTGCTGACATGCCTTCATCCAGCTCGGTTACTGCAGTGGACAGGGATGATGTCATAATTGCAAGTGTGCAGATGACACTGCTGTGCTGACCAGGATCCTCTTATAGGCACTGCCACAGAATCGCTACAACAATACTTGAGCAGCTTTGAGAAGTGGGCGTTGGAGTGGAACATAAGCATCAACAGCAGCAAATGTTCAAATATGACTGTTGCTACGAGAGTCCTGTCCAGGTGTGTATTTACTTGAATCCAATTTAAAACACGAGCCGGCCCATAAATATCTCGGGGTCATTTTAGACAGAAGGCTTACCTTGAACAGACATACCACAATGCTCAAGCATACTGTACTATCCAAAGCTAGGAAGATGTCTTGGCAACTGTCCTCAAAC
>JAWNLD010000099.1:0-15675 GCA_035041545.1 Drosophila colorata
TGAAAAAACCACAAAACAATGACTTGACTGGAAAGCGACCACCAGCCGCGACATACACAGGGCCCCCTCAGAAATTTCAAAGACAATTCCACATCGCCACCGGCGGCATGGAGTTGACGACGGATGGGACCGAAACGAAAGCCCCTTATTCTACTGGTGTCGAAAAACATGGCTACTTTTAAGCCTTAGAACAAGAAGGAGCTACGGAATTGATCAGTCAGTACCAAGATGACAACGATCAAGAATACGCGCCCGTGACAATCGATGCTTCAGATGTCTATTTTTTAGACTAAACAGTTCCTCGTTGTCATATTTTAAATGCATAGCGGAGAACGGTACGACACCTAGATTTTTAACTGATACAGGATCCAATCAAAATTACATTCAGTCCGGATTAATCCAAAACCCCAAACTTAACGAACAACCCTTTTTCGCAAACTCAGTCGGTGGGCAAACTAAAGTTACCCATCATACTCGTCTTAACTTTTTTGGCTTAAAGGACGTACCAATTAAATTTTTCCTGTTACCCACACTAAAAACCTTTCACGGCATTCTGGAAAACGATACTTTAAAACAGTTGATTGGACTCATAGACGTTAAAAACTACGTTTTGATTATAAATGGAAATTACCGCATTAACATAAAGTAACTAGAAACGTAAGCGGGTAATGCCATAAAAATTAAACAGAACACATGACCGAAACACAGAAAAAATGTATTACTCAATTAACCGAAACACATGCGGAAGTATTCGCTGACCCTCACATGAAGCTCACTTATACCACAAAGGTAGAAGGAGAAATTAGAACATCATCGGACAACACAATGAAGAAGCAATTAATTATAACGTCAGGGTTACGGTGTACGTAAAAATAGATAAAAGATTCGGTTCAAAACATACTCCTAAGTACAGAAGAGAGATAGTAGCAGAAAATGGGAACACTACTATTAAAACAAAAACGGGTAGGAAAGTTCACAAAAATAATATAAAAACATAAAATTAACGTGATAAGCGGAGTCACTAACGAGATAATTAAACTAGCTAAAGAAAACAGAAATTTTAATGAAGAAAAAATTACAATATGTAAATTCAAGCTTAAAATTTTCATAGATTGGGCAAAGACAAATACAGTAAATTCAGTAATATTGTCGGAAATAGAAGTAAAAACCGTAGAACAAATTTTGGAAAAAGAAAAGATTATGTTTTTAAATGCCGAAGAATTATTAGAATTTGGACAAATTAAAATAGCAACAAATGGCAGGAGCATGCTCTATATAATTAACGTACCATTAATTGCGAGCGAAGTATGTACTGCTATGTTATTAAAGCCCATTTAGAAATCAAATATAATAAACGATATAAAACATCAGAATATTGTAAAATGTCGGCAAATAATATATGCAATAAAAGAGTCTTGCGAATCCCATAACGATAAGACCATTTGTAATAGAAATAATCTTATAGATTTAAGTAACGATACTTGTATAACTCCACTGTTAAGAAGTCAACCCCCAAATTGCAAGATGATTAATAGCCAACATGTACCACACTACGCAGAACTATTCGGCGGAACAATCTTGCTCAACGACTTCAATGGCAAGATAGAAATCGATAAAGAGGGAATGGAACTCAGAGGAACATTCCTAATACAGTTCCAAAACTCGACCGTGACCATCGAAGATGAGGTGTATGAGGCAAAGGAAATAATCTTTGCAGAGGCAACACCACCCCTATTCCCAGTTATTGCTGGGAAAAACAGTGTTGACTAGGCTTTATCACTAGAAATGCTGAAGGAAGTCAACATTAATAACACCCAAAAATTGGAAACTCTGGAGAGCTAAAACAGCACTACAACAACAATTAATTTCACACCATTCTAATTCTACTGACACTAATGATCGGGATTGTTGGATACTCGACAAGACGAAAGTTTTTCGCTACAGCATACCAGATCACTGGAGAAGACCGAAGCGCCTAATCATGGCCATAACCTTCATTTTTTTGCTTCCCAGTGAGCAGGAGACGTGCGAATGCCTTTCAAAAACCTTTAGCTATCATCGTGGCGCATTAAATTGTCTATGTGCTCTTCATTAAGAGCGTTAGCCGCAGAAAGTAAGCTAATGGAAGTATTGTTCCTAATATTCATCATTTCCAACTTTGTATAGTTAAGAAATAATTTATCAGTTCTATAACCTCTTCTATCTACATTTCTAAATTCTGACCTAACTATGGTTGTAAAACTCTCTGAGCATTTTCTTTTAATGCCAGCAAAGATAGTTGGGAAGGCCAGATCCTCCGAATCACAATCTTCGATCATATCCAAAAGACGCTGACCCTCTCCAGGAGCTATGACTATTCTTTGTATGGCAATATTTTCTATAGGGACATTTTCTAAAAGTGTTTCCTGGCCTCCTGGATTAATTATCTCTGTTTCTATATTTTGCTCGTTTGTGGAGGCTTGAGCAGATCTTTCTTCTAAAAGGGTGACAAAGTCCCTTTCATCAGCTGATGCAATGAAGGGAACTTCGTCAGACGAAAGGAAACTAGCCACTGTTCGTTAATAGCTATTTCGTGCTTACTGTAGATCTCGGTGTTGACTAAAAAGCGAATTGCATCAGCAACTTTGGAGGGCCTAATGGTTTCAGCAATAAAAATCATGGCTATATTCTATCCTTCGCTTGAGATGAATTTGAACTACCTCGGCTTCATTGAACGCCCTTGGTAAGTAAGTACATTGGGCACAGGAATTGGTACATTGACCACAGCTCCTTTAATTGCATTTTGGCGGCCATATCCTTAGGACTTAATAAGCATAAACGGAAGGCATGTGGCTACAAGCCGTTCCTCTAAAGGCGTTAAGCCTTTCAAACAATCCGGAAGGTCGGGAAAATCTAAGCCATTTGCGACTGCATGTTTTGCAAAAGCTATACCTATTATCGATTAAAGGATACTGAGAGGATATGTATATAAAATATCTGAACTAACATTGGCACTGCACTTGCTTTCAATTACCTCACGAGAAAGTTTGTCAGCTTGATGTGGAAAACACAAGAGTTTGCAACAAATGCAAACCTGATCGGGTCCCTGCTTGATTGTTCTATTAATACAGCTAAGAGACCATCTAATTTCGTATTCGCGCGTTCTTGCCTGTTCCTGATTGCATTTCTCCTATTTTCTGCTATCATATTTTCTGTATTGCTTCTGTGCTGGCTTACACTCTGCGACAAACTTCTATTGGCATCAAAAGCCTCCTGTCATGCTTCAATTCGAGCACTTCGCCTTGCACTTGTATTTCGTGCCTGCTCAATGATCCCATGAATTGGATTGTCTCTAACCTGAGATCGTTGACAGCTATCCCTTGCTTTCTCTAATATTCGTCTTTGTATGTCTTGTCGACGGCTTGCTCTTCGAACAGCGTTCTGTTGCTCTATAAACAGGGTCTTATCTGCGACTCGATCGTTGCGAAGTATTTACTATTTGCTCCAGTTAATTGGGGAAATTGTTCGCCGAATAGCTTGCCGAACCGTATCTTGCAAATACATGTATATATATGTAAGTATAATATATGTATATATATATGTGCTAAGAATTTAAAATATATATTAAAAGACACTAAAATAAACAATATATAAATTTATATATTTATAATATTTTTTTATAAATACATATTTATAAGCTGGATGCAGAAAATAATAAAATAATATATAACATCTGAAATATTAAATATAGTAAATAAAAAATGATTTTGTTTAATAAAATAAATTATAAATTTTATTTAAAATAATATTTTCATTAAAATGTAGTCTTTAGAAATACTATTTTAAATAAATATTTATATGATTAAAACTTCGCATTGCATGCCATGAAACATGCGCTCTCTAAAAGCTCTGTGCCTTTATTGAAAGCTCATTTCCATTCGGCGATCATTGCAACAAATCATGAACATTTAAATACTTAAAAATTTATTATATTATTTTTATTCATTAAGATTAATTTATGTTTACAAATAAAGATGGTATTAAGGAAAGATATCGTATTTTGATAAGCGCAAATTAAAAAAACCAATGCTGAAAATTTATTCTCCCTTGCTGGCGCAACTTTGTTTATTTTAAATATTTTTAGAACAATAAACTCACATCAAAATTATACAGTAAAAATCCATTGCATGCAACATACATTCATACATATGTTGTGTATATTGACTGATACGAAAATGCGGCAAATAGATAAAATAGAATTACAAAATATCCACTTCTGAACAAAGTTACACTCAACCCGACTCGAACCCACGTCTTAAAGACGGCGTGACGATGTTTCCACAACGACACCTCAGCCACACTTAGAAACTTAACCGAATTTGTGATGAATACTCATCAAACAAAAACAAGTAATATTGCTCTAGTCGGGAGTGCCCGACTAGGAGATACCCTGAACCCAGCGGCGAACGGTCGTTATATAAGTTAAAGTCGAAGTTGACTAAAAATGCATGCACACGAGCCCATGCAATCACGAACCCGATGCATGCACTTTTGACACGTGCGCTGCGTCAGCGCACCATGGAAAAGGACACCTTAGCCTGCCTACAACGGAAGCGACAGCAACAACAACAGCGGCAACAGCGACAACAGCGGCAGTAGCGGCTTCTAAAATAGCACGACAAATAAACAGTATTTTTTAAAAGACCATTAAAGGAAAGAATTCCTTAATTGGCGCCCGAGCGGGACTGGTGTCTCAAAAGGAGCCACAACGCGCAGAAGTAATTAAAAATTTATTCGATAAAGTGCTTCAAAACGAGCTTAAGAATTATTACTCTTCTATTTTAAATATCTCACAGCGTCTTATCAAAAGCATTTAGAGAGTTAACATTCACTCTCGCTCAAACATATTTGTGAAAAAAGAAAGAAAATGTGATTAAGTTAAAAACAAGTGATTCGTGAATTTATATTCGTGCAGTCCGAGTTAGAAGTCCGATAGTTAAAATAATCATGCAAGAAGAATTGGCCGAAGGTCTCGCCTCTCTTAGCATTGGGGTAGGCACACAGAACCGTCACTTACCACCCACCACTTCGGGGGTCTGACGACCAGCTACCAGTAAGCCCATTGCTAGCCCAGAGCTTAGGGATGTAATAGTATGCTTAATCAAAGAAACTCTTGACGGAGGAGATTTGATAAGGCGGGCTATAGACAACACCGATAGCCTAGATATTTTATCCGATATCCCAATTGCCAGGCAATACAATACAAATACTACCTAATCACTTTAGCTGTACGTAATAAAATAGTCGGCGAAGCTGATAAAGTACTGGAGTCGTACAACACTCCTATGAACTGGAGGGTAATATCTAAGTGTCTGACGTCGCATTATGCTGACAAGAGAGACCTTAAGACCCTCGAATACCAAATGTTCTCAATGTCACAAGGACGAATGAGCATAAATGAATATGGCTGGGCAAGCTAGAAACTTTGACCCTAGATTGCACTATCCACCACAAGTCCGAGCAAACGTGGGTTATAACCCACAAGGCACATGGTCTGTTCCAATGTTCCAACAACAGGTACCTCATCCCATGCAGCAACAATATGCTGTACCACAACAGTCCGCACCGTATAGACAAAATTTTCCAGCGCCACCGCACCCACAGGCCCAGAAACCTGAACCTAGACCGACACCCATGGACATTGATCTGTTCATTAGGTCAAAACACATAAACTACATGAAAAAACCACAAAACAATAACTTGACTGGCAAGCAACCACCAGCCGCGACATACACAGGGCCCCCTCAGAAATTTCAAAGACAATTCCACATCGCCGCCGGCGGCATGGAGTTGACGACGGATGGGACCGAAACGAAAGCCCCTTATTCTACTGGTGTCGAAAAACATGGCTACTTTGAAGCCTTAGAACAAGAAGGAGCTACGGAATTGATCAGTCAGTACCAAGATGACAACGATCAAGAATACGCGCCCGTGACAATCGATGCTTCAGATGTCTATTTTTTAGACTAAACAGTTCCTCGTTGTCATATTTTAAATGCATAGCGGAGAACGGTACGACACCTAGATTTTTAATTGATACAGGATCCAATCAAAATTACATTCAGTCCGGATTAATCCAAAACCCCAAACTTAACGAACAACCCTTTTTCGCAAACTCAGTCGGTGGGCAAACTAAAGTTACCCATCATACTCGTCTTAACTTTTTTGGCTTAAAGGACGTACCAATTAAATTTTTCCTGTTACCCACACTAAAAACCTTTCACGGCATTCTGGAAAACGGTACTTTAAAACAGTTGAATGGACTCATAGACGTTAAAAACTACGTTTTGATTATAAATGGAAATTACCGCATTAACATAAAGTAACTAGAAACGTAAGCGGGTAATGCCATAAAAATTAAACAGAACACATGACCGAAACACAGAAAAAATGTATTACTCAATTAACCGAAACACATGCGGAAGTATTCGCTGACCCTCACATGAAGCTCACTTATACCACAAAGGTAGAAGGAGAAATTAGAACATCATCGGACAACACAATGAAGAAGCAATTAATTATAACGTCAGGGATACGGTGTACGTAAAAATAGATAAAAGATTCGGTTCAAAACATCACTCCTAAGTACAGAAGAGAGATAGTAGCAGAAAATGGGAACACTACTATTAAAACAAAAACGGGTAGGAAAGTTCACAAAAATAATATAAAAACATAAAATTAACGTGATAAGCGGAGTCACTAACGAGATAATTAAACTAGCTAAAGAAAACAGAAATTTTAATGAAGAAAAAATTACAATATGTAAATTCAAGCTTAAAATTTTCATAGATTGGGCAAAGACAAATACAGTAAATTCAGTAATATTGTCGGAAATAGAAGTAAAAACCGTAGAACAAATTTTGGAAAAAGAAAAGATTATGTTTTTAAATGCCGAAGAATTATTAGAATTTGGACAAATTAAAATAGCAACAAATGGCAGGAGCATGCTCTATATAATTAACGTACCATTAATTGCGAGCGAAGTATGTACTGCTATGTTATTAAAGCCCATTTAGAAATCAAATATAATAAACGATATAAAACATCAGAATATTGTAAAATGTCGGCAAATAATATATGCAATAAAAGAGTCTTGCGAATCCCATAACGATAAGACCATTTGTAATAGAAATAATCTTATAGATTTAAGTAACGATACTTGTATAACTCCACTGTTAAGAAGTCAACCCCAAATTGCAAGATGATTAATAGCCAACATGTACCACACTACGCAGAACTATTCGGCGGAACAATCTTGCTCAACGACTTCAATGGCAAGATAGAAATCGATAAAGAGGGAATGGAACTCAGAGGAACATTCCTAATACAGTTCCAAAACTCGACCGTGACCATCGAAGACGAGGTGTACGAGGCAAAGGAAATAATCTTTGCAGAGGCAACACCACCCCTATTCCCAGTTATTGCTGGAAAAAACAGTGTTGACTAGGCTTTATCACTAGAAATGCTGAAGGAAGTCAACATTAATAACACCCAAAAATTGGAAACTCTGGAGAGCTACAACAGCACTACAACAACAATTAATTTCACACCATCGGGAATTCTACTGACACTAATGATCGGGATTGTTGGATACTCGACAAGACGAAAGTTTTTCGCTACAGCATACCAGATCACTGGAGAAGTTGTGGCAGCAGAAACAATTGCGGAGGCGACCGTAGTTCCAAACCAAAGACGTTTTGACATCGCGTCCGAGGACGTACGCGTTTAAAGGGGGAGGAGATAAAGTCGAAGTTGACCAAAATTGCATGCACACGAGCCCATGCAATCACGGTCCGTGCATTCTACCAAACAGCGCAACCGTAGGAGCATACCATGAAATAGGACACCTTAGCCAAGCTAAAACGGAAGCGACAGCAACAATAACAGCGGCAACAGCGACAACAGCGACAGTGACAGCGGCAGTAGCAGAGTCTTATCTTTAGCATAATTTGTCTTGACCATTGTAATTTAGTTCTAAAATAGCACGACAAATAAACGCTATTTTTTAAAAGACCATAAAGCTCTTTGCATTCATACACACATTCACAAAGTCACACATACACACACACAAACGCATGCAGCAAACTGAGCAATTTACAAATCGGTTGCGCTTGATCCCACTATGGAAAATCAATTCTTGAATAACTTCTAAACTGAACCGATAAATTTCGATAGTAAGGTTTGAGGTTGTTGTAGATTTTTAGCGATATTAGGAACACGGTGTGGGTTTTTAAAAAAAAAAACAGTGTGGGCTATTGATCATTTGAAATAAACTTGATCTGCGCGTGCCATTGACGAGTCTATAGCCGAAAAGCTGAAGGCTCAAGCTCTTATAGTTTCCGAGATCGACACGTTCATACATCCGGACGGACGGACGTCTGTTGATCCTGATTAAGAATATATATCCTTTATGGGGTCGGAGATGCCTCCTTCTGGCTGCTACATACATGTGCACAAAACCATTATACCCTTTTTACCCATATTATATAAAAATATAATAATAGATTCACCATTTGTACATGACGCATCAAAAACTGGCGAACTGAAACTGACCGTTGCTGAGCTGGAAAAAATGTCCGAAGTGTTGAATCGGAACGATCATGTGAAGTTGCAGACACATTGAGGCAATAATGACTGGCTTTTCTGGGGATGAACAACTATCCATACGCAAAGACATTAAAGAATCTAGTATTTCATCACAATGCCGAATATAACACAAAGCATGGCAATTTTGAGACACGTAGACGTGGTGAAATATATCGTTGATAGACTGGAGGATCAGAGTGATCAGAGAAATACTATTACGATTTCAATCAGTACGTAGATTGTAATAAGCCGAAGATACCAGACCACTGAAGATGCTACAGAAGCCATCGACGATAAGTCATTTATTCAGTTAGTAAGTTTATGAATGATTCGTACAGCAGGATGCACTAAGGTTAATTATATTGTTTGATGCTAAACACCGGAAGTCTAATAAGTGTCATGGGAAAATCATCAATTTTTTTTTAATGTTTATGTTATTCCTGATTTAATTTTGCCAATGCACTACTTCTTGGCAAAGACACTCTAAACGTACCTAATAAGAATTCGAAATTAATGTACTCTAAAAGCCATAGATAATAATATTACTTTGGCTTATAAATTCTTATGTGCATCCTATGTAAGTATAATGTTTAATAATAATGTTTAAACAGCGCTTTAAATTAAGTAAAGCATCTATAACTGAGGATGAACCGTATATGCGTGGCTATAGCTAAAAACCATTAGATACTGTAGGCCCGTTAGAGTCGTGAAATACCCTCAAACCATTAGAATCGTTGGACGACGTAGCTACCTGTTACAGGTATTGGACTGAACACTAGTGTACCACTACACTTATTGAGCACAAAATGGGGGTATTACCTTACTTGTTTTCAACTGAAAGTACTACCTGTGAGAATTTGGGAAGTAATTTTATGTTGATCACAGGTAAAGATGGTAACGACATGTTTACGCTCTCTGCCAAATTTGGACTATAGGTATATAACTGCCTACCGCAGTTACCGGTGCACATTCTAGCTCTGACATTCATCGGAATACGAGCAAACCAAAATATACCATATAAAATGAGCAACCTTGTGCGCCAATACTCGTGCAAATACAACCCTGACTCGTCCATCATACATTGTCAATACGAACTCAAAAATAAGCTTTAACGAACGGCTACAAAGTGTTTATAATATATTATTTGGTATTTAACCCAAAATATGGAAAGAAGATTGGTCACCTACATTTATTTGCACTTCGTGCAAAGCACCTTTGGCAAAAAATAAAACAATGAGTAAGTACAACACTTCATAGTATGAAATCAATCTATCCTAAAAAATACTAACCATTTTGTTTCTTTCTGGGTCTATGTTTTAATTTTCAAAACCAGTGATATGGAAAAATAGTGATACTCATGCTTCTGAGTGTTTGCGAAAATTGGTATTGGAAAAAGTATGAAATGTGTTTATCCGCAATTACCTATTAGTGGGTTTCAGCGTTTTATGTGAATTCGCTCATAAAAAGTTACAGCCATGTTATCCGGATCGCAAGGTGGTTATACAAAGCATTTCTGGTTTCTCAGTCTCTGGGATAGTCGAGTTCGTCCTGAGCATTACTCAATAAAGGATTGGCCAAAAAAGAGAAGCATATACCCTGGGAAATCATAATGCTCAAAATGCACCTCTAGTGAACGTGGATGGCATAATATTGCCACCAAATCGACGGAGCTGAAACTGCACAACTAGTCTCTAGAAGGACCACGAGGAGAAATGCAGACTGGGGTTAGGCGACAGAGCGAAGAAATATTGTTTTTCGGAAATTTCTTTTGCTCAGTTTTTTCGGAATTCGCCAAGGGCTGGCAGACTTTTTGGAAATTCCATTTTTTAGTGCATTTATGTATTTTCTTTTTATACACATTCTCACACTGGCCCTTAGATGGCGCCAGCAACTCTTCTTGGCACACAAATGTCAATACAATTTAATAACGCACTACTTAAGAATTTCATAGGACATAATACCAGAAAAAAATTATTACTTTCTATTTTATTATTATTTTTTTTTTGAGAATAAGATTAATCTATTACTTTACACAACTAGAAATGAGTAGTAGCATGGCCAGTAGTACTCTTGAATATATCTCTAGTAGTAGAAATAGAAAAAACATATTGCCCACTTTTGGGCACGGTCGAAAATATTAGTATTTAGGCAAAACGACAAGTGACCACTAAGCTACCCTGTAGATCTTCAAGTACATAATAACTACTATACGACGGTAAATTTCTTGAGCTTCACAAAAAACAGCTTCACGGGTACGTAGATTGTAATAGTGAGCATTCTGCTCTGCAGCTTTTGCAATCTTTAGCTTCAGGTCTCAGTGCAATAGCTGAAACTGATCATCTCGTTTGAGAACATTCTCAGTTCTCTAAAAGATTCAGCTTTCTCAAAAGAGCACAATGAGAACCGTGTGTTGACATATCGAAGCCAAAAAGAGCGTGGTAGGGCGAACAACTTATACTCTGGTGATGTGTATTACGCGAAGCGCAGCTTATGGCTTGTATGTCGTCCCATTCACGATGATCAACCTTTAGATATGCCCTTATTCCGGCAATTATAGAACGATTAACTCTCTCAGCAGCGTTGGACTGCTAAACCCGTAAACACATGCTTAATGCCAAGAGATGTCAACCACGCATTAAAATCTATCGATTTAAATTGTAAAAAATGTGTGGTCTTGCAGATACATCTGAATGGTATTTGCAGAAAATTTTCTTAGCGGACATAATCAACGATATTTCAATCAATGATCCAAGACAATCAACAGATCAATGTAACCTTTTGTGTTGCGTAGATATGGATCTAAAATATCTACGTACAAACGCTGGAAAGGGCGATCAGTGACCGATGGTTTTCCCATGGGAGGTTTTAAAGTACAATTCGGTGGCTTGGTAGTTTTGCAAGCCTCGCAATCACGTAGCTACGGACGTGGCCAATAATAGTTTCTTCGAATTAATTCCAATGCTTTTGATATACCCCCATGTGCTGCTACTACGTCATTGTGAGCACGTTTGATAACATCGCCAGTCAAAAACACGGAAACCCATAGTTTCCAACTTGTTGCTCGGCCTGATTCGGTACCATCATCGTGGTCTTTTCGTAAATACATAAAAATTGTCAATCAGCTTCAGATCTGGATATTCCAGTTCATGCTTCCTAATCTTATCTTTTAATTGTTCATAATCTGGATCGTTAAAGCAAGGTGAGGTTAAGTCTACCTCAGGACCTACCGCTTCTATGACCTCCACTTCATCCGAGTACATTCTTGAGAGTACATCAGGCACCACATTGTCTCTGCCGCGCCTATGACTCACTGTAAATTTGTATCCTTGTAGACGCATCACCCATCTAGCTACCATACCTTTCAGCTCCGGATGTCTCATAAGCCATACCAAACTGGCGTGATCAGTGATCACCTCAAATTCTTGCATTTCTATAAAACATCGAAATTTTTCAATGGCCTCTACCGCTGCTAAACTTTCGTGCCGTGTGACATAAGCTGATGCAATGAAGGGAACTTCGTCAGACGAAAGGAAACTAGCCACTGTTCGTTAATAGCTATTTCGTGCTTACTGTAGATCTCGGTGTTGACTAAAAAGCGAATTGCATCAGCAACTTTGGAGGGCCTAATGGTTTCAGCAATAAAAATCATGGCTATATTCTATCCTTCGCTTGAGATGAATTTGAACTACCTCGGCTTCATTGAACGCCCTTGGTAAGTAAGTACATTGGGCACAGGAATTGGTACATTGACCACAGCTCCTTTAATTGCATTTTGGCGGCCATATCCTTAGGACTTAATAATCATAAACGGAAGGCATGTGGCTACAAGCCGTTCCTCTAAAGGCGTTAAGCCTTTCAAACAATTCGGAAGATCGGGAAAATCTAAACCATTTGCGACTGCATGTTTTGCAAAAACTATACCTATTATCGATTAAAGGATACTGAGAGGATATGTATATAAAATATCTGAACTAACATTGGCACTGCACTTGCTTTCAATTACCTCACGAGAAAGTTTGTCAGCTTGATGTGGAAAACACAAGAGTTTGCAACAAATGCAAACCTGATCGGGTCCCTGCTTGACTGTTCTATTAAATACAGCTAAGAGACCATATAATTTCGTATTCGCGCGTTCTTGCCTGTTCCTGATTGCATTTCTCCTATTTTCTGCTATCATATTTTCTGTATTGCTTCTGTGCTGGCTTACACTCTGCGACAAACTTCTATTGGCATCAAAAGCCTCCTGTCATGCTTCAATTCGAGCACTTCGCCTTGCACTTGTATTTCGTGCCTGCTCAATGATCCCATGAATTGGATTGTCTCTAACCTGAGATCGTTGACAGCTATCCCTTGCTCTCTCTAATATTCGTCTTTGTAAGTCTTGTCGACGGCTTGGTCTTATCTGCGACTCGATCGTTGCGAAGTATTTACTATTTGCTCCAGTTAATTGGGGAAATTGTTCACCGAATAGCTTGCCGAACCGTATCTTGTCCTTGTTCAGTACCTCCAAATCTTAAATTATTACGACGAATTTGGCGACGGTGACTATATCTAATTATTTCAGTTTGGCTAAATTCTGCATTTTCCCCACGCTCTCTTTGAGAAACTACGTGGCTTAATCTTTCCTGCTCGGAATATTCAGATTTGACCTTTCTACAAAATTCCTAGCTCTTTGTCTTTGAGACCTATTTATTGCCCATAATCTTTTCACCCTAGGCATTTGGTATATATATATATATAAATACTTACATATATATGTACGTATAATATATGTATATATATATGTGCTAAATTTAAAATATATATTAAAAGACACTAAAATAAACAATATATAAATTTATATATTTATAATATATTTTTATAAATATATATTTATAAGCTGGCTGCAGAAAATAATAAAATAATATCTAACATCTAAAATATTAAATATAGTAAATAAAAAATGATTTTGTTTAATAAAATATATTATACATTTTATTTAAAATAATATTTTCATTAAAATATAGTCTTTAGAAAGATTATTTCAAATAAATATTTATATGATTAAAACTTCGCATTGCATGCCATAAAAAGGCGCTCTCTAAAAGCTCTGTGCCTTTATTGAAAGCTCATTTACATTCGGCGATCATTGCAACAAATCATGAACATTTAAATACTTAAAAATTTATTATATTATTTTTATTCATTAAGATTAATTTATGTTTACAAATAAAGATGGTATTAAGGAAAGATATCGTATTTTGATAAGCGCAAATTAAAAAAACCAATGCTGAAAATTTATTCTCCCTTGCTGGCGCAACTTTGTTTATTTTAAATATTTTTAGAACAATAAACTCACATCAAAATTATACAGTAAAAATCCATTGCATGCAACATACATTCATACATATGTTGTGTATATTGACTGATACGAAAATGCGGCAAATAGATAAAATAGAATTACAAAATATCCACTTCTGAACAAAGTTACACTCAACCCGACTCGAACCCACGTCTTAAAGACGGCGTGACGATGTTTCCACAACGACACCTCAGCCACACTTAGAAACTTAACCGAATTTGTGATGAATACTCATCCAAACAAAAACAAGTAATATTGCTCTAGTCGGGAGTGCCCGACTAGGAGATACCCTGAACCCAGCGGCGAACGGTCGTTATATAAGTTAAAGTCGAAGTTGACTAAAAATGCATGCACACGAGCCCATGCAATCACGAACCCGATGCATGCACTTTTGACACGTGCGCTGCGTCAGCGCACCATGGAAAAGGACACCTTAGCCTGCCTACAACGGAAGCGACAGCAACAACAACAGCGGCAACAGCGACAACAGCGGCAGTAGCGGCTTCTAAAATAGCACGACAAATAAACAGTATTTTTTAAAAGACCATTAAAGGAAAGAATTCCTTAATTGGCGCCCGATCGGGACTGGTGTCTCAAAAGGAGCCACAACGCGCAGAAGTAATTAAAAATTTATTCGATAAAGTGCTTCAAAACGAGCTTAAGAATTATTACTCTTCTATTTTAAATATCTCACAGCGTCTTATCAAAAGCATTTAGAGAGTTAACATTCACTCTCGCTCAAACATATTTGTGAAAAAAGAAAGAAAATGTGATTAAGTTAAAAACAAGTGATTCGTGAATTTATATTCGTGCAGTCCGAGTTAGAAGTCCGATAGTTAAAATAATCATGCAAGAAGAATTGGCCGAAGGTCTCGCCTCTCTTAGCATTGGGGTAGGCACACAGAACCGTCACTTACCACCCACCACTTCGGGGGTCTGACGACCAGCTACCAGTAAGCCCATTGCTAGCCCAGAGCTTAGGGATGTAATAGTATGCTTAATCAAAGAAACTCTTGACGGAGGAGATTTGATAAGGCGGGCTATAGACAACACCGATAGCCTAGATATTTTATCCGATATCCCAATTGCCAGGCCAGGGCCCGAAAGTGACCAAGAAAAAGTTCCGGATATAACACGATTAGTTAGGGAGTTCTCAGGGGACAGGACTACATTTAGTTTCTGGAAGAAGAATGTAGAGCGGATAATGGGTAGATACGAAGGGCAAGAACATACCTACAAATACTACCTAATCACTTTAGCTGTACGAAATAAAATAGTCGGCGAAGCTGATAAAGTACTGGAGTCGTACAACACTCCTATGAACTGGAGGGTAATATCTAAGTGTCTGACGTCGCCTTATGCTGACAAGAGAGACCTTAAGACCCTCGAATACCAAATGTTCTCAATGTCACAAGGACGAATGAGCATAAATGAATATAGCTGGGCAAGCTAGAAACTTTGACCCTAGATTGCACTATCCACCACAAGTCCGAGCAAACGTGGGTTATAACCCACAAGGCACATGGTCTGTTCCAATGTTCCAACAACAGGTACCTCATCCCATGCAGCAACAATATGCTGTACCACAACAGTCCGCACCGTATAGACAAAATTTTCCAGCGCCACCGCACCCACAGGCCCAGAAACCTGAACCTAGACCGACACCCATGGACATTGATCTGTTCATTAGGTCAAAACACATAAACTAC
>JAWNLD010000102.1:0-66816 GCA_035041545.1 Drosophila colorata
AAGTTAACATAACAGTACGGCCGGGTCCCCGACTCCAACACAGATGCTGACTCAGCTCTGGGTCGGATGTCGTTGCTTTAACGTAACGTTGCGGCCGGGTCTATGACTCCAGCACAGACGCTAACTCAGCTCTGGGCCGGATGTCGTTGCATAGCAGGCAATGCACGAGATGCAAGCTAAGCATTTCTGTGGCCGCTATGATTTCACTTTTTATATTTTTGTTAACTTTAAGTGAATAATAATGTCTTAGCTTTTAGTTCTAATTTGATTTACGCTGCGACCAGTCGTCAAGCGAGTTTTGAACTCACTCACGCTTCAAACGAAGACGTGTTTAATTACATCATAATCCATAAATAAATCAGTTTCAAACATAAATTATAACGAACAAAGTCGCCCATCAAACCTTGAGGCACACTCTATAAACAAATTTGTGCTGTGTTTTTGAAACAAAAACTTTGTCTCATGTGGCAATAAAACCTGCGCTGAACAAAATACAATTTACACATAATTTACGTCCAGTGCAGTGGTTGCTGACCTACGTCAACTTGGTCAGTGCGTGTGTGTTGAAGTACACGAATTATTTCTTTTGTACACCGAAGCCGCTGGAGCTCTTCGGGCAGCGGAGTGTCACCAGTACAGCGAACAAGCTAATCTGGGCAGCGTTGAGAACTCTTTTACCGACTGCAGCGAGGGAAACAGCATCGCCGGCGGAATTTATTTACATAAGGCTAGAACTACCCCGTCCTCAAGATCATGTAAGTGGGTTGCTCAGCAACGAAAATTTTAAGTCTCGTGGAAAAAAGAAAATTTAAAAATAAATAAGCTCAATATTTTGAACACATTATACTGTTTTGTGTATCATCTTGTTTTGCAAATCCGGTCAAGTTTCTGTGAAATATAAGAAACGTTTGGCGCTTTCGACCATCGTTTCAGTAAATAATAAATTTATAAAAAAATTATTTTTATTTTCTCTTTACTATTTGATGATCTGATTCTGTAACTAGTTGACTTTTGTCGCTTATCATAGCAACTCACGAATAGGGCATTCCTAAAAAATAGAGACCCCACTTCAAAAGACTGCGATTCAGAAAGCTCAGATAGTGACGATAGAGTAAAACTAGACATAGGAGACTTAGAAGACTGTTTGCCAAAACCGACTCCCTCAACCAAGACAAACATGGATCCCCAACAAATTAGAATGTTGGTCGACTCAGCGGTTGCAGCTGCGCTAGCATCGTCGACGACATTCGTTGTGATGAACCTTTATATGCGATTAAATGCCTGCCCGAGTTTACAGGGTCCCAAGCAGCTTATGTTTCATGGCGACAAGCGGCAACGGCAGCATACAAAATATTTAGGCGGTATAACGGCAGCTCTCGCCATTATCAAGCTGTCATTATAATTAGAAGCAAGATAAGGGATTCAGCCGACACAGTTTTGGCTTCGTTTGCAACAAAATTGAATTTTGATGCCATCATTGACCGTTTAGATTTCACCTACAGTGACCACTCCACGTCATTAAACAAGAAATGGGCACTCTCAGGCAAGGACAACTTACCCTGCCTCAATATTATGACGAAGTTAAGAAAAAGCTCACTTTGCTCATAAACAAAGTCAATATGACGTACGACCCAGAACTAGCGAGAGGTATTGCGCGTATTCATCTCTGGTCTTTGGCGCAGTTTCACCGATATCCTCTTTGCGGCACACCCGCCTGATCTTCCTTCAGCGTTAGCGCTCGCACAGGAAATAGAGGCCAATCACGAAAGATATACTTTTGCGGCGAACTATGCCAAAAGTGTTGAGGAGAAGGCTCGGAGACCCGACCAAAGACCTCAGGCTTAGCAACGGCAACAGATGCAACAGGGGCACAGCCTGGCTTTGCAAAAAGCCCACACTACACGCGGCAACAAAAACCCCAACAGCCCAAACAGACCGACCACCGTAGTGGTAGACAACGTAACGGCTGCGATGATCAGCAACCAATGGATGTTGCCCCTTCAATGTCTAAAGTCCTGCTGCCATCGCAGGCGCCAAAGTATGTCAACTCAAGTAACCCACAAGCTTACAAAAGAACTAGCACCTCTGACCGAACAACCAAAATCTCAGAGAAATGCTATGTATCAATGTTTGGAAAAAAGGCTATCTTTTTTCTACTCTCAGAACTTTCCACCTTTGATGGGATTATAGGCCTCGACCTGTTAACACAAGTCGGAGCAGAGCTTTGCCTAAGCTCCAGCCAACTCAAGTTTGGCAATACTTCAGAACCAATTTTGTACCATAAATGTGTGGATGTCAATTTCACTAACGTAGATTGCGCAGACGCACCTCCCCTGATACGAGACAAATTTTTGAAAATGTTGATGAATAGGAAGAAAGCTATAACCATATCCTATGGGTGCAGCCGAATTTGTCAACAAAGAAATTCAGGATCTCTTAAAAAATGGTATAATCCAGAAATCCGTTTCACCTTATAACAACCCAATTTGGGTGGTTGACAAAAAGGGCACGGATGAAATGGGTAACCGAAAAATGCGCCTCGTGATGGATTTTCGGAAACTCAATGAAAGAACCATACCACACAGGTACCCCATGCCCAATATCTCTATGATTCTGGGAAATTTAGGTAAAGCCAAGTACTTTTCGACCCTGGATCTTAAGTCTGGCTACCACCAAATCACGCTTGCAGAGCGTGATCGCGAAAAAACCTCTTTTTCGGTAAATGGAGGGAAGTACGAGTTTTGTCGGCTTCCTTTCGGCTTGAGAAACGCCGCTAGCATTTTCCAGAGGACAATTGATGACATACTGCGAGAGCAGATCGGCAGGTCATGTTATGTCTATGTCGATGACGTCTTCTCAAAAGATGAAGAATCCCATGTCAAACATGTCGACTGGGTGTTAAAAAGCTTGCAGGAGGCAAATATGAGGGTATCTGAGGAGAAATCGCGCTTTTTAAAGAAAAGTGTAAACTTCCTTGGATTTGTTGTCACTAGTGATGGTGCCACAACAGACCCAGAGAAAGTTAAGGCCATTCAGGAGTTCCCATAGCCCAAGACAGTTTTCGACGTCAGATCATTCTTGGGACTTGCTAGCTATTATAGATGCTTCATTAAAGATTTTGCATCAATAGCGAAACCCATTTCCGACATCCTAAAGGGGGAAAATGGTTCAGTCAGTAAACATAGATCACGAAAAATTCCGGTCGAATTTTCTGATCAACAACGCAGCGCTTTTCAGATGCTGCGGAACATATTGGCATCCGAGGATGTCATGCTTCGATACCCTGACTTTAAAAAGCCGTTCGATCTAACGACTGACGCTTCAGGACACGGTATTGGAGCAGTACTTTCACAGGAAAATCGCTCAATCACAATGATTTCTAGGACATTGAGAAGCCCAGAGGTTAACTATGCAACAAATGAGAGAGAGCTTCTAGCCATCGTTTGGGCTCTTGGCAAGTTGCGCCATTATTTATACGGCGTAAAAGACATCAACATATTCACAGACCACCAGCCACTGGCATTCGCCGTATCTGAATCCAACCCAAACGCTAAAATCAAGCGATGGAAGGCACGCATTGAGGAGTCCAATGCGCACATTTTCTACAAACCAGGAAAAGAAAATCTAGTTGCTGATGCTCTGTCCAGACAGCAGCTCAATGCATTGAGCCAGCAAGATGCTGGTTCCTGCATCGCGACAGCTCATAGCGAGCTCTCCTTGACATACACCATTGAATCAACTGACAAGCCCTTGAACTGCTTCCAGAACCAGATAATTCTTGAAGAGGCACGTTTTCCACTAAAGCGTAGCTTCATCCTGTTTGGAAACAAAAGGCGATAATCCCTAAGTTTCGTCTGCAGAGATTCACTTCTCGAAGAATTATGGGAAGTAATCAAGCCTAATGTGGTAAATGCGCTGCACTGCGATTTACACACTTTGGCACTAGTGCAGGATGATTTGGTTCGGAAATTTCCGACTACAAAGTTCTGGCACTGCAGGAATCGGGTCGTAGACATTTTTAGTGTTAGCGAAAGAAGAGAAATTCTCATCACGGAACAAAACAGAGCTCACAGGGCAGCGCAAGAAAACGTTAAGCAGGTCCTCTCAGAGTATTACTTCCCAAAAATGACAAAGATAACCAATGAAATTGTACAGAACTGCAAGACCTGGGCTAAATACGATAGACACCCCAAAAAACAGGAAATTGGCGAGACGCCAATCCCTTTGCGTGCAGGGAAAATGTTACATGTGGACATTTTTTCAACGGACAAAAAATTTTGCCTGACTTGCATTGATAATTTCTTGAAATTCGCTGTAGTTCAGCCAATCCCGTCTAGGACAATAGAGGATCTGAAGGTGCCGCTGTTACAGCTCATGAATTTCTTCCCGAGGGTTAAGACAATCTATTGCGACAATGAGCCAGCTTTAAGCTCCCAAACTATCATCTTACTGCTGATGAACAATTATGGAGTCAGCATTGCAAACGCGCCGCCCATGCATAGCCTTTCTAACGGACAGGTCGAGCGATTTCATTGTACCTTGTTAGAACTCGTCAGATGTCTGAAGATCGATAAAAACAAGAGCGATACCGTAGAAATAATTTTGTTGTCCTCGGTGGAATACAATAAGACAATCCACTCTGTCACTGATGAACGACCAGTCGATGTTGTCCGTTCCCTCACAGACGAATCACAATTGAAAATTCAGAACAAGCTCAAGAAGGCACAAGATACGCTAAGAGCTAGGGAAAATGACTCTCGACAGAATAGGGTCTTTGAAGTTGGGGAAAAGGTGTTGGTGAAGTCTAATCGCAGGCTCGGAAACAAACTCACACCTTTGTGTGAAGAGCGAGCCGTGGAAGCTGACCTGGGAACCACAGTTCTCATTAAGGGGAGGGTGATCCACAAGGACAACTTGAGGTAGAGTTTTTCCAGTTTTCCTTTTTATCATTACAATTTTTTCCCTTATCGCGCCATTAGGCATTTTTCTCTTATGTTAAGCTAATAGGATATAAGATTCTACGCCACTTGGCACCTCATTATAGATAAGCTTTGGTGATGGGTCGTTCAATGTTAAAAGAAAAAAGAAAAAAAAGAGTAATTTCCACTTCACAGGCTTGGGCTTCTGACACTATTCCTTCTCACGACGGCCTCGGCCCGCATTACCGAGTACTCGCATGCCAAATACATTCCAATCGTCGATGGTCAAGTCCTTGTGTGGGACGAATTTTCTTTTGTTAGACACTCAGCGAACATATCCGAATATGAGCGCATGGTAGACGAGACGGCAAAACTATGTGAGATGTTCTCGCAATCGCATATGAGGAAGCTTTTGAGTGTGGATGCAGAGCATCTCAGGGATATGCTGGAAGCCCTAAGCACACACCACAGAATCTCTAGGAGTCTGGATTTTCTGGGTTCAGTCTTAAAAGTGGTAGCCGGCACTCCTGATGCCAGCGACTTAGAAAAAATAAAAATTAATGAAGCTCAGTTAATAAATTCAAGCAATAAACACTAGAGTACAGGATCAGATCAATCAACTTACCTACACGGTAAACCAAATTTTGAAGGTCACCAAGGATAGGCAAATCGATTCTGGCCATTTATACGAAACACTTTTGGCCAGGAACAGAATGTTACTGATGGAATTGCAAAACATAATGCTCGCAATTACTCTCGCTAAAGCCAACATTGTTAGTCCAAACATCCTAGACCGTGCAGACTTAAAATCCGTTTGGCATGAGGAGCCCACAGATACCCCCATTGCCGACCTAATGTCCGTTGCGTCCGTAAAAGTGCTACAATCCACAAACATTATTTATTTTATAATTTCATTTCCAAAAATTAAGTACACCTGTAGGAAAATTACGCTCTTTCCGGTCTCGCACAAGAGTCACATACTGCGAATGGATAACAACATCGTTGCCGAGTGCCAAGACCAAATTTATGCGCTAAAAAATTGCACAGCCGCAGCGAGAACAACCTTCTGTCAATTATCAACAGCCCGCTCGTGCGCCAAAGAGCTCCATACCGGCGGTGTGGCTCATTGCGAAACCCAACCAAGCAATCTGAATGCGGTCACATGGGTTGACGACGAAATCATTATCATCAACGACGTAGCGGCGTTGGTCTGCATTGACAACGGCGCTGAGACCTGGGTGCGTGGTACTCATTTAATCACGTTCAACAATTGGATCACAGTAAACGGAACAAAATACATCAATCGCAACAACGTTCCGAACCGGTTCCCAGACATCGCAGCTTCCCCCCTGTTGAACGTCACGGGTCATCAAGACATTCTTAGTCTCCCCTACCTTCATCGACTGAACGAACGTAACCTGGAGACAATACAGGAAGTCAGAGACGATATAGGCAATATCAACACAACTATAATATTGCTTCTTTCGGGTGTGGCCTGCGGCATGGTTATCTGCATCGGTTTTACCTATTGGCGAATCACCAGGAAGAGCATCGCGGCTAGGAGAATGAACGAGGTGATCGCTGAAATAGGATCGGCCGAGTGCGGCCTTAACTTGAGGGGGGAGTAGTTAACATAACAGTACGGCCGGGTCCCCGACTCCAACACAGATACTGACTCAGCTCTGGGTCGGATGTCGTTGCTTTAACGTAACGTTGCGGCCGGGTCTATGACTCCAGCACAGACGCTAACTCAGCTCTGGGCCGGATGTCGTTGCATAGCAGGCAATGCACGAGATGCAAGCTAAGCATTTCTGTGGCCGCTATGATTTCACTTTTTATATTTTTGTTAACTTTAAGTGAATAATAATGTCTTAGCTTTTAGTTCTAATTTGATTTACGCTGCGACCAGTCGTCCAGCGAGTTTTGAGCTCACTCACGCTTCAAACGAAGACGTGTTTAATTACATCATAATCAATAAATAAATCAGTTTCAAACATAACACATAATCTTATTAATTTGTATATGCACATTATTTTTCGAATTCTCAAGCGATTGGTTGTATGTGTGTGTCTAATCTCAGATTTTGACGGAGGCAATTGAAATACAACTGTGGATCGGTGGTAGAGATGTTGCCTGGCGCGCTATCAGAAGCGGGTTCGAATCTGGTTTGGGTTTTTTTAAACTTAGCGCACTTATTGGTCCTCCCTCTCATTTAAAGCTAGATGCATAACAAAAAATACCGACAGATTGCTGATGACCTCCTCTAAAGATCGCATCCAATCTTTTTTGACTACGCCCATTACCTCTCCCACAATATCCAAAGCTGGATATGTGCACAACATCAATTCAGCCGACCCATCATATCAAGCGCAATCTATTGCATCCTTTTTGGTACTTATTATTTGGTAGAATAGTGTTGGATAACTGTTCAATTAGTTTGTCACATGGGAAATTAAGTGGTCAGTGACCACTGGTCGGTAGGTGGCGCTTAAATGATAGACATTTTCGTATTCTTAGAATTTGCGTGCGGCTGTTTGCGATTGTGCACTTGTCATATAAATTGAGTTGAGTTTTGTCACAACTTGATCAACGGGTTGTGTGATGGTGCAGTTAATTAATTAAATAATTAAGTAAATTGATTAAATCAATCAAAAATTTTAATTTACTAAATTAATTAAATTATTAATTAATTATCCAATTATCTGTTACCACTCTAGTAAAAAGTAATATGCTAATAATCTGCTCTAAAGATCGCACCAAAACTTATATGGCACAGCCCACTACCGCGCCCACAATGTCCAAAACTCGATACGTGCACAACTTCAATGATGCCAGTGCAACATTGCTAGCGACATCTATTGCATACTTTGGTAATTATTATTTGGTTTCATTAGAATAGAACAAGTGTTCAATTAGTTTGTCACATGGGAAATTAAGTGGTCACTGATCACTGGTCGGTAGATGGCGTTAAGTTGCCAGACTTTTTCTTAGAATTTGTGTGCGGTAATATGACAGAAGATTATAGGAATAGTCTTTAACTATTTTCGTTTTTATCAAACAAATGATTACCTAAGAAATTTAAAAAAAAAGCTAATTTCTTAGCATTTATATTGAATTTCGTCACACCAAAAACAAGTGATCGATGGTGCTCGGGTGCAATTCCCGCTCTTGATGCACAGGTTCTTCTTAATTCTTCTAATAGTTTAAATAAAATTATATTCTTTTTGCTTTCTGCTAGAATTTTTCATTTAATTCTTATTATATACTTTAAGTTGAATTTCGCACCACTTGAGGTTGAATGGTGGTGGCGTTGGTGTCTAACGCGGGGTCTGCGTGATAATTCTGCGGTAGGCCCGGTCTCGAGGCCGCGCGGAGGCAAATTTTTTTTTGTTTTTTATACTCGTTTATTATTTTTTTGTGCACCCATAATGCTAGGTTACATGTTTTCGTTGTTATTACACCGTAAACGAGTATTCCGCTGTCGGTTTACCTACACGGTAAACCAAATTTTGAAGGTCACCAAGGATAGGCAAATCGATTCTGGCCATTTATACGAAACACTTTTGGCCAGGAACAGAATGTTACTGATGGAATTGCAAAACATAATGCTCGCAATTACTCTCGCTAAAGCCAACATTGTTAGTCCAAACATCCTAGACCGTGCAGACTTAAAATCCGTTTGGCATGAGGAGCCTACAGATACCCCCATTGCCGACCTAATGTCCGTTGCGTCCGTAAAAGTGCTACAATCCACAAACATTATTTATTTTATAATTTCATTTCCAAAAATTAAGTACACCTGTAGGAAAATTACGCTCTTTCCGGTCTCGCACAAGAGTCACATACTGCGAATGGATAACAACATCGTTGCCGAGTGCCAAGACCAAATTTATGCGCTAAAAATTGCACAGCCGCAGCGAGAACAACCTTCTGTCAATTATCAACAGCCCGCTCGTGCGCCAAAGAGCTCCATACCGGCGGTGTGGCTCATTGCGAAACCCAACCAAGCAATCTGAATGCGGTCACATGGGTTGACGACGAAATCATTATCATCAACGACGTAGCGGCGTTGGTCTGCATTGACAACGGCGCTGAGACCTGGGTGCGTGGTACTCATTTAATCACGTTCAACAATTGGATCACAGTAAACGGAACAAAATACATCAATCGCAACAACGTTCCGAACCGGTTCCCAGACATCGCAGCTTCCCCCTGTTGAACGTCACGGGTCATCAAGACATTCTTAGTCTCCCCTACCTTCATCGACTGAACGAACGTAACCTGGAGACAATACAGGAAGTCAGAGACGATATAGGCAATATCAACACAACTATAATATTGCTTTTTTCGGGTGTGGCCTGCGGCATGGTTATCTGCATCGGTTTTACCTATTGGCGAATCACCAGGAAGAGGATCGCGGCTAGGAGAATGAACGAGGTGATCGCTGAAATAGGATCGGCCGAGTGCGGCCTTAACTTGAGGGGGGAGTAGTTAACATAACAGTACGGCCGGGTCCCCGACTCCAACACAGATACTGACTCAGCTCTGGGTCGGATGTCGTTGCTTTAACGTAACGTTGCGGCCGGGTCTATGACTCCAGCACAGACGCTAACTCAGCTCTGGGCCGGATGTCGTTGCATAGCAGGCAATGCACGAGATGCAAGCTAAGCATTTCTGTGGCCGCTATGATTTCACTTTTTATATTTTTGTTAACTTTAAGTGAATAATAATGTCTTAGCCTTTAGTTCTAATTTGATTTACGCTGCGACCAGTCGTCCAGCGAGTTTTGAGCTCACTCACGCTTCAAACGAAGACGTGTTTAATTACATCATAATCAATAAATAAATCAGTTTCAAACATAACACATAATCTTATTAATTTGTATATGCACATTATTTTTCGAATTCTCAAGCGATTGGTTGTATGTGTGTGTCTAATCTCAGATTTTGACGGAGGCAATTGAAATACAACTGTGGATCGGTGGTAGAGATGTTGCCTGGCGCGCTATCAGAAGCGGGTTCGAATCTGGTTTGGGTTTTTTTAAACTTAGCGCACTTATTGGTCCTCCCTCTCATTTAAAGCTAGATGCATAACAAAAAATACCGACAGATTGCTGATGACCTCCTCTAAAGATCGCATCCAATCTTTTTTGACTACGCCCATTACCTCTCCCACAATATCCAAAGCTGGATATGTGCACAACATCAATTCAGCCGGTCCAACATATCAAGCGCAATCTATTGCATACTTTTTGGTACTTATTATTTGGTAGAATAGTGTTGGATAACTGTTCAATTAGTTTGTCACATGGGAAATTAAGTGGTCAGTGACCACTGGTCGGTAGATGGCGCTTAGATGATAGACATTTTCGTATTCTTAGAATTTGCGTGTGGCTGTTTGCGATTGTGCACTTGTCATATAAATTGAGTTGAGTTTTGTCACAACTTGATCAACGGGTAGTGTGATGGTGCAGTTAATTAATTAAATAATTAAGTAAATTGATTAAATCAATCAAAAATTTTAATTTACTAAATTAATTAAATTATTAATTAATTATTCAATTATCTGTTACCACTCTAGGTACAAAGTAATATGCTAATAATCTCCTCTAAAGATCGCACCAAAACTTATATGGCACAGCCCACTACCGCGCCCACAATGTCCAAAACTCGATACGTGCACAACTTCAATGATGCCAGTGCAACATTGCTAGCGACATCTATTGCATACTTTGGTAATTATTATTTGGTTTCATTAGAATAGAACAAGTGTTCAATTAGTTTGTCACATGGGAAATTAAGTGGTCACTGATCACTGGTCGGTAGATGGCGTTAAGTTGCCAGACTTTTTCTTAGAATTTGTGTGCGGTAATATGACAGAAGATTATAGGAATAGTCTTTAACTATTTTCGTTTTTATCAAACAAATGATTACCTAAGAAATTTAAAAAAAAAAGCTAATTTCTTAGCATTTATATTGAATTTCGTCACACCAAAAACAAGTGATCGATGGTGCTCGGGTGCAATTCCCGCTCTTGATGCACAGGTTCTTCTTAATTCTTCTAATAGTTTAAATAAAATTATATTCTTTTTGCTTTCTGCTAGAATTTTTCATTTAATTCTTATTATATACTTTAAGTTGAATTTCGCACCACTTGAGGTTGAATGGTGGTGGCGTTGGTGTCTAACGCGGGGTCTGCGTGATAATTCTGCGGTAGGCCCGGTCTCGAGGCCGCGCGGAGGCAAATTTTTTTTTGTTTTTTATACTCGTTTATTATTTTTTTGTGCACCCATAATGCTAGGTTACATGTTTTCGTTGTTATTACACCGTAAACGAGTATTCCGCTGTCGGTTTACCTACACGGTAAACCAAATTTTGAAGGTCACCAAGGATAGGCAAATCGATTCTGGCCATTTATACGAAACACTTTTGGCCAGGAACAGAATGTTACTGATGGAATTGCAAAACATAATGCTCGCAATTACTCTCGCTAAAGCCAACATTGTTAGTCCAAACATCCTAGACCGTGCAGACTTAAAATCCGTTTGGCATGAGGAACCCACAGATACCCCCATTGCCGACCTAATGTCCGTTGCGTCCGTAAAAGTGCTACAATCCACAAACATTATTTATTTTATAATTTCATTTCCAAAAATTAAGTACACCTGTAGGAAAATTACGCTCTTTCCGGTCTCGCACAAGAGTCACATACTGCGAATGGATAACAACATCGTTGCCGAGTGCCAAGACCAAATTTATGCGCTAAAAAATTGCACAGCCGCAGCGAGAACAACCTTCTGTCAATTATCAACAGCCCGCTCGTGCGCCAAAGAGCTCCATACCGGCGGTGTGGCTCATTGCGAAACCCAACCAAGCAATCTGAATGCGGTCACATGGGTTGACGACGAAATCATTATCATCAACGACGTAGCGGCGTTGGTCTGCATTGACAACGGCGCTGAGACCTGGGTGCGTGGTACTCATTTAATCACGTTCAACAATTGGATCACAGTAAACGGAACAAAATACATCAATCGCAACAACGTTCCGAACCGGTTCCCAGACATCGCAGCTTCCCCCCTGTTGAACGTCACGGGTCATCAAGACATTCTTAGTCTCCCCTACCTTCATCGACTGAACGAACGTAACCTGGAGACAATACAGGAAGTCAGAGACGATATAGGCAATATCAACACAACTATAATATTGCTTTTTTCGGGTGTGGCCTGCGGCATGGTTATCTGCATCGGTTTTACCTATTGGCGAATCACCAGGAAGAGGGGTCTTTGACTCCAGCACAGACGCTAACTCAGCTCTGGGCCGGATGTCGTTGCATAGCAGGCAATGCACGAGATGCAAGCTAAGCATTTCTGTGGCCGCTATGATTTCACTTTTTATATTTTTGTTAACTTTAAGTGAATAATAATGTCTTAGCTTTTAGTTCTAATTTGATTTACGCTGCGACCAGTCGTCCAGCGAGTTTTGAGCTCACTCACGCTTCAAACGAAGACGTGTTTAATTACATCATAATCAATAAATAAATCAGTTTCAAACATAACACATAATCTTATTAATTTGTATATGCACATTATTTTTCGAATTCTCAAGCGATTGGTTGTATGTGTGTGTCTAATCTCAGATTTTGACGGAGGCAATTGAAATACAACTGTGGATCGGTGGTAGAGATGTTGCCTGGCGCGCTATCAGAAGCGGGTTCGAATCTGGTTTGGGTTTTTTTAAACTTAGCGCACTTATTGGTCCTCCCTCTCATTTAAAGCTAGATGCATAAAAAAAATACCGACAGATTGCTGATGACCTCCTCTAAAGATCGCATCCAATCTTTTTTGACTACGCCCATTACCTCTCCCACAATATCCAAAGCTGGATATGTGCACAACATCAATTCAGCCGGGCCATCATATCAAGCGCAATCTATTGCATCCTTTTTGGTACTTATTATTTGGTAGAATAGTGTTGGATAACTGTTCAATTAGTTTGTCACATGGGAAATTAAGTGGTCAGTGACCACTGGTCGGTAGGTGGCGCTTAAATGATAGACATTTTCGTATTCTTAGAATTTGCGTGCGGCTGTTTGCGATTGTGCACTTGTCATATAACTTGAGTTGAGTTTTGTCACAACTTGATCAACGGGTAGTGTGATGGTGCAGTTAATTAATTAAATAATTAAGTAAATTGATTAAATCAATCAAAACTTTTAATTTACTAAATTAATTAAATTATTAATTAATTATCCAATTATCTGTAACCACTCTAGGTACAAAGTAATATGCTAATAATCTCCTCTAAAGATCGCACCAAAACTTATATGGCACATGCCCACTACCGCGCCCACAATGTCCAAAACTCGATACGTGCACAACTTCAATGATGCCAGTGCAACATTGCTAGCGACATCTATTGCATACTTTGGTAATTATTATTTGGTTTCATTAGAATAGAACAAGTGTTCAATTAGTTTGTCACATGGGAAATTAAGTGGTCACTGATCACTGGTCGGTAGATGGCGTTAAGTTGCCAGACTTTTTCTTAGAATTTGTGTGCGGTAATATGACAGAAGATTATAGGAATAGTCTTTAACTATTTTCGTTTTTATCAAACAAATGATTACCTAAGAAATTTAAAAAAAAAAGCTAATTTCTTAGCATTTATATTGAATTTCGTCACACCAAAAACAAGTGATCGATGGTGCTCGGGTGCAATTCCCGCTCTTGATGCACAGGTTCTTCTTAATTCTTCTAATAGTTTAAATAAAATTATATTCTTTTTGCTTTCTGCTAGAATTTTTCATTTAATTCTTATTATATACTTTAAGTTGAATTTCGCACCACTTGTGGTTGAATGGTTGGTGGCGTTGGTGTCTAACGCGGGGTCTGCGTGATTCTGGTGATTCTGCGGTAGGCCCGGGCTCGAGGCCGCGCGGAGGCAAATTCTTATTTGTTTTTTATGCTCGTTTATTATTTTTTTGTGCACCCATAATGCTAGGTTACATGTTTTCGTCTTATCTTTAATTAATTAATAAATGATTAATAAATATTTAATTTGTATATATATATATACTGGACAGACAATGCAAATAATTAAAAATAATAATTTAAGCTGCATTTTATACTGCACCACTGCACTACTAGTTGATCACGTTGTGACAAAACTCAACTCAAGTTACATGTACGACAAGTGCAAAATCAATCAACAATCAACCGCATGCAAATTCTAACAATTTGAAATAGTGTAGCAGTCAGCCTCTGTAAGTAGTGACAACCAAACAAAAATAATTACCGAAAATATGCAATAGATGGCGCTAGCAATCTTGCACTGACATCATTGGTGTTGTGCATATATTTTTGGACATTAAGGGCGCGGTAGTGGACGTAGCTGAAAAAGTTTGGATGCGATCTTTAGAGAGGTCATCAGACATGTATAGGAGATATATAGATTTAATCGAATTGCCACGCCCCTAGTGGGCGCATCCCGAAACCCTACACGATATACACCAGTATATATAAACATATATATCCAAAAGTTCAAATCTCTAGCTTCAATACCGGCGGAAAAAATTGCGTTCATATACACAGACGGACGGACAGCATGACGGACATTGCACAAACCCAATATACTAGTTTCACTTCGTGAACGAGTATAAAAATAATTAAGATAAAACGAGCAATGCTCGTTATTATTGTTCTAGTGGAAAAATTTAGATTTTTATAATTTGTCGAGGAGGAAGCAGGCGTGGCTCCAAAACTGTGGGAGATATAGGCATTTTCATTTTTTCTTACAAACCAACTTCTTCTGACAAACTGATAAATAACAAATATTTCCCCATAGTGTTGCTCCAGAATATTTCAAATCGCCGATATCCCAGCATTAAGTTGCACTTGGACCAATAAGTGTGTTACGTTCAAAAAATAAATAAAAAATAAAATTTAAATTAAAATAAACAGTACAAAAACTCCTTTGACAAAGCGAGATTCGAACCCGCGTCTGATAGAACGCTAGCCCCCTCATTGTGGGCGTCAGAAAAAGTCAAAAAGTCAAATAGCCAAATAGGCAACAAAAACTAGTCCCCTATAGAATAGACACAAGTAGCAGACCAAATTAAACAAAGAAAAGCAGAGTTCGACAAATCATATAAATGTTTTAGTAAAAGCATCCCTATATCGATATCGACAATTACAAAACCCACTGAAATATTAGTAGAAAATTACAATGATATCAGAGTGATTTTAAAAGACAATAAACATAGATTAACAGATGTACACATTACTCTGGAAAATAACGTGGTCAATCACCTGAGAGCAACATTGTCAACGTAAATGATAAGCATAACCTATAACTTTTTTTGCCTTCTGTACTAAGTACACCGGTCACTTTCGATCCATCCTTGCAATTGCAGCATATAGAAGAAAAGAAACCCGAGATACCTGAGTTACCGCTAGAAATCTACCATGGCTCAAACAAATATTCAATTTATTAATACTGCATCTAATTTATTAATACTCATCCCAGATGGGATGGCAGAGCCGAAAACCTTCAGATGTTTTTGGACGCCCTTGAAATTATAAATTCAAGAAAAGGCGAACGTGAAACGCTTGCGGTCTCAATTGTTAAAAGAAAATTAACAGGCCAAGCCAGAAATCTGTTGAACGACGAAGGTACATAGCGATGGTAATTGCAACATTAAACAAGTAAGAACGTTGAAGTCGGGTGTAACCGACAGCGGAATACTCATTCACGGTGTAACGAAAACATATAACCTAGCATTATAGGTGCACAAAAAAATAATAAACGAGTATAAAAAACAAAAAATAAATTTGCCTCCGGCGGCCTCGAACCCGAGCCTACCGCTCAATTAACAAGCAGACCCCGCGTTAGACACCAACGCCACCAACCTTTCAACCTCAAGTGTGATGAAGTTCTAACAGAAAGCAAAATGAATATCATTTTAAGAAGTTTTTATGAACTGGAAAAAGTTTGAATTATTAGAAGAATCCAGACCAGCCTTTAACCCGAGCACCATCGATCACTAGTTTTTGATATGACGAAATTCAATATATGTGCTAAGAAATTAGTTTTTTTCTGAAATTTCTTAGGTAATCATTTGTTTGATAAAAAAGAAAATAGTTAAATTTCATTCCTATAATCATTTGTCATATTACTTTGTTTACAGTGTTTACAGATATAATAGAATAATGAATTATAAATAATAATTTTAGCTGCATTTTACACCACAAGTTGTGGTAAAACTCAACTCAAGTTATTTGACAAGTACTCAATCGCAAACAGCCGCACACAAATTCTAAGAATACGAAAAAGTCTGGCAACTAACGCCATCTACCGACCAGTGATCAGTGACTACTTAATGTGACAAACTAATTGAACAGTAATCCAACACTATTCTACTGAAACCAAATAATAATTACCAAAGTATTCAATAGATTGCGCTTGATATGTTGCACTGGCATCATTAATGTTATGCATATATCGAGTTTTGGACATTGTCGGTAGTGGGTGTAGCTAAATAAGTTTTGGTGCGAAATAAGAGTGTTTACAGATAATTGAATAATTAATGAATTATTTAATTAATTTAGTAAATTTAAATTTTTGATTTATTTAATCAATTTAATTAATCAATTAATTAATTAACTGCACCATCACACTAGCCGTTGATCAAGTTGTGACAAAACTCAACTCAAGTTATATGACAAGTGCACAATCGCAAACAACCGCACACAAATTCAAAGAATACGAAAAAGTCTAGCATCTAAGCGCCATCAACCAACCAGTGGTCACTGACCACTTAATTTCCCATAAACGAAACGAACAGTTATCCAACACTATTCTAATGAAACCAAATAATAAGTACCAAAAAGTATGCAATAGATGGGGCTTGATATGTTAGACTGGCTTATATGTTGTGCAAATATCGAGCTTTGGACATTGTGGGCGCGGTTGTGGGCGTAGCCAAAAAAGTTTGGATGCCATCTTTAGAGGTCATCAGCAATCTGGCGGTATTTTTTGAATCTAGTTTTAAAAGTGAGGGCGGTATATAAGAAGTATTCCAATGAAATAGAGCAACATGGCCCGAAAGTATTTAACTCAAAAAGCAATTAAAGCAATGATAAAAAATAGGTCAAAACTCAAACCATATTAAATCTCAGTCTTAGCATCATTATTCACATAAAAAATCAAATTAACACCCCAATAATTTTACTCGTAGGCACAGGTGCTGACATATCACTATTAAAATTCTCAAAAATTAATGCTAAATATCTGAATTTAAGAGGCATTGAGCAATTTTAAAATCACTCGATTCAATAGGTTTGGACCTTAGAATCGAAGATTTCCTCATACCACATGATTTCCATGTAGTAGATAAAAGTTTTCCTATACCTTGTGATGGTATAATTGGGTTGGATTTCATTAAAAAAATACAATTGTATTTTGGATTTCCAATCTAATCAAGGCTGCTTCACAATAAGACTCAATAATTTTCAGACTTCCATTAATATTCCGATAGTACATTCAATAGAAAACAATACGCTATTATAACCAGCCAGGTCAGAAGTAATTGTAATCAAAGTAAAAACAGTTGTAGAACCAAACCAGGAGCTACAGCCAGGAATAATAATGTCCAGTACTATCGTCAATAGTGAAAATGCACTGATTCGTACAATTAATATTAATTTTTATGACTGTAAAAAACACGGCAAAAATAAATTTCGAATCAGTTGAAGACTATGAAAGATAGTCAGCACCTAACAAAAATATAAATTGAACTATGGAAATTTTAAATAAATTGGATTCCCCAAAAGCAGTTCCGTTCAGCACTGACAGACCTATGTAAGGAGTTCAGTGACATTTTCGGCCTTGAATAAGAGGTCATCTCAATGAACAATTTTTACGAGCAAAAGCTAAGACCGGGTATATATAAAAAACTATCGCATAGCTGAAGCCCAAAGATCAGAAATAACTAAACAGGTCGACAAACGATTAAAGATGGAATAGTATAACCATCTATATCAGAGTACTACAGCCCACTTCTCTTGGTCCTACAAACTAAAAATTGCAATTACAACCCTCACAAGCATTTCTTTATATGGATCTAGAAGTAATTGGTTGCTCAGAAAAACACATGATGATAAATCTAACAGATGTTTTTGAAACTGTGCAGACAACACAATCTAAAACTAGATCCAAAGAAATGTTCTTTCTTTATTAAAGAAGTCACATATTTAGGCGATAAATGTACAGATAAAGGTATACTCCCATATGACACTAAATATGATGTCACTATCCAATCCCGATAGAAGCAGACGGAGCAAGAAGTTTTGTCGCTTTTTGTAATTACTACAGACGCTTTATCAAAAATTATTCTGATTATTCACGCCACTTAACTGGGCTTTGTACAAATAACGTCCAGTTGTTATGGACTCCGGAATGCTACAATGCATTCGAACACCTAAAAAGGAAATTAATGAAACCAACTCTATTGCAGTACCTAGTACTTCAGCAAAGAATTTTACATAACCACAGATGCCTGTAAGCAAGCATGTGGTGCGGTACTTAGTCAAGAGCATGATGTCATCAGCTGCCTGTGGCTTACGATAAGGCTTGCAATAAGTTTCACGAAAGGTGAAAGTAATAGATCTACCACAGAATTATACAAGGGGATGCCAGATATCTATTTATGGAGAGTCGCGTGGAACTTAGCTCAGACCACCTGCTTCCAATTCTTATTCTGCAGTACAATGCTTTTTCTCGCCGCATTAGGGTTGCGCTTCTCCCTAAGAATGCAAACATGCTCCACTTCAAAAGCAAACTTGACCGAAACCCCGGATCGAGTCTTAGATTCTCCGGAGAATCTCGACGCCTGCACCTAAATGTCTCCATTGCCTCCGCCTCCTGCGATCTCCACACTATTTAGTCTGGAAACCGGAGAAAAGAAGAATCCGCCGGAGACGGCTCAGCCACAGCAACTTTGGGGACAACATGGAAGAGGTTAGCCAGACGCCTACAAACTGACAGGAGCCGTCATTTCGACAGCCTCTGGCGGACATGGACACTCGGAAGCCAACGGACTATAACGTTTGGGGCCTTACTAAAGGAATTAAGCGTCAAGCAGCCCCTAACTTCCCAATCAGTAATGGTAACAGCAGATCATACTCGGAGAAAGCTGCTATCTTCGGCCTTGAGCTCGAAAAGAGATTTTCCCCGTTCTCGCTTTCGTCTGACCACGAATCAGGTGAAGCCAATCGCTTGGCCACCGAGCACATTGACATCGCAGAATTTGTCACCTTCATCCGAAATCTTCTTAATCAAAGCTAGGAAAGCTCCAGGCATTGACAACATTGACGGAACAATTGTGAAAGCCTTCCACCCTTTTGGCATTCTCCATCTGGTGAAGCTATTTAACGCCTCTCCTATTTTCCTTCGGCCTGGAAAACGGCTCTTATCACAATGATACACAAAACAGGGAAACCTATAGGCAACCCGGACTCTTACAGATCCATCAGTCTGTTCTCTACCCTGGTCATACTCTTTGAACGTCTGCTCCTCAGACGTATCTCGTTGGAGCTAAAGGACAGAATGCCAACCCAGACTTTCAGTTTCCAGGAGCAGCTGCTCCGTGTCGTTAACTTTATACTCGAGGCTTTTGATGTACCCCTCCACATCTGCCGTACATATCAGCTGGCTCCGAGACAGGAATTTTACGTGCAAGTCAACGGCTCCAGAAGCAAACTCCACCCCATACGTGCAGGTGTTCCCCAAGGCAGTGTCCTGAGCCCAACACTGTTCAACATTTTCACCGCCGATATGACCCTGCTGACAACATGGACTGCGTGCTTGCGCTATACGCAGACGATACTGTCCTGCTTTGTAAATCATCCTCACACAGTGGCTGCTCTATACTTGCACAAGACTACATCAACACCTTTTTCGCCTGGACACACTCATGGAACATAAAACCCTCCTCCTCTAAATCAGTTCAAGTTCACTTCACCAAGAAACAGAAGACAAGTCCCCCCAACAAAATTTATAGTTCCCCACTCCCTGTACTACCCTATCACAAATATCTCGGCCTCAAACTGGACAAGACACTAACATTCTAACCGCACATAAAATTACTAAGACACTCACTTCAGACCAGATTCAAAAAACTACACTGGCTTTTAAAAGACTCCTCCAAACTCCTTATGTCATCGAACTCTCTTCTTTTTAAATCAATGATTATGCCCATTTCGGTGAATTGAGTGACAATCTGGGACGTGGCTGCTGACAACCACATCCGCTCACTCCAAGCAAATCTCGACACCATCATGCGACACCTCGTTGGAAACCCTCCGCTTGTGAGAAATGCCTTTATTAGGAGAGACCTGAATATCCCTGAAGTAATGGATGTCCTCAACGAACTTTCACGCAGACACTCAAAAAAACTTTCCACACACGCGAACCCTCTCGCTAGGATTCACGCTGGGCGGTTCTTGGGCAGACGAAGACTCAAGCGGAACTTCCAGGGCTCCCTCCTCCTGAGACGACTGAAACCCAGAAGGCCTCGTCCTCGATCTGAAGCATTGCTGAGATCCGGTATCCGGTATGTAGCTCAGATATCTGCCTCATTTGTTCACTATCATGTCGTATCCTGCGATTTATGTCATCCACGGATGATCGCTTACTACAAACTATCATAATAAAACAACAAGTAAGATTAGGAGATACCCTGAACCCAGCGGCGAGCTGTTAGATACATTTAAACCTCTTTCCATTCATACACACATTCACAAAGTCACACACACGTACACACAAACGCACGCAGTAAGCTGCGCACTTTGCACATCGGCTGCGCTTGGCCCCTCTATGGAAAATTAATTCTTAATAAATTTTAAATTAAGAGCGTGATCATTATGAAATTTTCAGTGCTTAATAAGAGCACCCAAATCTATGTACAACCAAAGCACAAGTCAGTAATATTTGATTTGCGTTTTTTTGATAATCAAAAAATAATAAACTTGTACTGCGTATGGGTTAGGAGTTTAGCTTAGGTTTCTAGCTTTTGTAGTTTCCGAGATAGCTGCGTTCATACAGACGGACAGACGAACGGACGGACAGACGTACATGCCTAATTCAACTCAGTTCGTCGCGCTGATCAAGAATATATATACTTTATGCGGTCGGAGATGCTTCCTTCTGCCTGTTACATACATTTGCACAAAACCATTATACCCTTTTTACCGATTTTCAATGGGTTCAGGGTATTAAAAAAACACATTGGGCCATAAATCACTTTAGACCTTACATCTACCGGCGATATTTCTTGGTAAAAAGCGATAATAGACCGTTGTCATATTTATTTTCAATGAGAAACCCAAGCTCTAAACTAACGCGAATGCGATTAGACTTAGAGAAATATGACTTTACAGTTTCTCAAGGAGAAAGATAATCATATTGCAGACGCCATATCTCGTATCACAATCGAGGAGCTTAAAGATATGATTAGGCAGATATTGAAAGTCATTACTAGATCTTCAAAAAAACGAAATAACTGCCACAAATTCAGAAACGTATTGCAAATTGAATGAGAAAGCATCGGGGCCACAAGTATATGAAGTCATTAGCAATAATGACGCCAAAAAGTTCGTGAAGTTAAAACTCGTCAAACACACGTAATTGTTTAATCGAGGAAAACGAGTGATTTCACGTTTTGCAGTCAATAATCTGTGTTCTTGAAACCGAAGCCGGGATTCATGGCACTAGACAGTTGCGAATGTCACCAAGTGAACAGATCTTCGAATTTATAGCCCTAAATAAATTTAAAAGTTTACGCAAAAATATCCTAACAAAAGTAAGAGTAGCGCTACTCCAAAATGTGACCACTGTGGATAAAAATAATTTAACTCAAATAAACGGAATACTATAAAAATCCCATAACGATCTGTAAGAAGGAGAGGAATTTCTAGAACACTGTGCAAAATAAGAAAACAATATTACTGGCCCCAAATGAAAGACCGTTGCTAACTATGTCAAAACTTGCTTGAAATTTCAACAAGCTAAGACGACGTTGCACACCAAGACACCCATGACTATAACCCCAACGCCAGGAACAGCATTCGATTCGGTATTAAGCTATACAATCGGTCCACTTCCAAGATCGGAAGATGGCAGTCACAATAATATGTGATCTGACCAAGTACCTGGCTCTAAAGGTCAGCCCACAAGGGCGGAACTACGTCTCTTGGTATCCTATCTCACAGGACACCACACAGTCAAGTATTACCTCCACAAAATGCGCATATCCCCTGACACAGAGTGTAGACTCTGCAGACAGGATGACGAGACACAAAGCACATTTTATGTGATTGCCCAGCCATTATTTGGAGTAGGAGGAAGTATATATGCAGAGAATTTGTTACTCCAGCACAGATCAGAAAATGGTCGACAAGGGATCTGCTCTCCTTCATAAGGCAGACAGAGCGTCTCTTGTCCCCAAAGGGAGTCGCATGGCACAAAAGACCGCCCTTCGATCCCTGTGCCACTAAAATCTCTGTTGTGAGACTCCCTTACAAATAATAATAATAAAAGTACATGGTAACTATTCCAATACCAAATAACGTGCAAAAATCGTGGCGAAGGCAATTTTTGAATTTTTTGTACTCAAGTACGGCCCAATGAAAAAGTTCATTACATGGCCACAGTGTATAAAAATTCAATTGTAAACGACTTATGCAAGAATAAGAAAATAAGTAATAATACAGCCCATCATCAACAAACAATAGGCACAATAGAGTGCAGTCACCGAATATGCAACGAATATATTCGTTCATATATTTCGGCAGACTAACGCGACTGCGATGATTGAATACATAATTTTACTTATTGCTTTAATACGACGCCTTCGACAGTACACAAGAACTGCCCCTATGAACTTGTCATTGGCAGGCCACCAAGACCGTTCAAAGATATAAATAAATTAACTAGCATTGACCCACTTTATAATATAGATGATTATGCTAAGTAGGCTAAGTATAGATTAGAAGTTGTTTATTAAAGAGCAAGAGTAATCTTAGAAAGAGCAAAAGATAAACAAAAGAAAATGTATGATCAACAAGTAAGATGGCTCTAGTCGGGTGCCCCCGACTAGGAGATACTCTGGACCCAGCGGCGAGCTTTCGTTATATACATTTAAAGCTCATGGTATTCATACACACATTCACAAAGTCACATATATACACACACACAAACGCACGCAGCAAGCTGCGCACTTTACACATCGGTTGCGCTTAGCCCCACTATGAAAAATTAATTCTTGAATAACTTCTGAACTAAGAGTATGATCGTTATGCAATTTTCAGTGCTTAAGAGCATCCAAATCTATGTACATGCCAAAGGGCAAGTCTGCAGTATTCGATTAGCGTTTCTTTGAAATGGGGGTGAATGGGGAAGTACATACCTCCGAAATATTCATAATCTGCTTATCCTTTACGAGCACATAATAAACTTGATGGCTATAGCTTTTATAGTCTCCGAGATTTGCCATGAAAACCAAGTCTTAAAATCGTTTTTTATCAATAATAATGAAATGAAGCAAGATATTGAAAAAAAAATTATGAGCTTGTACTGCGTATGGATTAGGAAAATCTAAAGTTGAAAAGCTTAGGTCTCTAGCTTTTGTAGTTTCCGAGATCGCTGCGTTCAGGGTATAAAAAACATAGCTCAACATGTTGTAGCTCATCTAGTTCATGAGATATATAGCTGTAAACGTTTCGGAAAAAATTTACATTTTTGGAGCTGATGATTCGAAGCACACATTTTTAGATGCCTTGAAGCCCCCAATATCGTTCAGAAATTCGTTCAGGCATCTAGAAATATGTGTTTCGAATCACGTCGAATGATATCTCACTTATTCAAATCAGATAACTCGTTCAATTGGTTTTCAGAAAATAAATATTTTGTGTGTTTTCGAAAAGTTAATGTTAACTTCTGTATCAATTTTCGCGTATGATAGCGTTGAGATGGCTTTATGGAACTTTGTATGCTTATTTTCTATTATGAACCTAGAAACTTTTGTTCTAAGACTTTGGGGAAAAACCCGCTAGGTTGCCGGGAGAGCGCTAAAATCGTTAAAATCCGCTCATTTTTGCAAGATATTCCTTGTTTAGTGTACATATTATAAAATCTTAAATTAGACATTCATACGTTCGCGTTGGAAAAATAACGAGTATTGCTAGTCAGTTATTTTTTGTTTTTGGTTTTTGACAATGCGGGCTATAATTAGTTTAAATGAATTGAGCTGTATTAACGGATAGCGTCAACTGATTTTGATTCACTTTTCAAAAAATTGAAATCAGTTGACGGAATGGATTTTGGATTTTTCGTCAAATATCTATTCTGTTTGAAATTCGGCGCAAACAGCTGACTGTTCGCCAATAAATTGTATACCAACCATTTTGGGGCTGGAATGTGCGTTCGCCCCAAGATTGTTACCTCGTGTATAGGTGGTTTTTTTCGATAATGTTTAGAATATTTCTTGTACTTAATCATTTTGGTTGTACTTACTTCTTGTTGTTGTTTATTAGGCTTCATACTGAGCTATTCCCTTCACACATCTTTTTACTTGCACTTCGGAAATTCAACTAACTTTGACGCAACATCGCGTCTTCTTTCCACTTTCTTTTATGCTTTTTTCCTTGCACAGACACAACAACATGTACATACATGTTCGCACACTGTCGGAAACGGGGGAAAGAGATGTCTTGGCTCATGTCTTGACTCATGCTCACTAGCTCACTTTAATTAAATTTTCGCAACGCCTGCTCTGCTCAAAATCTCACACGAAATGACCGACCGCAATTTCCACAAGCCCAAGCCAAAGCCAAGCGCAACAAGTGAGAACGTTGCAGTCAGGTGTAACCGACAGCGGATTACTCGTTCTTTGTGTAATAACAACTAAAACATGTACCCTATAGCTATGTGTATTAATAATAATAATAATATACAAGTATAAAATAGCAAAAAAAAGTTTACCTCTGCGCGATCACAACTGTCACCTAAACAGCAAGTTAGACATCATCGACACCAACCATTTCGTTTTTGACGAAATTCACGTTCAGTTATCTAATAACATAACCTATTCAATAAGAATCAACATAGAATACTGACCTAGCATATAAAATTGTGATAATGTTAATGACTTCAAGTATTAAATATATGTACCTTTATGTGTGTTTGTATATATATACTTAACAGAGAATGCGAAAAATTAAAAAAAAACATTTAAGCTGCATTTTATACTGCACCATCGCACTACAAGTTGATCAGGTTGTGACAAAACTCAACTCAAGTTACATATATGACAAGTGCAATCAAACAGCTGCATACAAATTCGAAAAATTCGAAAAACGTGTAGCAATCAGTGTGTCAGCAGTCAAAACCAAGCAAAAGTACCAAAGTATGCAATGGATGCCGCCAGCAATGGCATCATTGATGTTGTGCACATATCGAGTTTTGGACATTGTGGGCGCGGTAGTGGGCGTAGCCAAAAAAGGGTTGGCGCGATCGTTAGAGGAGGTCATCAGTAATCTGTCAATGCAATATGCATCTAGCTTTAAAAATGAGGGAGATAAATACATAGATTTATTCTAATTGCCATGCTCCCAGTGGGCGCACTCCGAAACGAGTATATATTCCAAATTAAAAGTGTCTAACTTCAATGTCCTTAAAAAAAAAGCGTTCATATGGACGGACAGCATGACAGACATTGCACAAACCCAATATACTAGTTTCACTTCGTGACCGAGTATAAAAATAATTAAGATAAAACGTTATTATTGTTCTAGTGGAAAAATTTAGATTTTTATAATTTGTCGAGGAGGAAGCGGGCGTGGTCAAATTTTTCGGATCCATATTTAGAGGATGTCATCAGAAAAATGCTTACTAAATTTGGTGGCTGTACCACTAAATTTGTGGGAGATACAGATTTTCGCGGCTTACCCACCCCAAGATATATGGATTTTATCGATTTGCCACGCCCCAGTGAGTGTAGCCAAAACATGTTTTTGCGATCTTCAGCAAAAAAAAAATTATGTAGCTGATTTTAAAACCGAGGAAAATAAATCGATTTTATCTATTTGCCAGGCCCCGCGTGGGTGTATCCAAAAAATTGTGTGTGATTTAGAGAATATCATTAGTAATCTGCGTGAAAATGTATGTCTCTAGTTATAAACCTGAGGAAGATTGTATAGAAATGCCAAAATTTGTTAAGGATCTTTAAAAGGGGTAATCTAACTTTAAAATTTTGGGACACTAGCTCTTAAGCTGCGAGAGATATAGATTTTCGCGATTTGCGGGGGCGGGGTGACTGGGGGCATTCTAGCGGGCGTGGCCGGGATATTAAGGTCTGCATTTTTTCAGGATGTCACCAGCTATAAATTTGGTGGCTCTAGCTTTACAATTGTGGGAAGCATACACGTGTTACCGATATGTGCTTTCAGGCACATATATTTTTGCGATTACGAGGGCGTGATGCTGTGATGTTTAGGGAAGCTTTCATATAATATATATTCAAAATATGGTGACTCTAGCTCCAAAACTGTGGGAGATATAGGCATTTTCATTTTTTCTTACAAACCAACTTCTTCTGACAAACTGATAAATAACAAATATTTCCCCATAGTGTTGCTCCAGAATATTTCAAATCGCCGATATCCCAGCATTAAGTTGCACTTGGACCAATAAGTGTGTTACGTTCAAAAAATAAATAAAAAATAAAATTAAAATTAAAATAAACAGTACAAAAACTCCTTTGACAAAGCGAGATTCGAACCCGCGTCTGATAGAACGCTAGCCCCCTCATTGTGGGCGTCAGAAAAAGTCAAAAAGTCAAATAGCCAAATAGGCAACAAAAACTAGTCCCCTATAGAATAGACACAAGTAGCAGACCAAATTAAACAAAGAAAAGCAGAGTTCGACAAATCATATAAATGTTTTAGTAAAAGCATCCCTATATCGATATCGACAATTACAAAACCCACTGAAATATTAGTAGAAAATTACAATGATATCAGAGTGATTTTAAAAGACAATAAACATAGATTAACAGATGTACACATTACTCTGGAAAATAACGTGGTCAATCACCTGAGAGCAACATTGTCAACGTAAATGATAAGCATAACCTATAACTTTTTTTGCCTTCTGTACTAAGTACACCGGTCACTTTCGATCCATCCTTGCAATTGCAGCATATAGAAGAAAAGAAACCCGAGATACCTGAGTTACCGCTAGAAATCTACCATGGCTCAAACAAATATTCAATTTATTAATACTGCATCTAATTTATTAATACTCATCCCAGATGGGATGGCAGAGCCGAAAACCTTCAGATGTTTTTGGACGCCCTTGAAATTATAAATTCAAGAAAAGGCGAACGTGAAACGCTTGCGGTCTCAATTGTTAAAAGAAAATTAACAGGCCAAGCCAGAAATCTGTTGAACGACGAAGGTACATAGCGATGGTAATTGCAACATTAAACAAGTAAGAACGTTGAAGTCGGGTGTAACCGACAGCGGAATACTCATTCACGGTGTAACGAAAACATATAACCTAGCATTATAGGTGCACAAAAAAATAATAAACGAGTATAAAAAACAAAAAATAAATTTGCCTCCGGCGGCCTCGAACCCGGGCCTACCGCTCAATTAACAAGCAGACCCCGCGTTAGACACCAACGCCACCAACCTTTCAACCTCAAGTGTGATGAAATTCTAACAGAAAGCAAAATGAATATCATTTTAAGAAGTTTTTATGAACTGGAAAAAGTTTGAATTATTAGAAGAATCCAGACCAGCCTTTAACCCGAGCAGCAGCACACAAATTCTAAGAACACGAAAAAGTCTGGCAACTAACGCCATCTACCGACCAGTGATCAGTGACTACTTAATGTGACAAACTAATTGAACAGTAATCCAACACTATTCTACTGAAACCAAATAATAATTACCAAAGTATTCAATAGATTGCGCTTGATATGTTGCACTGGCATCATTAATGTTATGCATATATCGAGTTTTGGACATTGTCGGTAGTGGGTGTAGCTAAATAAGTTTTGGTGCGAAATAAAAGTGTTTACAGATAATTGAATAATTAATGAATTATTTAATTAATTTAGTAAATTTAAATTTTTGATTTATTTAATCAATTTAATTAATCAATTAATTAATTAACTGCACCATCACACTAGCCGTTGATCAAGTTGTGACAAAACTCAACTCAAGTTATATGACAAGTGCACAATCGCAAACAACCGCACACAAATTCAAAGAATACGAAAAAGTCTAGCATCTAAGCGCCATCAACCAACCAGTGGTCACTGACCACTTAATTTCCCATAAACGAAACGAACAGTTATCCAACACTATTCTAATGAAACCAAATAATAAGTACCAACAAGTATGCAATAGATGCGGCTTGATATGTTACACTGGCTTAATTGATGTTGTGCAAATATCGAGCTTTGGACATTGTGGGCGCGGTAGTGGGCGTAGCCAAAAAAGTTTGGATGCCATCTTTAGAGGTCATCAGCAATCTGGCGGTATTTTTTGCATCTAGTTTTAAAAGTGAGGGTGATATATAAAAAGTATTCCAATGAAATAGAGCAACAAGGCCCGAAAGTATTTAACTCAAAAAGCAATTAAAGCAATGATAAAAAATAGGTCAAAACTCAAACCATATTAAATCTCAGTCTTAGCATCATTATTCACATAAAAAATCAAATTAACACCCAATAATTTTACTCGTAGGCACAGGTGCTGACATATCACTATTAAAATTCTCAAAAATTAATGCTAAATATCTGAATTTAAGAGGCATTGAGCAATTTTAAAATCACTCGATTCAATAGATCCGGACCTTAGAATCGAAGATTTCCTCATACCACATGATTTCCATGTAGTAGATAAAAGTTTTCCTATACCTTGTGATGGTATAATTGGGTTGGATTTCATTAAAAAAATACAATTGTATTTTGGATTTCCAATCTAACCAAGGCTGCTTCACAATAAGACTCAATAATTTTCAGACTTCCATTAATATTCCGATAGTACATTCAATAGAAAACAATACGCTATTATAACCAGCCAGGTCAGAAGTAATTGTAATCAAAGTAAAAACAGTTGTAGAACCAAACCAGGAGCTACAGCCAGGAATAATAATAGCCAGTACTATCGTCAATAGTGAAAATGCACTGATTCGTATAATTAATATAAATTTTTAAGACTGTAAAAAACACGGCAAAAATAAATTTCGAATCAGCTGAAGATTATGAAAGATAGTCAGCACCTAACAAAAATATAAATAGAACTATGAAAATTTTTAATAAATTGAATTCCCCAAAAGCAGTTCCGTTCAGCACTGACAGACCTATGTAAGGAGTTCAGTGACATTTTCGGCCTTGAATAAGAGGTCATCTCAAAGAACAATTTTTACGAGCAAAAGCTAAGACCGGGTATATATAAAAAACTATCGCATAGCTGAAGCCCAAAGATCAGAAATAACTAAACAGGTCGACAAACGATTAAAGATGGAATAGTATAACCATCTATATCAGAGTACAACAGCCCACTTCTCTTGGTCCTACAAACTAAAAATTGCAATTACAACCCTCACAATAATTTCTTTATATGGATCTAGAAGTAATTGGTTGCTCAGAAAAACACATGATGATAAATCTAACAGATGTTTTTGAAACTGTGCAGACAACACAATCTAAAACTAGATCCAAAGAAATGTTCTTTCTTTATTAAAGAAGTCACATATTTAGGCGATAAATGTACAGATAAAGGTATACTCCCATATGACACTAAATATGATGTCACTATCCAATCCCGATAGAAGCAGACGGAGCAAGAAGTTTTGTCGCTTTTTGTAATTACTACAGACGCTTTATCAAAAATTATTCTGATTATTCACGCCACTTAACTAGGCTTTGTACAAATAACGTCCAGTTGTTATGGACTCCGGAATGCTACAATGCATTCGACCACCTAAAAAGGAAATTAATGAAACCAACTCTATTGTAGTACCTAGACTTCAGCAAAGAATTTTACATAACCACAGATGCCTGTAAGCAAGCATGTGGTGCGGTACTTAGTCAAGAGCATGATGTCATCAGCTGCCTGTGGCTTACGATAAGGCTTGCAATAAGTTTCACGAAAGGTGAAAGTAATAGATCTACCACAGAATTATACAAGGGGATGCCAGATATCTATTTATGGAGAGTCGCGTGGAACTTAGCTCAGACCACCTGCTTCCAATTCTTATTCTGCAGTACAATGCTTTTTCTCGCCGAATTAGGGTTGCGCTTCTCCCTAAGAATGAAAACATGCTCCACTTCAAAAGCAAACTTGACCGAATCCTAACCCCGGATCGACTCTTAGATTCTCCGGAGAATCTCGGCGCCTGCACCTAAATGTCTCCATTGCCTCCGCCTCCTGCGATCTCCACGCTATTTAGTCTGGAAACCGGAAAAAAGAAGAATCCGCCGGAGACGGCTCAGCCACAGCAACTTTGGGGACAACATGGAAGAGGTTAGCCAGACGCCTACAAAATGACAGGAGCCGTCATTTCGACAGCCTCTCGGCGGACATGGACACTCGTATGCCAACGGACTATAACGTTTGGGGCCTTACTAAAGGAATTAAGCGTCAAGCAGCCCCTAACTTCCCAACCAGAAAAGGTAACAGCAGATCATACTCGGAGAAAGCTGCTATCTTCGGCCTTGAGCTCGAAAAGAGATTTTCCCCGTTCTCGGGGAAAATAATAAGCACCAAAGTATACAATAGATGGCGCCAGCAATGTTGCACTGGCATCATTGACGTTGTGCACATATCGAGTTTTGGACATTAAGGGCGCGGTAGTGGACGTAGCTGAAAAAGTTTGGATGCGATCATTAGAGAGGTCATCAGAGATGTATAGGAGATATATAGATTTAATCGAATTGCCACGCCCCCAGTGGGCACATCCTGAAACCCTACACGATATACACCAGTAAATATAAATATATATATCCAAAATTTCAAATCTCTAGCTTCAATACCTGCGGAAAAAATTGCGTTCATACACACAGACGGACGGTCAGCATGACAGACATTGCACAAACCCAATATACTAGGTTAACTTCGTGAACGAATATAAAAGGATACAAAAAATATCTAACGGGACATTGCAAAAGTGAAAGACGAATTTGCAAACTAGAGATGCGCGCGGTACCAATTATCATGTACAGTCGCGCACCACCCCGAAGTTGCGGTTTGTCTTTTCATTTTAATTATCGTCAAAACTACTAGATATCATAAAAAATGTATGGTGTTAAGACGGAGTTTTCAGTATATAAATAAAGTCAATAGGCTCATAGACATATTACATGCGATTTAATTTTTCAAACCAGAACATGCTAATTACGAGTTTTCACAATTTGTATAAGCTCATCTCTAACATCAGCAAAACACAGAAAGAAAACAGTGAATGAGAGAACGCACTCGCATATATGTATATAATATCATCATTTTACATTTTAGTACGATATTTCTCATTATCAGTATTATGTACTTGATTTGCTAAATATGAGTACGATTCGTACTTAATTTGTACTTGCAGTCCTTGGTAGATGAGTTGTCTAAGAGCTCATGCATTTAGGCAGCTGAACAACGGGGATCCGGGTTCGAATCCTAGGCTATCCTAGGACCAGATCACCGCGATTTTGAAGAAGGAACACTTAACAATAACCAAATTCAATAAGAACTGTCAGGATCTCATTGAGTCTTCGGCGAACGAAGTACCTATTTAAGGCGAAAAAGAAGACGCATTGAAAACACTCAGGCTATTGTGGCTACCTAAAGAAGATCAGCTTGTTTATCAGAACGATCTTCCAATAAATGCACCAGCAATAAAACGAATTGCATTATCCACAATCGTAAGAATTTTTGATACACTCCGGCTGATGAGTCCAATCCTCATTCGATACAAAATCCTGTTGCAAGATCTACACAATTTAAAGCTTGGCTGGGACGAGCCTTTGCCAAAAAGGTGGCCCAAATTTGGTATAATCTGAGAAATAATCTTTAAATCACCGCAAGTTTAAGAAATCCGCGTTTCGTACATACGTTGCTGACACTCAAGGGGGAAATACATGGACTTCCTGATGCTTCTGAGCTTATGGCTGCAATTTGATAAACAAATTCACACAAGTTTGCTAATTGCAAACTCCAAGGTTGCGCCAATTAAGGTTCAAGCCCTACCCAAGCAAGAATTATGCGCAGCATTATTACTTAACAGACTCTTTCGTAAATTTCAGAAAACTGCAAGAAGAGTCTAGGGAGGTAGAATGGCGATATGTGCCATCTGCTCAAAATCAAACCCATATAGTATCGAGAGGTTGCAGCACAACGGAGCTCTAAATTTGGTTAACAGGGCCTGCATTCTTGAAACGAGTCACTTCCATCCCCAATCAAACTCCGAAATAGAGCAGTCATTTTGTGCAGCGAGCCTGCGACAACTGGATGAGGAGTCTTCGTTGTCCAAAATGAACACACTGCAATTTGCCAAAAACTAATCAGTCTTGTCGCGGATCCATCTATACTCCAAAGGAAGGCGTCTACCTATAATCCAAGTTCATTCATCGAAAAGTCATCAAGAAGATCATCATCGCACCTACAGATTTTACTAATTTTAACATATATCTATTGGGCTTAGACCAAAGTGTTGCCCAATTGTCTACTCAAGGTTGAATATGTTTTACACGTACCAGCAACAGAACTAAACGTGACGTTCTCGCGAAATGAATTTCGATGAGTGTGTTAGCGTTGAATTGGTCAGAGTTGGTGGAAGGCTAGCTAAATCAGAGATACCATTTGCTGCTAAATTTCGCGCCATTGTTCCAAGTACCCATATGTTCACTCGTCTCTATATGGAAATTCTACATCGTCAACATTGCTGAATGAAAAATTATGGGTCATCAACACTACACATTTAGCTCGGAAAGAAATGCGCAGCTGCATAGTTTACTTTTTGCTTAAAACACGAATTATGAAGCAGTTGATGGAAGATGTTCCTGCAGACTGCCTTCGAGGCGAACGACCGTTTCTAGTGGATTTCTGCGGAGCGTTTTTGACATCCTACAAGGTACGGGGAAAGTCTCCATACTCCATCTCCATGTTTGCTTTGCGAAAAAGGCGATCTATATAGAATTGGTGACCGAACTTTCAACCAACGCTTTCTTATTGTGTCCTCGAAGGTTTACTGCACGACATGGCTTGCCACAAAAATTGTTCTGTAGTACTGGAACCAACACATTTTGAAAACGCAATTCCCTCCAGAGCAAGGTCTGGAAACAGTTATGTTTGTATTGTATAAGTTTGTAGTAGATACATTTTTAGGATATAGGTTCGTAGAGTATAAATTTGTAGAAATTACGTGTGTAGTATATAGGGTATTAGTTTGTAGCGTACAGGTTCCAAGTGTTTAAGGTTGTAGAATGAGCAATAATCATGGTAATAGGTAATATCATATGTAAGGCTCAAGGAGCGATAACAGCGATTAGGTTTAACTGCCAAGACGTGCTGTAGCAGGCAGCCAGCAGCAAAGCTGCAGGCTCGCGATCAGCTGCTAAATCTGCCCTATGGCGAGAGAGCTGCTATGAGGTAAGGAGCGAAAGCTGAGGGTTAGTTTGGTAGTTGAGGCGAGCAGAAAAGTAAGTATTTAATTAGAGGAGGACATGAGTGTAAATAGGAATTAGCGCAAGACTGTCGAAGAGGACAGAAGTGTAAGTGTAAGAGACTGTCGAAGTCGTAATTAGTGTTTAACCGCCACAAAGTGCGGCCGCGGAAAAAACTGAGCGAATAGCCAACGCTAAAGAAGGGCGCCTGTGAAGAAAAAAGGTAGCAGGTTAGGGAAATTAATTAAATTAATTTAAAAGATATAATTAATATAAATAATAATTGTTTGATGCCTTAAAACTTATCGACTTATTAATCCCTGCACCGGCCATCGCCGGTTGTGATATAATCCCCCACCGTGATACATAAGGTGACGGTCAGGAGCAGCGGTTCGTAGGTGGTACTATAGATTGCACCCTATGTAGATTGTATCCGTGGTTCTCACCAGCCACTGCTAGCTGATGTGCGTTTAGAGACGTGCAATTAGAGGCGGCGTGGATATTCCAGTCGTTGGGCTATTCAGTGTTGTAGTGTAGAATAGAGCTTTAGGGTGTCGTCGTGAGGAATAGACAGATAGCTTTTATAGTATCTGAGATATGCTCAAAAATCCGAGTCAAAAATAAGTTGGAAATAAATTCCATATGGTGCACACGAACTTAAAAACCAAACTTCAAGTCTTTAGCTCTTTTAGTTTCTGAGATCGACGCATTCATACAGACAAAAAAATCGAATCGGCTATTGACGAAGAATAATATAAATTATATCTGTTACACACATTTGCTCAACAAAGTTATACCCACTTTACACTGATAAATTTATGGACTTTTTTAAAGAGTTTCGCTACAGCTGGAGATTTTAACACTTAGCACCCGCTATGGTATTTATGACTGCTGACGGTAGTCTGCGCTAGGAGAGAAGCACGACGAAGTGTGCATAAGCGGCTAGCAATATGTACGCGAACATTTGAAGTTTTGCTACAATAGTCCGATCAGATCGAGTTACACACCTATCGAAAGGTATCGTTTAAGCTGGAAGAAAAACAGCACAACATGTGATAGCTCATCTGATTCATGAGATATATAGCTGTAAATGATTTAAATTTTTGGAGCTGATGATTTGGGTCGTTGAGAGCTTCAGATATTCGGTCAGGCACACAAAAATTTGTGTTTTGAATACGCGACGAATAGTACCTCACATATTCAAATCCCATAACTAGTTCAATATTTATTAAGAAATTAAATTGTTTGTATGTTTCCGAAAAGTTTATGTTAATTTCGATGTAAGTTTTTGCCTATGATAGCATTTAGATGGCTTTATGGAACTTTGTGGGCTTGTTCCCTATCATGAACCAAGAAACTTTTGTTCTACGACTTTTGGAAAAACCCGCTAGTTTAGCCTGAAAGTGATACAGATACATTTGCTATATATTGTTTGAAAAGCATTTTAAAGAACTTGTAGGCGTATCTTGACGTTTTTGTTCTAAACCCGTAAACCCGGCTCTTTACGGCTAACGGTAAGCGCACTCTCTGTTTTTGTCTGCTGATCCGTGATGATAACGAAACCTGTATGTATCCAAAATATAATGCAAAGAAAGCTCATTTGTAGACCATTAGCGAAGTTATGTTTAATTGACTGCAGTTGCAAATTCGGAAGAGGTATTGAAATGAGTAATTTTTTTTTTTTAATAATAACAAGTGAGAACGTTGCAGTTGGGTGTAACCGACAGCGGATTACTTGTTCACTGAGTAAATTCAACTAAAAACTATGTAGCACTATGTGTATTAATAATAATAATAATAATATACAAGCATAAAATACAAAACGGAAAAAAGCTTGCCTCTGCGTGGCCACAACTGTCACCTAAACAGCGTATTAGACATCATCGCCACCAACCATTTCGTTTTTGACGAATTGCACGTTCAGTTATCTAATAACCTAACCTATCCTATAAGAAACAACATTGAATTCCAATTGAAACTGAACGATTATAACAGAAGTCTGTGGCTTGGGTGACTGTTTCTAACTTCAAGAGCTATAGATCTAGCGCCGAAAAGGGCATACAGAAACCGCTGCGGTTGGTGCATATGATTAACACTACTTATGTTAACATAAATGTTTTTTATGTTATGTTATGTTAGTTTTATGTTAGACAAAAACTAACCTACGTTAACAGTTCAAATTGTGTTAATGATAATGACTTTAAGTATTAAATATATGTATATTTATGTGTGTATGTGTTTATAATAATAAAAAATATTAATTTTAGCTTTATTTTATACTGCACCAACGCACTACTAGTTGATCAAGTTGTGACAAAACTCAACTCAAGCTTCATACACGACAAGAGCAAAATCAACAAGTAAGATGGCACTAGTCAAGAGTGCCCGACTAGGAGATATCCTGAACCCAGCGGCAATCTGTCGTTACAATCACTTAAAGCTCTTTGCACGCACGCAGCAAGCTGCGCACTTTACACATCGGCTGTGGTTGGCCCCACTATGGAAAATGAATTGTTGAATAACTTCTAAACTAAGAGTATAATCGTTATGAACTTTTAAAAAGAGCATCCAAATCTATGTACAAATTAAAGCGCAAGTCTGTATTACTTGATTTGCGTTTTTGTTATATGGGGGGCGAATGGGGTAGGTATCCAAAATTCTAAATATCTGTTATCTGTGTATTCTTAACAAGCACATAAACACACAAGCACAGCTCTTATAGATTTTGAGATATGCTCAAAAAACCGGAGTAAAGAAACCGATAAATATCGATAGTAAGAATCCGGGGCAGGTAAATTCGAAGAATTCGAAATAGTGTAACAGTCAGCTTTTGTAAGCAGTCAAAACCAAACAAAAATAATTACCGAAAATATGCAATAGATGGCCAATGTTGAACTGGCATCAATGATGTTGTGCTCATATCGAGTTTCGGACATGTTGGGCACGGTAATGGGCGTAGCCAAAAAAGTTTGGATGCCATCTTTAGAGGTCATCAGCAATCTGTCGGTGTACATTTTATGCATCTAGCTTTAGAAGTAAGGGAGATATATAGATTTAATCGAATTGCCACGCCGCCTGTGGGCGCACCCCGAAACCCGCAAAAACTTCAGTACAGTACATCAGGAAGAACATCAAAGTGTTGATGATGAAATCATTGCGTTCAAAGGTATGTATCCATTCAAATTCGTATGATAATTGCTACTGCAACTATTGGTTACAGGTCGATCAGCTTACAAACAATACAACCAAACGAAACCCCACAAATGGAGTTTAAAAATGTTTACGCGTGCTTGAACATCTGGATTAGTATATGATTTTACACTGTATGTTGCTGAAGACACCTGCCCGTCATATGGATTGGGAATATATATTCAGATGTAGTCGTATATTTGGCAAAAGATCTTCCCAAACACAAAAACTTCAAGCTATATTTCGATAACTGGTTTACGTCAATAAGCCTTATGATTTCCTTGAAGAAAATTAGCATATTTTCTACAGGTACTGTTCGTAAAAATAGAATAAGCAATTGCCAGTTACTGCCAGATGCAGATCTCAAAAAACGAGGAAGAAAATCTTTCGATTTGAAATGTGAAATCCATTATAATATAGTATGTTTGAAGTGGTTTGACAATAAGCCACTTCAACTTATATCTTCATGTGTAGACCATCAACCTGTTGGAATGAGCTCTGGAGCCAAAAGAAAAAGCTTACATGATATAATTGTTGCCTTGTTGCTTCGTACAATAAGAGAATGGGAGAAGTAGATTTGGCAGATATGCTCATGGAGCTCTACAAGGTCAACCATCGCTCAAGAAAATGGTACATACGAATCTTTTATTGGTGCTTAGGAACATCTATGGCTGCTGTATAGAAAACATTACAGCTGCTATATCCGAAGCAGAAACATATTCATTTACTAAAATTTCAACTAGAAATTGCTGGTGTACTTTTGTAATCTACCGACTTCTTTTCAATCCGAAAAAAAGATGTCGACCATCTAATCTAGAGAGGGGTAGCCCAATATCATTCATTGGCTCTCCATGGAGTGGTATGTCTTCGCAACAGACAAAAAAAACTTTTTAATAAATACTTCTTAAATAAATACAAAAAATTAATTAAAAGTACAGGAAAAATTTACAAGCCACAGGAAGGTAAAAAGTTACAGTTAAAAAAATGTTTATTTTTACATTTTGATAATTTAAAAGGTAACGGTGTCCTTAATATGATAGTCAATGCCCTAAAATTTTTGTTTAATTTGGAATCGATCATATATTAAATTAAATAAACTGCTGCTAATCAAGCCCTTGGTGTCCTTGGTTTCACTAAGCGCTGGTCGAAAGAATTTGACGATCTCTACATTACTAAAACTCTATATACTTCACTTGTCCAATTCTTCCAATTCTTGAGTATGGATCTTGTGTTTGGTGTCCCCAGTACAAGGTTCATCAGGATAGAATTGAATCCGTACAAAAACAATTTCTGCTCTTTGCCCTCCGGGGATATCACTGGAATCCTAATTCTCGCATGCCTTCTTATCTTGGTAGACTATTACTAATAAATCTGCCTTCTCTTTCTGATCGTAGAGCCATGCTTGGTGTAATCTTCTTACACAAATGAATTAACGGGCAAATTGATTCTTCCGAGTTGATCAGCCAGATTAGTTTTGCAGTTCGGAACAGAATTACTAGAACATTTTTACCGCTTTCTGTTCAAACCTGTAATAGTAACTAACCCATAGTAAATAACCCATTTCGGAACTAATGTTCCAACTATAATAATCATTTCCATATAATAAGTAATGCTACTTCCATACCTAGTCTAAAAACACTATTGTTATGTCATCTTTCTAATAGTTCGCAATTTTCGTCACCGCACGTAATGCGCCGTGCCCCTCGGTCGGCTGGGCGGGAAGTGGGTGGCATTTTGCCTGGGTCCGCGCGTTAACAAGCCCTTGCTTGGTATCGTTGTGCCACTTGAATGTACTGCCGTTAGTACATCCAACACGTTAGTACAAGTACACGTCCAATATATTATAAATATTGTTCGTCACAAAATTTTGGAGTTGGAATGTGCTTTTGCTTCTAGATTGTTACCTCGCGTGGAAGTGTTTTGTTTGATAATACAATACACCGATGTCAGTATTTACCAATAAAGTTGAAGAAATCTGCGATAACTATTATTTCTATACTGAGAGCTTAAATGCCGACTTGTTATAGACACATTATATTGCTATATTGGCTGTCAAAACTTAAATATATAATTTAAGAAATACCATTTGTTTGATAACGCAGTCCAAATAGCTTGAGCGACATCACTATTTATAAGATCATGGTACTTTTACTGTATTACGTTCCAACTAACTTACTCTTAATCTCTATTTTCAAAGATCTGTGGACTTTTCTTTGATTTTACTTCTTTGCCCGGCTTTTGGGCTCAGGTTTAATGCTCGCTGCTATAGAGTGAAAACTCAGTAGCTCAACACCCTTCTTATCAAAATTATTAACAAAATCAATTTGTGCTACGTATGTATTAAATTTTATTTTAGAACTTTATAAAAACATCGTTAGTGGTACATCATAACATCCGTGCTTTGGTACATACACATATATGCGTCGCAAAATAAACGCTTGGCGTGTTCAGGTAAGGCTTTGTCCTTCACAGACCTTTCATTTATGTGTCGTGCGCCCTCATCAGATAACCACTGAGGCAGTTCCCGGACGGATATAATTTCAGGAATATTATATCCGTTTTTTTCACCTATAGAAGAAGAAACATAATAATAATATTTATAATGTCGTTTAGTTTTATAACGATTACAAGGGAAAATAATAAAATCAGTATCCGTGCGCTCTCACAACTTAAACAGCGTAAAACCGGCAGGTACGCTGGCTTTGTCTGCTAAACAAAAAATTTGTTAGGTTTGATTTGCCGACTGCGACGTATCCCTAATTTATATTTATTGAGGTATAGTCGGTAGAATCTTAATCATTTAAGTTGATTGTAAGATTTTAAAACTTTACTTTATTACTGTTATTAATTTTTTTTTTTTAAATATACCTATTTCTTTTTAGATACATTCCAAAACAAGTAAGAACGTGTCATTCTGGCGTAACCGATTGCGCAATATTCGTTCTCGGTCTTAATTATTATTGTTATTTTGGAAAAATGTCGATTTTTATATTTTGTGGGGGCGGAAGTGGGCGTGGCCGGTAGCTTTTTACTAATAAATATATTAAATATGGTAACTCTAGCTCAGAAACTATGGGATATATAGGCATTTCCGATTTTTCTGATGGGGCGCTAGGAGCATGGCTAAGTTAGCAAGGTCTCAACCTTTTGGGGACGTCACCAGAAATCTACTTACCAAATTTGGTGGTTTTAAAATTGTGGGAAATATTTATTTGACAACCTCGTAGTCGGCGTGACACAAAAATCTTAACACTTTGTCTAAAGCAGATAAGTACAAGTATAGATTGTTAAGGCGAGTGCACACGTTATATTTAATAATAACTGCTTTGAATTCAAATATCGATATTTTCCCTTAAAAACGATTACTTTAAGAAATTTAAGATTTAAGCACACTCAAACGAAAATGAATGAAGCGTGCATATAGATATTTCACTCAAAAGTGAATAAGCACACGAAGTGTACGTATACATATTATTTTCGAACAAATGCTATTTCCGTAATTTCTCAGGAAATAAAATATACTTCGATCACAGTACTTCTAAACTACTGAGTTTGGCGTTACTAATTTTCTACACTAATTTCATAAAAGTTTTATTTCGCTTGTCTTTTTCCCTGATAAGAATTTGGTAAGCGGATTAATATCAGAATTGTGATGAAATAGAATTTATGTGTATGGGTGTGTAAGCTTGATCGTTTGCGTAAGTACATACAATACGGGAAAAAGTGCCAAAATTAGGTAAGTCCAAATTGATTGTTGATTGGGAAAAGAGTTATCTGTTTGATGATGCAAACTAGATCACAGGCAAAAATGACTAAAATAGCAAAAATTTGTATTGGAAATTTTTTAGAATGAACGAAATTCAAAACCAAAGAATGAATGTTTTGACGGAGCCACTGGCGGGTGCCGCCAGCGTAAAAAGCAATGCTCGAAAAGCCCAGGAACCAGAGGCGCCATCAACGCAAGTCGGGCCTGTGACAGCATCTCGCAAAGAACCGCCTCGCTCACTGTATAATCTCCCGGAATTTTCGGCACACCAGGGGTGTGGCCAATGTTTAAAGAAACGTTTACCATGACCACCGAGGAGTACGCATACAGTGATAAACAAAATTTAATGCGCCTACAGAAGGCGGTCAAGAGTAAGGCAAGGGAAACAGTTGAATGTTTGCTAATTCATGGCCAGAACGTAGCAAACATCATGCAATCCCTGGAGCAGAAATACGGTAGGCCCAACAGGTTAATAAAAAGTCAAATACTGCGCGTAAGGGAGACCGCCAATATTCAAGAAGAAGGAGGAGGGAAGTTGAAGCAATTAATTGATTTTAAGACGAAGGTGCAGAACCTAGCTTCTTGGAAGCTAGGGATGCCTGCCAACACATGACGAATCCAACTCTTATGGAAATACGATGACGTGGCACTCACGAACAGCAAGGATGTGGCAACAAGAGACAGTTTGTTATTGAAAGAAAGTTTAAGCGTGAGTACCCAAAGCAGTATAGATGTATGTAGGATTGTTATGATTAAAGTCTAGTTTATTATAATAAGACGAACGGGAGAATATGATTAGGTACACTTCAAATGTATTGCAAAAATAATTCGCATCTTAAATTCACAACTCTCAGCGACATGCAACTCGGACGACGTACGCTCAACGACTTTGCTTTTGTTCGTTTTACTCTGCTCTCTTCTTCTTTCAGCTGCACGCTCCTTGGAAGCACTTCTGCATTGGCCACACTCCTGTTAGCTACCATCTTACATTCGGCCCTCCTGTTCATCTTTATCCGTCTCGGATGACAATAACTCCTCGTTCTCAGCAACGAATCTCCACAACTTCATGTTATCGCAACTGGTTGCTGTGATTTTTGGACCTTCGATGTGTTGTCGTAACGGCCATTGCGTTTGACCTTTATGACCTCGAATGGTCCCAAATCGCTTGCTAGCTTTCGGCCATCGAATTGTGTCCGCTTGATAGCGACTAAATCGCCCACCTTATATGCGTGCACGACGCTTCTTGTCGTAATCCTGCTTATACGTCTGCTGCGCCTTCTGATGTTCTGTCTTGCCTCTTCACGTAACTTTTTCCGCTCATCGTGAAACGCCACTATCAGTTCCTGGTTCAGCACCTCCAGTAAATGATCCTCAGGTCTAACATTCATCTTTGTGCCAAACATAATTTCGAACGGTGACGACTTTGTGGATGTGTGTATGTGCGTGTTAATGGCAACTGCGGTACATACTTAAACCTCATCGCCGGGGCATCTGTAGACAGCTTTCCTATAATAGGCAGAATAGAACGGTTTCCTGACCTGTAGATTTGGTCGGGAACAACCACGTAAACTTTAAAATGCATCAACGACCTCTAGAATAAACTTGTACTGCTTTGTGGTTGCATCCATCGGACCCATGTGATCGATATGCAGCGTATGAAGAGGTGTCTCGCCCTTTTCGATGCAATGCAAGAACCCTTGCTTGCCCAACTTTTTGCTATGGATTATACAATTTATACAGTTAGCGATATACTTAGTTACTTTGACCTCTAGCTGCGGTATCCGCAACTGCTGCTGAATGTTGTGAATGGTCTTTATTGTAACCAAATGTGCCATTTCATGTGCCTTCTGGATGATCCCCTGTTCCATCAATTTTGGAACGACCAAAAGATCATTTTCGTCAACTGATCCTTTAAGCTTGTAGCTTTCGTACGGTTTGTCCTGAAAAATTTGCTCTACCGCTTTGATGGGCTCGTCACTCTGCTGTGCTTTTTGCAATCGTGCAGAGACATCAACATTTTGCAGATAACGGATGAGATAATCAACGTGCCTAATTTTTTCTACTGGCCGATGCTCTATGTCGAAGGTAAAATCTTGCAGATAGAGTATAAACTGTGCAACTTCTCTTGGAACATCATGCTTGCTCGTTGTTTGTTTGAAGGCAATACAATCGGTGAGCAGCTTGAAATGTATCCCCAGCAAGTAGAGTCTAAATTTCCTTAACGCTAAATATGCAGCCTTCACTTCGAGTATGTAACTATACTGCTGTAATTCAGCCTGCGACGTCTTATTGCTCCTAAAGTACACAGGATGGAGTCGACCAATAAACAGCTGAAGCAGCACTGCTCCGTATCCCTCCTTAGACGCATCTGTATGTAACTCAGTGGGTGCTGCTCGTGAATACACGCGTAAAACAGGCTCGTAAATCAACATCTCCTTCAATGTTTGTAGAGAGCTTGTTTCTTCTGGTCCGATCTTAAATTCCACGTCTTTTTTCAGCAGATTTGTAAGTGGGCGTGCCATTTGTGCTTAAACAGGGATGAACTTACGGAAAAACCCGCTGAGACCCAAAAATGCCTGAACAGCTTTGGCATTTTTTCGGCTGACAGCTGTTGCTTTCTCCTTGCCTGGCCAAATTTTACCATCCTCTACAACATGGCCAAGAAAACTGATGCGCGACTGTAAAAAACTATATTTTTTCCAATTTATTTCCAAGCCATACATTGCGGCGGTCTGTAGCACTACTTTAGTCTTATGCATACAATTATAACGAGTCCGCGTATATGATAATGTTATCCATATGCAATTGCATTACATCCTCATTGATCAGCTGTTGGAAAATGTGGTCAACAAATCGAATAAATGCTGCGGGCGAGCTTTGAAAACTAAATGGCGCTTTGTAAAATTCAAAAAGGCGAGCTACAAATACTGTGTAAACTTTGCTCTTCTCTTCCACTGGGACATGGAAAAACCCTTTCTTAAAATCCATTGTAGTGAACCATTTGGCAGCTTGGAGTTTTTCAAGAACGTCTTCAATAAGGACTGGAAAGCAATCTTTTAGCACCATACTGTTGAGCAAATTTTACCTGTAGTTGCAACAATATTCAGCACATCCAGGGAATGCTCATTTTCAGCGTTTTCTTTCTCTTCTAGGCTTGCAAACTTAAATCCATCTGGACCGGAGCAAAAACGAAATTTCTTAAAGAAATCGTAGCCTAAGATCGCATTACAGTTCATGTTGCCGTTTGCAACAATTAAAAACTTTTGCACAGTATCAACATCATCCACTTTTACTTGCGCATTAAAAGGACATACTGACTGTGTATATTTTTTGAAAAGGCCACGCAACTTCGACATACTTTGAAAAATGTTTATGTTGCCCAACTTCTTCAGCATACTTTCATCGATAATCGAAACGCATAGCCTGTATCGATCAGTCATTCAACCGAGACGCTGTTAATACAAATTGTTCTTAAGCGACTTTGGTCTACAACAACACGAACCTTATTTGTCTTTTTTGGGCAATTGCACGAATTGTGCCCCTCTTCGTTACACTGAAAGCATTTTGTTTGCGCGGTGCACTCCTTTCTTTTGTGTTCTTTTGAGCCACAATTAAAACAAAACTCTTTTTTCTCATAAGGCATTCGAGAATTTAAGCTGTTGTGTACTGTATTTCTTTCAGTGTTTTTTCTTCCTGCTTCATTTACCAACTCGAATAGTTCATATTCCTCTCTAAGCGACTTAAATGATTTGCACCGATACATTGACACTTTGTATTCGCTTTTAACTTGTAAGCCGTTGACTATGTGACGTAACACTTCTGCTTCTTCTAAATTTCCAACTCTTGCCAACTTTCTCATGTTCAGCATATATTCGTGAAACGACTCATTCTTGTTCTTCTTTCTATCACTCCATGCTTTATGGATATCTGCACTATTCTGGTCACACTCAAACTCGGCAACTAGCTTTTCTTCCAGCTCAGCAAAATCACTCACGCACTCGGCTTCTAAAAACAGACTGGCAGCGCCACACATTATGCCTCTTGCTGGCACGTACTTCTGTGAGACACTATGTCTCAGTATTGTGCTCAAAAATCTCAAACCATTTTGTCACCGGAATCGAGTCGCCATCAAAAACACTCACAACTTTTTCAAAATTTTCAGCCGATATCTTTACTTCATTTACCCGCCTTTCGTATATTTCAACTTTTAATATGAACAGCTGTATAAGTTATTGCATTTGTGCATTAGTGTCTTCGCTGCTCTTTGCAACTTCTAACATTATATTTCCAGGCGGCATTTCCTTTTCGTTTTCAATATCGCTCCCTTTTTTCTCTCGTCCGCTGAGTCCATTCCTTTCTCTTTTTGGTGATCTGCGTTTTTTCTTTCTTCATTGTTTCTCACTTATGTATATCACGCGACAGACTTCTCCTCAACTTTTGTTCTTTTTGTGTTCAAAGCCGGCGGTCTAACTGTCTACCGAATTTTACAACGACGGAATATTTGACGCGCTACTGAATTTCACAACTGTACAACTTTGTGGTTTTATTATAGTATAATCCTAATTTATCAACTTTACAACTTTTTTTGGATCTACCATAACTCGCCCAACTGTTCGATCATACCACTTCAAATATTCAAATAATGCGCTTCGCGACCTTTTACCACCGTTTTTCGATGTTCTCACGTGTTCAGGCCCGGTTGAGCCCCCAAATGTAGGATTGTTATGATTAAAGTCTAGTTTATTATAATAAGCCGAACGGGAGAATATGATTAGGTACACTTCAAATGTATTACAAAAATAATACGCAACTTGAATTCACAACTCTCAGCGACATGCAACTCGGACGACGTACGCTCAACAACCCTGCTTCTATTCTTTTTTCTCTGCCCTCTTATTCTCTCAGCTGCACGCTCCTTGGCAGCACTCCTGCATTGGCCACACTCCTGTTAGCTACCATCTTACATGTATGATGAAGGAATATGAGGGCAAAGGTTACAAGAGGCAGCTTTCTAGCGATGAAATTGTAAGTCTTCTCCTAGAGACTCGTATTTGGCCGACTTTGGTAAAACTTGGGCACGGCAAACCCAAGTGGATCATAATAATTCTCCTTTCGTGGGTACGCAGTGGGTATCACCAATACAGATTTTGACGAGCAGTTCGTCTCGACTTGGATGCCATTGTATGCCAAGAATCTTAACCAGTAATCCCAGAGTTGCGTCACAATTGAGTTCCACACTATTATGTTGACAAATTTCTTTGGGAACTCAACAGACTCCAACAATTTGAGCTCCACTTTTGTAGTTTGAAGTTCGCTTCTAATAGTAACCCAATAAGCTGATCTTTGACTTACATTAGTTCGTCGCTAAAGCCAGTAGGAATATCATCAATATATGCGTCGGAAGCCAGCGCCCTTGCAGCGCCCGAAATATTAAAGGATACTGCTCTCGATGATCGTGTGCCAACTGCTTCAGAGCCCTATCTGCCAGATATGGCGAAGGGCCAGGGTAATGACGAAATTTACGTTTGAATGAGGCCAAACGGTTGATGGCCTGCGGTAGAGTTGCACCGATTTGCGGGGCTCTTTCTTTGATTCTTGGTGTGCGCATGGGTAGATATAAAGTGACTTTCAGTTGGATCAATTGCGTCTAGAGTTGCATTGCTAGGTGGAAAGCTATCCATTTCCATGAATGACCAAACAAGTGTGTCCAAATCAGCATGATGTGTAACTGCAGGCAATATGTTGTCATTGCAAACATTAGAAGACGCTGCAATAATCCAACCAAGACCAGTATTAAGTCCAATAGGATAGTTTTTACCAAATATTTTTTCTTTCCAGTGCAGAAAGTCCAGAGATGATCAGATCCAATAATAACATCTATAGCATATGGTGTACAGAACGACGGATCAGCTAATGGTGGTTAGCAAATCTGCTGCCATGTCGAAGAAGTTGTGTCAACTGCTTGAGTTGATATTGATGCGTCAGCGAACTCATAACGACTGGTAGCCGAACGTCGACATTGTGGCGGTCGTAGCATTTGACCTGACTCAAGGGAGAAACTCAATGAATTGGTTAATGGTCACATCGAAAGCTTCACAGTCGCGAAACTCAGCCCATGCTTGGCGAGTGCCGGGGTCCTTGAACATATCTGAAAAGTGACGCCAGTCCTCATATTTTCCAAAAAACATTGGCAGCTTAATTCGCTCAAAGTGCAAATCCATATGGCTTCGTGTGTCGTTCATCCGAATACTTTCTTGAGGTGGATCAATCCGTGAAACACTGTTGGCTCTAGCTTTTGCCTTTATATCTTCTATGGCATTGCTATATATAGCATATGTCGCATCAAAATCCTCATCAGGATCTTCCCAACGGGCTTGGTCTCGAAATGTCTGCAGCTCGTCCGAAAAATTATAGAATCGGAGATAGTTTTTATGAAGCTACTTCAATCGAACTTCAAAAGTTTCAATTGATTGATATCTTCAATAAATTTGGTGGCAACATTGTGCGAACGCGGAATTTGGCTTTTGCAGAAGCCTCGTTGTTGAATCACACTACGCATGGTGAAAGAGGTTAGAGGTCGGCTCTCTACGATTCGCGTATCTATAGATAGCCGTTTTCAATGACAAGTCACTCAATATATCCCGAAAGCAAACGTGTAGCTGAGATCCGGCTCGAAGGACTAGAAATAGGGTTAAGAAATTAATAACACCGGGAGTGGACTGTAATTGTATTTCCTTTCACCGAACATATGAGTAAGAATGTTCTTCGCCTGGCGGTGCCAAAATGTGACTGACTGCGCAGAGACGATGGAGTGACAAAAACGGCCAGTGTGGCAGTCAATGATATACAGTTTGTTTTAGTTTGAATGGACAAGTACTAAGCTTTAAGCTTAGGTGCAGGTGCAGGCTATAAATCTAAATATAGAACTGCGTATGCAGCTGCGTTTGACGTAGAAGAGAATCAGATAAGAATAAAAGGTGTCTCGTTCCCGAACAATGGGTATAAACGAATGTTCGAATATAGTACGGAGGAGCTTTTCCCACTCACTCTTTTTTTACCTTATCTCGGTATACACGAGTTACTATAGTGTTACGCCGATTTTTTAGCAGATAAAGAAGTAAAACGGCAATAAAATAGTTACCTTTCCTATCAGCCATTGAATCGAAAAAGCACCAAGGAGCATCTGGTCCTGATCCTGCTTTCACAAATGCTACGTAATGTGATGTTTCTATACATACAACTGCAAATAGCTCCATGTAAAGTCTGGGTAAGATCATGTGATCAGCCATAACTTTGAAGTCTTTTGGTACAGAAAGTTTTTTTGATTTGTGATTAGCTCTGAAAATAAGTCAGACATAAGTTCATACAATTTTAACTTTCTATTTACTTAAAATCTAACCTTTTTGCATGCATGTGAACTGTATTAAGGCATTTTTGACAGAAAGCTGTGCACTCAAGACCAGAGCCTGCCTGCAAACAACCAAAACATTCACGACACTCGTATTCAGCAAGTTTTCCACAAACGGAGCACTGACGGGGTGCTAAGAAAGAAAAATAAAGATAAAGAGTAGTTAAAATCAATTATGAAATGTTAGTTTATTTATTTAAGTATACTATATACTGTGAACATTGCGTGTCATCTTCTTATACTCGTTCACGAAGTGAAACTAGTATATTGAGTTAACGAGACCCCGTATACACGTATACGCGACATTGATATTACGGCCACGCCCACTAGAACGCCTCCCAGCCATAACACCCTCACGAATCTTGAAAGCCTAATCTCCCACAGTTTAAGAGCTAATCTGCCCAAATATGGATATTTATCCGACAACGCCCACTACCGCCCCCGCAAATCGCTAAAGTCGATATCTCCCACAGTTTTAGAGCTAGAGAACACTAATTTGAAAGGTAGATTACTGATCAGCTCCTTTAAAGATCTCTAAACAAATTTCCGCCCGCGACATCTGGGGGTTGTAGCGTTTCGATAAAATCGATGTATCTCCTTCAGTTTCATAGCTAGAGACATACATTTTCAGACAGATTACTAATGACCTTCTTTAAAGATCGCACAAAAAATGTTTTGGATACGCCCACTGGGGGCGTGGGAAATGATAAATCGATCGTGTTACATCTAGACCCATAATTTATTTCAGACAGATTTATAATAGCTTTCTTTAAAAATTGCAAAAAAAAAATGTTTTGAATAAGCCCCACTCCACAATCGTGGAGCTTGAGTCACAAAATTTGGTAAGCATTTTTCTGATGAACTCTAAGTATAGAGCCAAAAATTATCCAATTATTATTGTTAATTAAGACCGTGAACGAGTTTTGCGCAGTCGGTTACGCCCGACTGCAACTTTCTTACTTGTTTTTTTTTGTGTTTCCTGTTAAAAGGTGCAGTGACAAAGAAGATAAAGCATTTTTTTTTTTACATACATGTATTGTCTATTATTTCCGAAAATAGTTTAACACCAAGCGTCTATCTACTGCTTTGCAACATTGCTGCTTACTGGATGCGTTGAGTTAATAATATATCCAGTACTTTTAATATCAAAGGTTGTTTTATTTACCTGAATTAGGTTTACTGAGGTTGTAGTCACAAGCGGATATAAAACTCCATTTAACATGGACCCAACAACTATTTTGCTTGGTTACCTCATGTTCCTGCGATCGCCAAGCTAAGTTGAATTGGCGATAAAAAATGCAATATATTCTTGCCAAAAAGCTTTGAATCGCCTTTTGTACCGAATACATATACTTAAATGTTACTAAAGCCACTCTTCTTTAGGTATCAGATACTAATTGTTCACCTTTATATTTCTGAGCATATCTTGCGAAGTTGTAATCAAACATTTTTTATCTCAGTTTGCAATTGTTGTTTCCCTATTAAAGGACACATTGGTATAGTCGCGCCAATATTCTAATATTTATAATATTTTCTTATCATCTTAAAAAAACTTTACATATTGCTTCCTTCAGGAAAACTAAAGTTTGTTGATAACTTGATAATTTATTATTAAAATAGCTTCAACGCATTTTTTAAATTTAGACTGTCAGCCCTACCTTGTTTTTTTTTAGTGACATTCAATCCATTTTATTGCTAATCGGTTTCCAACTTCCTGCTCAGCTTAAAACCAAGCATTCTGTTAAGCGCAATTATTTTCTTTTCTTTTCTTTTCTGGAGCCGATTAATTGCCATGGTTAGTTTTATTCTATGTTTTTTAAAATGTTTTAATATACATCTTAATGTGTTAAAACATTGCTACCCTCTAGTATGCAATTAAAGTTTAAGAATTGTGGTTATTGGTCATAGTTTTGATACAGTTTATTAAACTATGAAACTAAAACCTTTAGTTCAGCAACATTCCATACCTCATAGCAACTAATCAAAATATATAAAGCAACAGTCGTTCAGTCGGAAACTCCCGACTAGAAGATACCCTGAACTTAGCTGCGAGATGTCGTTACAAATATTCAAACCCCGTTACTTGGAAAGTTATTCTTGAATAACTTCTAATTTAACTCCACAGTACTCCATCACAATTAGCACTTAACTAATTCTAAGAAAAAGTCTTTACACGCAACTGTATGTTTGTATGTATGCTTGAACATGCATACCCTGCTAATTGGCTTGTGAAATTTGTTAATGAAACTTTTTGCCATAGATTCTTTTAGTGCTATAGTATATTCAAATACTCATGTTAACTAATTTTGGTATTCCATTTAAGGTTGTAGATTTTTATCGATTAGAAAATATAAATTCTGGCTTTCAAAACGTTTAGGGATACAACTTAAAACGACTGCTCAATACTCGTATATCTAATTTTAAAACTGACTGAGATATATCGGTTTTATCGAATTATCACGCCTATAGTATTATATATTGCAAATATGGTGACTCTAGCCCAAAAACTGTTGGAGATATTTATCTGATTTTTTTAGATCGCCAGCAATCTACATACCAAATTTAGTGAGTCTAGCTTTGTAGCTCTAGCTTAGTAGGAAATATTCACCTTTTATCGATTTGCGATTTGAGGTTATTCGACATGTTACCGATTTGCCAGCCTCCCAATGAGCGTGGGACAAAAATCTAAACGCTTTGTCTGACGCAGATAACTACAAGAATATTTCCAAGTTTCAAGTCCTTAGCTTCAATAGCTCCGAACAAAGTCCGTCTGTCCGGATGGACACAAGTAAGATGGCTCCAGTCGGAAGATTTTATTTGCGCTTGGTCCCCACTATGGAAAATTAATTCTTGAATAACATCTAAACTAAGAGTATGGTCGTTATGAAACTTTCAAGACTTAATAAAAGCATTTGTGGAAGGCAATAAATACTCGGAATTCAAAATGCACAAGTCTGTGAAGGGCGTCTTCTTTATTTCGCAGCTCGATCAAGACTGACTCGACGCTCATTTTCTATGCTTACAGACTACTGTATAAGTGCAAGAGTGTGTGATAAAGTATGAGCGAGACAAGCAGTGTTGTGCTTGTCTAGCTTTCCTTGTTAGATACATAATTAAAGGAGAATGGGAGAATGACGCAAGCTTAGCTAAAGGGACCCGATAACAGAATAGCCGTTGTTATGTGTATGTGTGTTTATGTATTTATCCTACTACACATTCTACTTAGAGTATGTAAAACCAAAGCTCAAGTAGTAGAATGGGGGGAGGTATCCAAAATCCAAATATTCCTGATCTGCGTGTATTTTATGAGAATATAATAAATTACCACCACTAAATTTTGTGGCTCTAGCTCTTATAGACAACTCAGGCAAGAGCTATAGCGAAATATCGAAAGATGTTAAACTTTCTCGATCAACAGCACGAAGTATTACGCGAATGGCAATAGTAATTATGTTGCAAACAGAGGTCGAATTTCTCAAATCAGCCTTCGCGATAAAAGGCCTTTCCCGACTATAATAAAGAAAAATCGTCGAAGCACAGCTCGAAAAATAGCATCAAGTATAAATTTTGTTTACATTTTTCTTCTGAAATAAATTTTGCTCAATTGAATCAGCTGTACGAATTAAAAGTGGGCGACATAATTTAGTAGAGCAATGAAGTGGTCTCATATAATTTAAATTTATGAAATGTTTTGTTTTCATTTTTGTTACTTATCATATATGCAATTAAAGATAATTAAATAACCTTTCAGAATATTGTAAATCTGTTGGTGCAGTTATTATATTCTTAAAAATAATGCCAACTAAAATTAGCACTATGCAAAAAATGACTGGTGTACGAATTAAAAGTGATTTGCTAATATACAAATACATTTTCTTTAATAAGTTCTGTGTTTTTTTAACAAATTTGGATGAAATTTGTTTTAAAGCATTCTTATTGAACTATAGTACATTTATATAGTGACGAGCAGCCTATTTTACCAAATTTGGTGGCTCTTATAGTTTCTGAGATATGCTCACCTTTGAGGCATTGGCACCTACTATCTTGATCCTGATCAAGAAAATATATACTTTATGGGGTCAGAGATGCCTCCTTCTGCCCGGTATATACTTTTTCACAAAACCATCATACCCTTTTTACCCATTTTCAATGGGTTCACGGTATAAAAAGAGCAGCCAGACATACAAATTTGGTTCTGAAACCATAATCCAGGAGCACAAGCAATTCGCTTTACCATTGTTAAAAATTCAATTAAGTTAGATCTACTTAAGATAAATTATTATTGCTATAATTTATTATTTTCAATGGCTCTAGGGCCTTTTAGTGGACATTTTTTTGGAGTGATATTGAAATATTCTACCTACAAGTGGGGGGAAATAGGTTTCTGGCCATGCCGACAACACAAATATTTCTTAATTACTTTTTAAATTTAATTCATAATAAAGAAGATTGCTTTATGGCATGGGTTTATGAAGCGAAATGCTACAAGGCAGCTTGATTTTCGCAAAATTGAGAACTAAAACGAAATCGGTACCTTTGCGCTCTCACAACAAGAAGAGTGTAAAATGCTTAACATCGACTGCGCTCGGTTCGGCAATGCGTTGCTGGCTTTAGCTGGCGGAACAATAGTTTTGTTAAATTTCTTGCGCCCTCATTTATATTAACATATGTTCTCTTCATAGAAGTTTTGTCGGTAAAATCCTAATCACTTAAATTGATTGCCATATTTAGAAATAATTATTTTAATATTACAATGGGCTTAGCAGATGCACATTTTCTACTGACACAACTTCATTTAGATATATATGTGAATATAAATGTAGGATAGTTCGCGGTGGGCGCAAGAAATCTAACAAAATTGGCTTTTCGGCAGCCATGGGTGTAGAAAAAATCTGGGCTAAGGGAGACAAGATATAGGTAAAATGTTGTGTACCCTGAACCCAATGAAAATGGGTAAAAGGGTATAATAGTTTTATGCCAATGTATGTAACAGTTAGAAGGAAGCATCTCCGACCCCATAAAGTATATATATTCTTGATCAGGACGACGAGCGTTCGTCCGTCCGTCTGTATGAACGCAGCGATCTCGGAAACGACAAAAGCTAGACACCTAAACTTTTCGAGTATAGATTCTCCTAATCCATACGCAGTACAAGTTTATCTTTTTTTTTTGATATCTTGCTCCGTTTTATTATTATCGATAAAAATCGATTTTAAGACTTGGTTTTCTCGGCATATCTCGGAGACTATAGAAACTAGAGCCATCAAATTTGGTTTAATATGTGCTCGTAAGTAGTACGCAGATTGTTAATATTTCATATTTTGGATACCTCTCCCCATTCGCCTCGCATATCAAATACTACAGATTTGCGCTTGGGTTTGTACATAGATTGCTCTAATTAAGCACTGAAAATTTCATAACGATCATACGCTTAGTTTAGAAGTTATTCAAGTTATTCATTTTTCATAGTGGGGCCAATCGCAGCCGTTGTGTAAAGTAAAGCATTTTACTCAGTACACCAGTGTTTACTATTTCACAAATTATAACTACTCGGCTTCTCAGTAAATTTTATCAACTAGATTTCATAGTTGTTCAGAAATAGATCCCAAAGCGTTCTTTTTAGAAATGCATATTCTGACTGTATCAAAGTCACATCTGGTGATCCCCAGGGTAGCCATCTTGTCCGCTTCTCTTTACTCAATGACATCAATGACTTTCCCTCAGTACTTTCGCACTCCTGCGTGCTAATGTATGCCGATGATGTAAAATTGTGCATTACATATCACTGCGGACAGCAGTAGTTTTTGCAAGATATTCCTTGTTTAGTGTACATATCCTAAAATTTTAGGTTAAAAGTTCTGACGTTTGCGTTGGAAAAATAACCAGTGTTGCCTGACTGGTAAGTTAATTAAATTCCAAATTTACGTAAAAAGCTCCAGCTTCTGTGCACCCAAAAATGACTTTTTGCGAAGTGCCGAATGCCCAACTATTTTTTTATAATTTGGAATTGATCATATATTAAAATGAATATTCTTCGTCACAAAATTGTATATCAGAAATTTTGGAGCTGCAATGTGCTTTCACCCCTAGATCGTTACATCGTGTAGAGGTGTTTTTCTTTGATAAGAATATGACTTCTAATAATCTCTTACAAGCCCATCTTAAGTGCAAGGTTATGACTTTTTATCGAAGCTCAAATGATTCTGTACAAGCTAGGTAGCAGGAACGGGTAAATAATACTAATAATGTTAATGACCTACTCTTCGTTTTTGATCATAAACTTAAATTTGACACTCATGTTACGACCCTAGTCAACAAAACTACGACTTTTTGGATTCATCAAGAGATGGTCCAAGGAGTTTGATGACCCTTACACGACAAAGACACTTTTCATATCTCTTGTACGTCCTATTCTCGAGTTCGGATCATTCGTATAGTCCCCACCGAATTGAATCGGTACAGAAATGTTTGCTATTTCCCTTTCGTGGGCTAAATTGGGATCCCGATTTTCGGTTATTAATAAATCTCCCCTCTTTGACTAATCAGAGAACTATGCTTGGCGTAATCTTTGTCCATCATTTAATTACTGGCGAAATCGATTCATCCAAGTTGATAAGACAATTAAATTTATCGGTTCTAACCACACTAACACGTTAAACCTTTAGTACTTAACCATTGCCTAACTAATTATGCCCTACATGAACCCTTCCGCGTCCTTTGTGATGATATTAATAAACATTACATAGTGATCAGTTTGGTGTCTTCCCTTTCCCGTATTAAATCTTTACTCCCAGCTATTTAGCAAGTAGATTACAGATAGTTTGTATTCATTTTTTATTTGGCGACTCCTGTCGTACGTTATACGACTGCGCCCCTCGGTTGCCTGGACGGGAGGGGGATGCTGCTCATAGCATCGGGAATCGTGCGAAAAAAAAATCGGAGGTTCTAAATCTATTAGTTGCTAATATATGATAAAAAAAAAACCGGGTCAAAAATTGATAATATTGATAATAGGATAATAGGCGGGTTTCAAATATTTGAAATAAACTTAATCTGCGTATACACGAACTTAAAAAGCCCAAGTTCGGACGGACCCACGGATGGAAAGACAGGACTAAATCGACTCGGCTAGTGATGGTGACCAAGAATATATGTACCTTATGGGGTCAGAGATGCCTGCTTTTGCCTATTACATACATTTGCACAAAATCAGGTTCATCGTATAAAAAGACATTTAAAGTTTGGGTTTTTATATTTGTGACGGGTCGGAAAGGTATCCAAAAATTAAAATATTCTTGATTTGCGTTTGCTCTACAAGTATACATTAAAACAAATTTCGGCGCCTCTAGCTTTTATAGTTTCTAAGATATGCTCAAAAAACCGATAAATATCGAAAGTAAGAAAACGGCAATTTTAAATACTCTTGATCTGCATATGGTATACACGAACTTAAATACAAAAATCCAACAATCTATCTCATGTAGTCTCTGATCTACGCGTTCATATAGACAGACGAACATACGAAAAGACTGAAAAACTCGGCTAGTGATTGAAGAATTTATATACATTATATGATTGGAGATACTTCCTTCTGGTCCTTGCATCCGACTGAAAGGTTTTTACCTATTCCCTTTGAAAACAGAAAAAAAAACAACATTTTTAATATTTTTTAATAACTTACAGTCTTCAATGATATCTGTAATGTCCAGAACTTGGGAAGGTAAAATTCGAGAATACATTTTGTAACTCTTTCCAAACCGAGGCATTTGAATAATCAGACATGAAGGAACTTCTTTTAATTTTATATCAGACGAATGAAAGCTTTGCTCAAATAGTTGCTGGACCGTCGGAAATGTCAGCTGCTCATCCTTTTCTACAAACAGTTGATAAAAATAAGAATCTTGTCCAGAGCTCAGCTAAAAGAAATCAATTAAGTTATGAAATTTGTTTGATAAATTTTGTTTACAGATAATTAAACATACTTTTAAAAATGGTTCCACTCTCATTATTTGCGATAACAAACTGTTTAAAAACTCTTCTGGGTCTTTTTCCTCACTGGTTAAACCACTTACTGAACTAAGTTGATCCAAAAATTTACGCAATTTCATTACACGGTCAGCCCGAACGAAAACATTTTTTCGTAATGGATTAACAATCTCATCCCGCAAAACGCTTTGTACGGCACTATAATGTGAAATGTCCTGAAAGTTAACATGATATTAATTAAAATTTTAGTATTACATAAAGGTTTAAATTTACCTGAGTATCTGGCCTTCGATACAAAATGGAATCAAATACACTTGTAAAGGTAAACATGGAAAACAATGTTGCGTCTAAATAACAAGAATTGTGATGTCCTTGAATGCCTTTAAATTTTCCGCATATGTCTTCTAATTCTCCTATATTTTGTAGTCCTTTAATAAAGATTTAATAAACAAATTAGCATCGCTCTATGAGATCTGAAAAAATGTTAAGAAATAACAACATAGTCCACATTTATAGACTGTGCTTTAACAAAATTTGCATTCTATTATACATTTTTCGCGGTGTCAAAAACTAAATTCCCCTACAAATGTGCAATGACTTCATTTCTTAATGTTTATACAAAAAACGCTTCCTACATTTTTGTAAGAGCATTATTGGAGAGCTCGATAAAAAAAAGTTAAATAAGTAAGATGGCTCTAGTCGGGAGTGCCCGACTAGAATATACCATGAACCCAGCGGCGTACTGTCCTTACTTACATTTAATTAAACCCCTCTGCATTCATACTCACGACACCACAGCCGCACTTAGTAAAATAAATTAAAAACAAGTAAGATGGTTCTGGTCGGGTGCCCCCGACTACGAGATACGCTGAACCCAGCGGCGAGCTGTCGTTACATACATTTAAAGCTCTTTGTATTCATACACACATTCACAATGTCACACATACACACACACACAAACACACGCAGCAAACTGAGCACTTTACACATTGGCTGCGTTTGGCCAATGACAATGAATTCTTGAATAACAATGAATTCTTGAATATCTTCTAAACTAAGAGTATGATCGTTATGAAATTTCCAGTGCTTAATAAGAGCATCCAAATCTATGTACAACCCAAAGCGCGTTTTGGTTTTGGTTTTGTGCTTTCCTCAGCACGATGCGGTACGGTCGATCTTCAGCTAGTTGATGGTGGTAGAACACATAGCCTTTATCACGAATGTGCTTGGCTACTGTTCGGTAGTCGTCCGAGTTGCGGCATTGGATGACAGTCACCAGAGTTGAGCGCGTTTATTGTATATGCCCAGAATGCCGTCCAGCTCTTTGTAGTGAGATTGAGTACGTCTGGAATCGTAATTCGAGGCACCTTAGGGGAGAAGCGCTCTTTCTGAGGAGCCGCCTGCGCTGTGTTCGTTGCTGCAGTTTTATCGTATGTGGCTTGCTGATACGTTTGCGTACTGCGTGCGAAGTTTAAAGCATTTTGTCGTCGTTTTCGTCTGAAAGGCTGTCTGGTTCGACTGGCCCATCCTCAGTGTCCATTGTGCAGTTTTCCGAGTCGCTAAGTGCCGGAAATCTATTGTGGTTATCTTTTTTGGCTGCTATGGTCGTCGCCTTTTTCCGCAATATGTTGGGGGAGAGAGTAGCACCCTCTCTCTTCAGTGCTGTCCCCTTTTTGGGCTTAAAGGTTGCATTTTGCCAAACAGATGCTGGATTGGGCGGGTGCTGCTTAAAAATAGCATTGAGCTCGAGGTATGTCGGCTAGGGATTTTCGATGTTAGGGCCAGAGCAGCAGGACTCGGGTGAGTGAGCCATGTGTAAGGGATGAAGTTACCATTGTAGCTGGTGTGCAAGAGAACTAACGTGTAATTATTACTTAAATCATACGCGCCGTATCTGCACACACTGTTAGAAGTGCGACTATACTCTCCTCGTGAGAGCGGCTGGAAGCAGATCCTTGGCATGCTTATGTCTCTGCCAACGGTGCTAAAACTACCCCAATCCAAGATGGAACAGCATATGCTGAAGGATTCATGACCGAGGGGGTGCTCGGCCGATAGTATGCGGACTCTGGATACCTGTCGCCTTCCAGTTTTATTTTTCGACCCCTCGCAGTAGACCGGCTATGCCGTGGGCAAAATCCCCTTCCCGTTCACTTGTGGGATTTAAAATGAACAAATGTTAAAATAAATAATGAGTCTGGTGCTGCTCAAATAGCATCACCCCAGGCTTCAACCTGCACGGTTGTGCCTATTTCTGGCACCGCAGATGTAGGGATGACGGTCTCCACCCGCCAGACCGGTGATATTGGTCACCAAGGGAAAGATCCGGAAAGACCACCAACTTCCGCGGATAAAGAGATGAAGTGTGCCACTTTCGCAGCGAGAACAAGTTTGTCTCAGCAGGGTTTGATAGAGTCATTGGTCTCTGAATCGGACTCTGACGTCACATTCACTGATCTCGACGAAGCATCTAGTGAGATCTCTGTGATCCGGTCTGTCGATGCAGCCACTCAGGTAGCACGTCTACATTTAGACTCTGAGATCGCCATCATTTAGATGACAAACCGCGAAAAGAAGCTGTTCGAGGCTGACAAGGCTCTGACGCCAAGGGCAAAATGGGTCGCTGAGACGAAAAGTAACCGGAACTCGGTTTGCCAAAGAAATACTCATTCAGAGTCGACAGCGCCATCGTACATTCGGATGGCGAGCGGTGTCAAGCTCGGTTTCATCGCGACTGATAGATCGTCACCTCTGACAGCGAAGCAAACGGCAACGCTAAAGGCTGCGATCCCATCGTCCACCCTGACCTGTGAGACGCCAGGTGTGAAGCCAAAGTTCGAAGGTGTTGTCCCGAAAACGGAGTGGCTCATGCTCGTCTGCTACGACAACAACGCAGCCGAGTGGGTGGGGGCGAACTTCAGCTATATCAAGGTCTGCAGTTCGCTCGTAACCTCATCCGAGGTTACTTTGCCAACAGCCTGGAGCTACCCAACAAAACAGTGCCCATAGGTGCCCTGAACGATTACAGCACCACCCAATGGAGGGTAGTTAACTGCGGCGGAAAATTTTGGTACTATTTTAGCAGGACCAGACTTATCCTTAAGAACACGGTACTTAAGCTAGGGACGCTAAAGCAATATTCGCGGTGCCGGCTGCTGCTGCCCTAAAAACAAAACCGGAACCTGGCTCGGGTCGCTTCACTAGCTTGGCTGCTAAGCCTGCAAATGGTTCGACCTGTGATCAGGTTCCCGGTGCGGCAGCTACCAGAGGCGCTGGTCTAGTTAGAGGAGCGGTTCTGTAGCAGCGAAGGAGATATGAGCAAAAATAAGGTGCTTCAGGCGAAACTGCACCACACTACAGGAGCGTGGTGGCCAAGTCCGAGGATTAAGTTGCGGCTCATGTAAGTTGCTTTATGACCGATTGGGTGGAGCGCCTCGCGCAGCTATCCTTCTGGATAAAAGCGTAAGGCACTTGCTTTAACAAACTTTTTCTCCAGGGACCTAGTTTCGACAACCATTGAGTTGGCTACGGTAAAAGGAGCAAAGGAAATTGTGGTGGCATCTGCATATTTCGCTGGCGACCTCGACAACTCACCGCCGACGGAGATTCAGCGGCTCGTGACCTCTGCCGAAGGACGAACAAACAGCTAGTCATTGGCTGTGACGCCAACGCCCATTACACTATCTGGGGTAGTAGTAACGTCAACAAAAGGAATGAGTGCCTTCTTGAATATCTTTTGTGTAGTCAATTAGATGTATCAAATAGAGGGTGCAAACCCACTTTTATAAAAGCAATCAAGCAATAGGTACGAGACCTCACTCTGGTTAGCAGTTCTTTGTCCGATTTCAGCACATCAGATTTGATCTCCTAGGTCAAGCGGAACTCCTTTCCAATTCTTGTAACCCAAAGAAAACAAATTGGGACCTGTACAAAGCCTTAGTGGCTTCGAAAGTTGACAAACTTTCTGCCAGCTGTAACTCCACGAGGGAGGTAGAATTGGCGTCAAGACAACTTCAAGATGTGCTTTTAACATCCTACCATGAAAGTGCGGCCCTAAGACCCCATCAGGCGAAACGTGAGGTTCCCTGGTGGAGCAAAATTGCAAAAAGGTATTGGCCAGAGGGTTATCTAATGGTGTGGGGCTCCTAAAAAGAATAGATGGTTCTTACACACAAAATCGACGGGAAACGCTAGAGCTACTGCTTCAGGGGCATTTCCCCGTTTCTGTTAGGAATTGTAATAATGGGGATACTGAACCACCAGCTAGACGTTGTTAAAGTCTAACGGGTATTATCTTCGACGCTGACAAGGTCAGGTAGCCCATTAAATCATTCGCTCCCTTCAAAGCCCCAGTGGGCAACCAGATTTTCCCGGCCCTGCTGCACCACAGCCTAGAAGATATACTTAGTCCACTAATTGGTCTACTTAGGGCGAGCTTCACTTGGGGGTACATTCCGCTATCTTGGAGGGAGGTAAAGGAAATTTTGCGACAAAAAAGTGTTTGCAAAAATTTGTGTGCTCTTTGAACCCCACCTAGCACTTGCACTCAATATTGACGAGTGAGATCAATAAAGCGAGTGAGATCTAGTCTCGCTCACTCTGTATGGTGTTGCTTAGAATTCTAGTAGAACTCGAGCATCTGTATGTATGCACTTGCACACAAGCCGAGCATCGCTATTGCAACGCACAAGCAGCAAACTCTCAAAATCAAATTTTTCAATTTTCGGCCGCATGACTTCCCTTTCAAATGAGGACTAATGTGAAATATTTAAAGGGTCTGCCACTTCGGCAAGATCTCTTAGAATTTTCATCATTGATTGATGGTGAGGGAACCCAAGCGTTAGTATGGTTGCAAAAACAGTTTTTCGGGACGAGCATACACGCACACTCACTCATTTTTGTATAAGCATGTCTGTATGTGCTTGTGTTTTGTTAACGTTTTGTTTGCCATGCCGATGCAATTTTCAAATATTTGATTTATAATTACATAAAGACATTGAAATTCTTTAGGGGCTGCAGTGCAAGTGCAATCGCAACTAAAAGTGCCGAAATATATGCATGAATGCGTGTGACAGATCTGGCGTAGGTAACAAATGTCAACAGTCATAGGGCATTTATTTTTTCAGCTTACTGCTGATGCACGCCATAATAAGATTTTCGTCTGCGCCCAAGATCTTCCGCATATCATATAGCAAAGGCGATAATTTCACAGTCTCGTTCAGATCACATTTGTCCACAGTGGCGAATCGCCTGCTACAAATAAGCAGCGACGACACCCTTAGTGACATGAACGCTTCTTGATAATTGATTAAAAAAACTTTCTGGGAGCAACTAACGACGCAGCAGCCTCCGATACCTACTCTATCCTACTTTGACACAGTACAAAAGTTGGTTGGATCAGACTTAGCACGCACGATTGATGTGAGTCTTGGCTCCTTACGTGTCGCGGATTCAGCGTGATCAAAAAGGCAAATCACGGGTTGGGAGACGTCGTCTTCGCGTGCTTTTATTTGACTTTTAGAAAAATTTATCTGATGTTACCCTTAGGCGACATCATGCAATATTTTAATTTGAACGCCATATTGTTACGTGTCGGTTTGTATCAAGTGGGCAGTGCCGGCTAGCCAGTACCCTCGTATAGGGATGGGTCTACCCATGCCCGACGTCACGAACAATCACACAAAACTACAAAGTCTGCCCATCACTAAACAGCTGACTCAACACAAACAGAACTAAACGGCAACAACATAAACAAAACCAAACTTGCTATAATATTAGCATTGGAACGGTGGTTAGGAGTTTTGCTACAGCGCTCCCGCCCTACCTGTGTAGCTAAAGTGTTTTTAGCTACATACTATATTACTAGATTTTAGGCTGAACCTATCCTAACGATAGCCATACTCCTCTCTCCCCAGCTAATTTAATTTTATTTAATTGGCGCATGTGTTTAATAACTAACATTAAACGTTCTAATAATAAATATGCGCTCTGGCTGCGCTTGGCATCACTATGGAAAATGAATTCTTGAATAACTTCTAAACTTAGAGTATGATCGTTATGAAATTTTAATAAGAGCATCCAAATCTATTTACAAACCAAAGCGCAAGTCTGTAGTACTTGATTTGCGTTTTTTTGATATGGGGGGCGAATGGGCTAGGTATCCAAAATTCTAAATATCAGTTATCTGCGTATTCTTAATGAGTACATATTAAACCAAATTTGGGGTTTCTAGCTCTTTAAGTTTTTGAGATATGCTCAAAAAACCAAAGTAAAGAAACCGATAAATATCGATAGTAGGAAAACGGGGCGGGTTATCGGTAATTTTAAATATCCGTAATCTACCTATGGTATACACGAACTTATAAAACTAAACTTTAATCCCTAGCTCTTATTGCAGCACTTGTTGCCAATCGGATGGTCAAATTGGTCAAATTTTACCACGCGTTTTCTTTCATAACTTCTATGATTCTTAACCGATTTTAATGAATATTAATACAATAGATTCTTCTAGTGCTATAGTATATATAAATATTCATCCGAACCATATTGGAATTCACGTCTTTTGTTATCAAGGGATTTTAAAATAAAATGCAAGCAGATGTTATTTACACTGACTTCAATAAGGCTTTTGACTCCTTTAATCATTCGCTTTTACTGTATAAACTTAATCTTTTGGGATTTCCAAATAACCTAATTTTTTGGATCTCCAATTATTTAACTCTTAGAGCTAAGCTAAGCCTATTAATGTCTCTTCCGGAGTATCACAAGGAAGTCACCTTGGTCCGTTGTTATTCACATTGTTCATTAATGACCTCCCCTCTGTGATAAGTCACTCTCGGGTGCTGATGTATGACGATGACGTAAAACTTTACCTGACGTCTTCTAATATCCTATCTGGTCAGAGGTTGCAATCTGATCTTGACAGTTTTCAAAGAAAATTTACAAGAAAATTTATTAAATCTTAATTGCTATGTAAATTAATGTCTTTTTATAGGCGAACGCCCTTCTTGAACAATTATTTTATTAATAGAAACTTGATCGTATTGAATCGGTTGATGATTTGGCTATAATTTTAGATCCCAAGCTTAAGTTTGACAGGTATATTTCTTCTGCTGCTAATCGAGCCTTTGGGGTCCTGGGTTTCATTACGCGCTGGTCGCAAGAATTTGACGATCCCTACGTTACTAAAACTCTATATACTTTACTTGCCCGTCCAATTCTTGAGTATGGATCTTGTATTTGGTGTCCCCAATACAAGCTTCATCAGGATAGAATTGAATCCGTACAATAACAATTTCTGCCCTTTGCCCTCCGGGGATATCACTGAAATCCTAATTCTCACATGCCTTCTTATCTTGGTAGACTTTTACTAATAAATCTTCCTTCTCTTTCTGATCGTAGAACCATGCTTGGTGTAATCTTCTTACACAAATTATTTAACGGGCAAATTGATTCTTCCGAATTGATCAGCCAGATTTGTTTTGCAGTTCCGAACAGAATTACTAGAACATTTTTACCGCTTTCTGTTCAAACCTGTATTAGTAACTATGCTAACCATAACCCATTTCGGATCTAATGTTCCAACTATAATAATCTTTTCCATATAATAAGTAATGCAACTTCCATACCTAGTTTAAAAGCTCTATTGTTATGTCATCTTTTTAATTGTTCGCGATTTCCGTTACCGCACGTTATGCGGCGCGACCCTCGGTCGGTTGGGCTCCCGCCCATTTGGCATTTTGCTTGGGTCCACGCGTTAACAAGCCCTTGCTTGGTATCGTTGGGCCACTTGAATGTACTGCCGTTAGTACATCTACGCACAATAATAATTCAATTTTGTGTCTCTAGGTCTCATAATCTACGAAACAAGCTTACAAAATTAGAGGTTGTTGTAGATTTTTATCGATTTTGGAAAACGGTGTGAGTTATCGATCACTTGATCTGCGCGTGCCATGGACGAGTCTATAGCCGAAAAGTTGAAGTCTCTAGCTCTTATAGTTTCCGAGATCGACGCGTTCATACAGCCGGACGGACAGACAGACGGACATGGCTAGATCGACTCGGCTAGTGATGCTGATCAATAATATATATACTTTATGGGGTCGGAGATGCCTCCTTCTGTCTGTTACATACATTTGCACAAAACCATTATACACTTTTTACCCATTTTCAATGGGTTCAGGGTATAAATATCAGCCATCAAAATGTTGCGTATTTTACATTCGAATCTTTCGGCCCGTGTAAAACAAAATGGTCAAGATGGGTTACACACTTCAGCACAACACTTAATCTATACGAGTGCCAGCAAGCAAAGTACCAAAAGCTACTTTTACACTTCATGGGCTCACAATCATACAATATTTTGGCGGATAAAGTACTACCGGAGAAGCCTGAAAGTAAGAGTTTTGAGGAAATCATACAAATATTGGAGGAGCATTATGATCCCAAGCCAAACGAGTTGCTAGAAAATTTCCGATACAACATCTGCACACAGAAGCAAGGCGATACAAGTGCGAATTTCGCGACACAATTACGCAAGCTGGCGGAGGGATGTAATTTTTGAGCATATCTGAGTACAGCAATGAGAAACGAATTAGTGTTTGGTTTGTTAGACAAAAAAATTCAGCAGCGTCTTCTGGAAAAAAAAGCCGTTACCTTTCATGATGCGATCAAGTTGGCGACAGCATACGAATTGGCGGACAAAGGAATAGACAAACTACAGCAAGGAGTCAACGAGAAAATTACAGTCAACATTCTGTTGTGACAAGAAAAAAAGGTATGGCAGTAAAAATAGAGAAAACACAAAAAGAGTAGCATATAAAATAAAAGAGAACAAAGCATGTTTTCGATGTGGAAGTGAAGTACATTTAGCAAAAAAAAAGTGTAAATTTAATGACGCAATCCTTCTCGTGGGATTCAAAGTGAACCAAAATATTACTAAAAATAATAAGTCTGAGGGTTAGTCACCAAGCCAAAGTTCGAGGGTGTTGTTCCGAGAACGGATTGGCTCATGCTCGTCTGCTACGACAACAACGCAGCCGAGTGGGTGAGGGCGAATTTCAGCTATATCAAGGCCTACAGTTCGCTCGAAGTTGAGCTGTTGGAGGAAAGTTAGTTCCCCCGGGCGCACCTCATCCGAAGTTACTTCGCCACAACATCCTCTACGAGAGACGCTTCAGCAACAGTCGCACTGCCGGCTGCCGCTGCTCCAACAACAAACCTGGAACCTGGCTCGGGTCCCTCCACTAGCTTGGCTGCTGGGCCTGCAAATGGTTCGACCTGTGACAATGTTCCCGTTGCGGCAGCTTCGCAATTAAGGCAGGTCGTGGTCGCCTCATCTAGCAGAGGCGCTGGTCTCGCTAGAGGAGCGGTCCGCGGCCGGACCTCGAGCGCAAGCAAACCGGGGCCGCAGCAGCAGCGACTGTCAGCTTGCAAGGCGCAAAGTACAATGAGGTACAAAGCGTCCCAGCTGCCGAACGGTGTTCGTGGGAACGACTCCCGACAAGGCAAAAGCGGTTGCCTTGTCCAACGCTCCGCGAAGGACACATAAGGACAATCACCTTCTGTGGGTTGATAGTGTGGACCATCTCAGGGCCGTGTCGAGTTCCGCTTGCATTAATTCGGTGATGGTTAAGCCGAACTTTCCGGAGACCCTATACCTATGGCATCGATGCCTAGCTCCGATAGTTTCACCAGTAGTTATCCTATCACTAGGGACCAAAGAAGGGGAGACAGAACCCCGCCCTGAGGACACCCTTTGACCGCTCGAATGCGGACAGTGGTGGCGTCCAGTGAAGATCTAATGTCCATTCTCTCTACCCAAATAATAGAGGAGTCAACCCCCCTAGAGCACAAAGCAATTTCCTTCGCATCGAATACCCTTTCAATCTTACTAACTACCTGAGGTAGAGCGACCTCTGTCGATCTTCCTTTGATGTAGGTGGAATTGTCTATGGTGCAGGTAATTGGTATCTTGCAATCTGCCCGGATATGCAAGTCTAACAGGCGTTCTGCGGTCTTAAGTAGAAAGAATGTAAGGCTAATTGGTCTATACGACTTATATTGATCCAAGAGACGGTTCCCTTGCATGGATATAAACACCACATTTACCTCCCTCCAAGATAGCGGAATGTACCCCCAAGTGAAGCTCGCCCTAAGTAGGCCAATTCGTGGACTAAGTATATCTTCTAGGCTGTGTTGCAGCAGAGCCGGGAAAATCTGGTCACCTACCGGGGCCTTGAAGAGAGCGAATGATTGTCAGCGTCGAAGATAACACCAGTTAGACTGTAACCACGTCTAGCTGGTGGTTCAGTATCCCCATAATTACAGGGATTTTCCGGGTTCCTAACAGAACCGGGGAAATGCCCCTGAAGCAGTAGCTCTAGCGATTCCGGTCGATCCTGTGTGTAAGAACCATCTATTCTCTTTAGGAGCCCCACACCATTAGATGACCCTCTGGCCAATACTTTTTGCAATCTTGCTGCTTCTGGAAGTAACTTCACACTTTCGCAGTAGGTGCTTATTATACTCAGTGTGCGCGCATCTGTATGTGTCCCGCGAGGCTCTATTTGACTTGGCCCTGTTGAAGATCCGTCGACCTCCTTCCTTTGATTTGCCAGTCCTTCGCTCCACCAGGGAACCTTGTGTTTCACCTGATGGGAGGCCACACTATCATGGTAGAAGCTTAAAAGCATTTGAAGTATCTTGTTTCTATTATTATATTATATTCCAGGATCAAAAAATTAAATAAATTTTCTTGGTTACATAAAAGTTTAGACAATTCAAACGTTTCGTTGTATTGTAACATAATTCAAAATCAAATACAT